>LZPO01055070.1:261002-302599 GCA_001675575.1 Neotoma lepida
GCTGGGCTTGCTCTGTGTGGATGGTATACTGTGTTCACCACGGATGGGCACTGGGCTTGCTGCTGTGAGCAATGCAGTAAGGAACTCATGTGTGGAAATCTAAGATCCTGTTCTCCTTTTGTCCGTGTCTTAGTTACTTTCCTGTTGCTGTGATAAAATACCCCAACAAAAGCAATTTAAGGGAGAAAGTTTATTCCAGTTCATAATTCAAAGCATAAAAATCAGTCTATCATGGCAGGAAGTCAAGGCAACGGGAGCTCAAAGTGGCTAGTCACAAGGAAGAAGCAACAATTGCATGTGTGCTTCTTAGTACAGGATTCCCTGCCCAGGGAATAGTCCCATCTGTAATTAAGATGGGTCTTCTCATATCAACTAAGGTAATCAGGATAATCCAGCACAAGCATGAACATGGGATTCAGGGATTGAACTAAGTTTGGCAGGCTTCCTCAGCAAGTGCCTTTATCCACTGAGTCCTCACTGGTCCCCTCCATTTAGTATATTTTNGATATTGCTTCCTATCAGTTAATACTTGTCTCTGACACTGTAGCTACACACCTTCTTACCATAATTTATTTAATTCACATGGATCATTCTAAGCTCTGAATGTTAAATTCCATGTCTGGTGCTATGTGCAAATCTTGAGATAGAAACTTACTTCCTTAAGGACAATTTCTGAGGATTTTATTGAAACTGTGGTGCTCTGTGTCAAAATGAACCCTCAAAACTTTCTTTTTACTTCCCAGAAAGGCAGTCAAGTTGATTTTCTCACCAGCAGGCCCCTCATTAGTTTTGTGGCCAGAACTGACTTTATAATTAAAATCTGGCAGAAGAAAATTTGTTCTCTCACTGTGTGCCTTGGATCCACACTAAGGTCAGCATTTGTCCTGAGCATATAGCTTGTGAAAAGGCCTGCTTCCAATCTTTTGTCCATTTCTCTGTGACTGTGCCTACCTTTCAAATAAAATGCATCCCTGGGCTGGGAAGATGGCTCGACTGGGTATTTGCCATGCAAGTATAAGGACTGAGTCCATATTTCCAGCACCCATGTTTAAAAGCCGGGAGAAGCAGCTCACTTGGAAGGGAGAGAGAAGGATCCCTGGAGCTCGCTGCCCAACCCGACAAGCTCCAGGTTCAGTGAGAGACCCTGTCTCAAAAAATAAGGTGGAGAAGGATAGAGGAGGACTCCTGAATTTGATCTCTGGCCTCCACATGCGCACAGNACACAGTGTGCTCCTGCAAGCTCGCACACACATTGCCTTATGAGACATGATGAAGCTGGATAGACGTTGGTATTTCCTATCCATTTCTGACCAACACACCAATATAAATGTGTTTGTCCTCTGAAAANGGAGTCAGAGAGAATGGCTTTTCCCTCAGTTGGCATCTCATTGTGAATAAAGAATGACTCCAGACTAGGGTCAGGCCCAGAGTCTCTGCTGAACTGTGTGAACCTGTGTCACCACCCGAGAGTCTGCTGGACGATGAAAGTGATGAGGCAGGTAGGTCCCTTGAAGGCTGCAGGCGAGGGTGTAGCAGATCCTAGGGGGACACACAGAAGGCATGTTTGCTCTGTTCCATTTGAACTCAGAGACTGAGGGACCAGGGAAAGCAGGGGGATCTCAGAGAAGGCGCGAGGAGGCAGATACACCACGCCAGGCAGGGTATCCAGTGAGCGCGCCTCTTTGCTGCTCAGAATGCATGGGCAGCAGAGATCNGACTCGCAGAATTTCATAAATCACTACTATTTTAGCTGCGAGAGTAGAGATTGATTAAGGTCTGAGCCATCAGGCGTGCTATGGATCAGGCTGTCTCTCACCAGCCCTCCCTTTCCCAGACGTGCGTGTCAGCAGTTTTCCGGGAAAGCAGTCTCTACGCATTTAGCACCATCACAGCGATTACTGTAAGGAGGCTCGATGGCCACAGCCAACCAGCAGCTCAGACTTGGGGGTGGGCACCAGGGCAAGGTGGCTGCAGCAGTGCATGTCGGGGTCTGTGATGAAACTCAGCCCCCACAGAGCCCTAGGCTGCCTGGGAGTTCTGTCATTCTGTAATCCTGGGGAGGTAGAGTCGGGGAGTGAGTAGGGAGAGTCAGCTGCCTATCCTGCAGAGGCCTCCACACTCCCAGTGTTTCGCTTGGGTAGCTGTCATGCTTTGACGAAGGCCTGCTCTGACACCCACNCACCCACCAAATCCAGAAAAGGTATCTGTTAGTGACATTTTCCCAGAGCCGACTTTGTCCTCATAAAGCAATTTGTTGCACATAGCTCCCCCTAGTGGAGTGTTATAAGTATTTTGCAGGCCCCTTCTCAGAATCCCTGGGGTGGTAAGAAATCTGAGGGCACCTGCCCCAGCGCTTCACTTTCTATGGCTTCGTGTGACAGTGAATGGGACAGAGACTCACCTCTGNAGGAGCAATCTGATCCACTTCNCTCCTGTTTCAAGGACACTTTCCACTTTTAGAATAGTTTCAGATTAGTGGGTGCAGAATCCCCAAGTCCGTAGTCACCCTCACATGACATCTTCATGTGTGTCTCACCANGGTGGGAATCAAATGCCACTGGTTTTATTCTGCTTTCCTTTTCTGTCCCAGGACCCCACATGACATTCAGACACCCCATATCTTCAGAGCTGTGATGGTTGATGAGGCATCCTTCTTTGTTAAAAAATAAAAGTAAAAATAACAACGATAGTCTTTAGAACATGTCAGTCCTTTACAGAAAGCTCCTCAATTTGGATTTGTCTGCTGTTTTTCTCATTATGAGACAGGCTATAGTGTTTTCCACTTCTTGGCATGAGCCATCTGAGATCTGTCCCACACACTGCCCCTAGAACTCAAATGCAGGCAGGTCTTCTTCTCTTGGAAGTGATGAGAAACTGAACCCAAACTGGCCGGACAGAGGGACCAGGAAGTTGCAACTAGAAGTCTGGGGCATTACTGGCTTTAAGTATGACTAAATCAAATAAAAAGATACTGCCAAGACCAGATGTTGTATTGATGCCTGATCTACGTTGGCTCTNACCTCAAAGACCAACCTCCTCCAGCCTCAAGAGATGTCAGCAGGCTCCCAGCTCAATGAGAAAAGCAGACCTGCTGCCAATGTTGACCTCCTTCTCCTCCAGGGCCATGTGCTCCACCCTGGATACTTCACTGTGGCCTGCCAACTCCTTTCAGACACAAGAGCTGAAGAAGAGCAGCATCTGTGTCCTCTAAGATAGAATCTGGACTACTGCCTCCAACCAAATGTCCCAACAGACACCATCTCCCTGCTGGCCCCAGACTTCTGTTGTGAGATATCACCGAAGCCCCTTTCTGATGTTTATAAAGCTGTTTTAGCTTCAGCCAGTCTCCAAGAGTTATATGCGGTGTTTGCACTCTGCAGTAATTTTCTAGGTGAGAAGCAATAAAACAGAGGGGGCCCTGTCACCTTGGTGGACAGGCAGGTCCTGTGTTGGGGTCCGAGTGGGGCACATTAATGGTTTAATTTGGAGTGTGATGTATGTGAGGCCTGTTTCTGTCAGAGGCTTGCTTTAGGAGGAGATAGCGACAAAGAGCAGGCCCTTGGGGTCTTTGACTTGATGGTCTTGGAGAATCTCTCCTGTCAGAAAACAGGCTTTGGGCCACAGCCTTCACTGGGGACAGCCTCCAGTCAGACACCTGAATCCATAGCCAGTGTATTACCCACCCCAGTCCCTGTTGACACCCAAGTTCCCAGGGATGGAGCTGGCAGTTAGCCTATTTGATGTCCTTCCTGGGGCTGAGCCTGGAAGGGTGGGGTGTTTTAGAGTGCTTAGTAAGGGAGATGTTGAAAATGGGGAGCACACTGGCTGGGTGTATAAATGGAAGACTTGGGCAGGCCCTGCATGCCTGTAGCTGGGGCATCGGCTGGTGGCCGGGTTGGGGCACTGCCAACCGGCTGAGTAAAGCTGCTAATGAAATAATACCAGTTAAAAATGAGTCCTCTATCAGAGCCAGAGTGTTTTGCTGGCCCCCAGCCCAGCACTTCCCAGTTGGAGATGGGGCAGGAGGAAGATCCCTGGAAGAGCAGGACATCACCCACTCGCCTGAATCCTGAGGTGCTGATCATCGTGGTCTGCTGTTNCTATGCAGTGTTCTNCACAAAGTTTTCTTAATGGCTAATCCAGTGGCTTTCTTTCTCCCTTCCCCCACACCTTCTGCCTGTTTAAATCTCTCTCTCTGCACCTCACTCCCCATCCAGCAACATCTTTTTCTTTTGAGATTTCAGATCCTGTCTTCCATTTGCATAAACATCAAATGAGGAGCCAGATACGGTGATGCACATCTGAAATCCCAGTACATAGAAGGCTGAAGCAAGAGGATTTCCCTAAGTTCTAGGCTGGCCTGAGCTATATATAACAAGACCTTTTCAAANTGAATAAACAAAGAATTATTTCAGTACAGATTCTACATAAAGGCACCTCTGGAAGTGCTGTTTGTTACCCGTGAGGCCCAAACAGCCACTTCCTGTATTTAAAAAGCTGTTTATTCAGTGTGAAAAGTAACTTTCCAGATGANGGAACATTCTTTGCAACTTCCCAAAGTAAGAATGTTTACACTTCCTGGATCACTCAGTCAATCTGCCCGTCAACAAGGCCATGATGTTGGAGACAGGTTTCAAGGACCTACGGTAGCAGGACAGTGCTGTTCATCATGGTCAGGGTGGCCTCTATGGGTGCCTCTCAGTTCAGCAGGCCTCAGCCCGTTGAGGTGGTTGCCAAGGAGACCTTCAGGCTCTGGCCATGGTGTTTGCTAAGGGCCAAAAGTTGCTGGTTTCCCTGACACATCCCCTTGTTGTCTCAAGAAGCTCCAGGGCTCCACAACGNCCCAATTCCCCCTCTGCAGACATACAGACTCACTGTACTGGGTCTGATCTTGACATGAAGCACATGGACTCTGCATCTGGGGCTGGTCACAAAAGAATCTCTAGAGACTGCCTTGTCTCCATGCCTTCCACTCGAATGAGAGCCTGGTATTAAAACATTTACCCTTTTAAGAAAGGGATGGCCCTTCAAGGCAATGGGACTTTCAGGAAAACCCATCTTTAGGGCATTCCTCCCTCCATCACCCATATCTGGACATTCCTCAAGTGAACTCTAGCTCTGAATCCCAGGGTCAGACACCCAGCCCCAGAGTAAACAGCATTGCTCCCAAAGAATCTTTGTAGCTGGCAGGATACATGTACACACAAGCCTGTAGATGGTGTGTACTATGGTGATATATTGTGTACCCTANTAAAGTTTGCCTGAAGATCAGAGAGACAAAGGAACAAGCCACCTCTTACCTCTAGGACTCCTCAGCCTGAAAAAGCCTCTAGTTGAAAGGCCTCTAGCCAAAAGGGATTCCTCAGCCAAAAAGCCTTTAGTTCCTGTCTCCTCACGCCTTATATATCTTTCCCCACCCAGTCATTAAAGGCGTGTGACTCCCAAGTATTGGGATTAAAGGTGTGTGCCACCACTGTCTGGCTATGTTTCTCTCCTAGTCTGAATCAGTCTCATGTAGTTCAGGGTGGCTTTGAACTCACAGAGATCCAGACAGATCTCTGCCTCTTGCATGCTAAGATTAAAAGTGTGTGCTACCACTGTCTAGCCTCTATGTTTAATCTAGTGGCTTGTTCTGTTCTCTGATCTTCAGGCAAATTTTATTAGGGTACACAATATATCACCAGAGTGTACCTTATCTGGGCAGAGTTGCCTGACTCCAAACCTCCTCATCCTCATCAAGAGGCAGAGTGGTACCTGGCTGGATTGGGAGTATGCTCACTTCATGGGTTGGAAACGAGGTGTCTCTGAGTTGCTAGTAGAGTCACCTGGCAGCCACTGCAGACTTGAACTTCAAGCTCAGACTGTAGAGATGGCAACTACTGGTGGAAGCTGGCCAAGGCCAAAACTTTGCTCTGCTGTCCCCTGCAGAAGTTCTCGATGCCTGAGAGCCTAGGCTGGCATGTTAGTCTCATCTTGGGCTCCTTGTAGAAACAACCCAAGTCCTGTGTGACCTTGTCTTTATACCCAAACCAAGTTGACAGTCCATCTTCCAGGACATGTGGTTTATATAACCAGTGTACCTCAGNTCTCTGATTCTCCCTGCCTGGTGGTTCCTGGTGGTCCTTCTTACAGATCCTGGGAGGGTCTCCCAAGGAAGGTGGGCTTTAGGTACAGAGGTAGCATGGGGCCAGGCCGAGCATTGGGGGTCTTGCTTGATGGGACCTCCTTCATAGAGTACCCACAGTACCCTAAGGGTTGAGTGGGAACTGGGAGAGGGGCACCTGAGTCTGTGGCCACTGTTATGTCTCTTTTAGTCCAGCAATCCTAGCCAGTGGCTGCCATTGCAGGGCCACCATGGTTCCCTCAGCCTCTCTCAGCCCAGCATGTTCTGAAGATGCTTTAACCAAAAGCCATTAAGCTGTCTTTGTGCATATGCCTCTTCCTGTCAATGCTTGACAGCGGGCGTGGGTGAGGGGCCTCCATTCCCGTCCTTTTCTTCCCATTGAGTCACCATCATCCGACCAGACTGCCCACATCAGCTCTGAGCTCATCGGCGCCTCCATCAATCAGTTCCCTCTGGGACAAAGCACTGAGGAGACGCACATCTGACAAGGACTCTTCCATCGAAGGGAGCTCAGCTGGTTCAGGAGTGCTGTGTGCGTGCTGTACAGGCTCCAGTCTCCCTGCCCCAACTGTGTGTGACCAAATTGTGTGATGNTAGAGGAATCTGGTCCTAAGGGTTCAGAGGAGCCCCGATCTCCGTTACAGGGCACAATAGGAGAACAGCTGCTTCCACCACAGCCTGCACCTGAGGATGTCTCCCTGTCATTGGCCTGAGAAAGGAAGTCACTGTGCCACCATATGGGCACAAGCTCCCTATTGCACAGAATGTGGCTGATTGCCATCAGCTAGTTCCCCCTCCTTTCTGCTCAAGGGACAGTGCCAATCTGTACTCACCCCACCCCCACAAGAGTCCATCAAAGCTTTCCCGAGAGCCCCAGTTCCTGGCACTTGCCACTGCCTGGCACACAGTTAAGGCCATCCTTGATCTGGCTTCATGGAGGGCTCCACCAGGAATCCTCAGGTGGTATTTTATCCTCAGGTGCCAATTCTGTCAAGATGGTATGAGCCACCCACTCTGACTGGGGAATGAATAAGATGCTCATGACTCTTGAGAATTCCACATAGCAGGCACAGTGGGGAGGCAGTGAAACTCAGAGTGGACCTCCCAGATACTCAGTATTTTTAGTTTGACTTTGCCTCAAGACCAAGCCCCCAAGGGGGGGCAGACAACACCCATAGAAATCTGATAAGACCCCTTCATCTTCCTGGCCAGCAGAGCTGAGCAAAGGAGCCCCATAGGCAAGAGAGGGGGTCCCAGGGAGGGAAAGAGCCAGGGGGTAGATTCCCTGTTTTTACATGTAGACCCACCCAGGGCTCATGGAGAGACCCTTGGCCCAGCACAAGCTCTGGGAACTAATCTGATGTTGGCAAGTACATCTCAGACACACTAGGATTCAGGATGACCCACTAGGCCAACAAAACTATCAGTGTCCTCCAAAGGTTAGAGGCAGGGCCCAGCATCGGTGTTGTATATCCATAATGCTCAAGAAGACCCAGAACTGAGAAAAGTTGACCATCTTCCAGAAGAAAGACAGTGTACGACAGATGCCAGCCCCAGATCAATGAATAGCAGCTACAATAACTGTGCTTTGTTCAATACACACACACACACACACACAGAGAGAGAGAGAGAGAGAGAGAGAGAGAGAGAGAGAGAGAGAGAGAAATAAAGCATCTATGTACTCACAGACTTTTCATATCTGCTTCTAGAAGCCAAAGAGGAAGGGCTTGAATTTCCTACATGATTCCGGGGGCCATAACCTGGAGGCATGGCTACTTCCTTATTGAACTGAATCTTGGTGAGCCTTCCAAAAGGCTAATCCATTATGTAAATCCATTGTGAAAGGAACAGACAGACATAAACTGCTTCGACTGGTCCCCTTTTTGATATGATAAGGGTGGAGCCCAGGGTCTTGCTTACACTGTACCCCAGCCCAACCTGTTCACCTTTTGAAATTTTTGCCCTGCTGGCCAAGCNTGGAAGGGCTCAGCTGGAAAGGGAACCCTTGTGTTGCTTTAATTCCAAGGTCACTGGTAGAAAGAGTGTGGCCTGCCTCAGGGCTTCCAGCCTATCTCCCCCGACTGCTGTGCCCATTATCCGTGTCCTGTCTTCTGTCAGTCTGTACAGACTGAGTGGAAGTTTACTTCACCAATCTTTTCAAAGAACCAGATCTTGAGTAAATTGATTTTCTCTATGGATCTTCTGATTTCTANCTCACTAGTTCCCACTCTGGTCACTATCATTTCCTACCTTCTGTTCACATTGAGATTTCTTAACAGTCTCTTAAGGCAAAGCCTACGCTCTCATCAGCTAGCTCTACGAGTGAGCGGGTGACTGTCTCAGCGATTCTGTTTACAAAAGTGATAAAGAGCCAGATCTGTCCCAGAGGTTGTAGTTCGCTTACTCCTGGCTTATTGGTTTATGATTACTTGTTTATTTAGTTAGTTTTTGAGACAGGGTCCCATATAGTCTAGGTTGACCTTGAACTTGATATGTAGCTGAGAATGACCTTGAAGTCCTGACTCCTCCCACGAGCTGGGATTACAGGGATACACCACCATGCCTGCCTCTGTGATCTTTTATATTCCTCACTTAAGGAATTAATACTTAATTAGTTAATGATTAAATAAAATGTATTCTAAGTACCCCTTTGTCTGCACACCACAAGTTTTATAGTGCTTTAATTTTCAACTGTACCATCTGTATTAACTGCATGTTTCTGACGCTTTGATATCCGGAGAATTGCTGGTCCTGAGAGACAGCCTCTTCCGGGGCTGACTAATTTCTATAGACAACAGAGGGCTCACTCACTGTGTCCTCACCCCTTCTCTGGTCCCTTACTGGCCATGACTGTCCAGCTGCCCTACTCTCCAAGGCCAGGATCCCACACCAGGCTGCCTGGGGTCACACAAAGCAACCGGTCTTGAGGTGCTGGCTCTGCCCCTTCCTTCTGCAGATACTATGGGAAAGGCTCTTGTCCCTTCACTCATCCTGTCTTCTGACTGACCAAAGGCTTCCCCTGTGGCCCTCCCACTCAGTAGAAAGACACATACCCCCTTTCTTCCCTTGAACTGTAACAAACTTTATGTTTTTTCAGGTGTGGAGGGGTCTTGCTGTATAGCTGGGGCTATCCCTGACTTCCCTGTGAATCAGAGATAACTTCAAACTCCTCTTCTCCCTGCCTCAGACTCCAAATTCCTGGGGTGGCAGGTGTGCACCACCACACCCAGCTTCTGAGGTGGAGTTTCTTGGGTCACACTTTCTTCATAGTTTGATTCCACTGTGTGGGAAGTTAAGCATTTAAACAGAAACACTATCCAGAGGAAGATTGTCATTCTCAGCCAGGTAGCACATGGCAGTTGGGCACTGGCACTAGGCCCAATTGAAAATGCTATTTGAGCCAGGCATGGTGGTCATGCCTTTGATCCCAGCACTCAGGAGGCAAAGACAGACAGATCTCTGTAAATTCAAGGTCAGCCTGGTCTACACAGTGAGTTCCAGGACAGTCAGAGCTATGTAGAGAGGCCCTGTCTCAAAAAACAAAAACAAGAACAGGTAACACCTGACGGCAACAACAAAGGAAAAGCCCTGTTCGCACTGTTTGCTGAACTTGAGTTTCACCTGAGAAGGTTGGAATTGGAAAGTCTTAGAAATCCCAGCTGTTCATCTCATGCATGAGAGCCTGAGTTTCGGGAACCCCTGGTGTCAGGGTTCCAAGCTGCAGGAGGCTAAGATGCTGGGTGTGGGCACCCAGAATCAATAGATGTTTCCATGGCCTCTTGTTCCTGATTCTTTCTCACTGGTGGTCACAGGATCTGCCATAGCACAGCTCAGAGCTTCTTCCTTATGTCTGCCCAAGTGTTTCAGGAACACTGCAGGGGTCGGGGACTTTGAGTCTGTATGTCACCCTGAAGTGAAGCTGTAAGAAAGAGCTCCCATGGCACACCCAACGCCCAGAGTCTTTCCACCTAGTCCTATAAACTCATTGCCTATCTTGCTCCCTTAAGTCCACAGGGGCATCCTGGGATCTTCTGGGTGGCTGGTTGTGGCCTCTCCCTGTACGATCTGCCTGCTCTATAGTCCTGAAGCAGTAGGGAATTCAGACACTCAGAGCCTATGTTCTGCATGCATTGGAATTTGAGAAACATCTTTGTGATGGGTTCAAGGGTAAAGGTTGAGAACGCAGATCAAAAGTAGACGGGGCAGGCTTCTTCAGGATTCTGGAGATTTGGGGATCCCATCCTTCCATACAGCCAGCCCCATGCTTGAGAGCACTGGAGAACATAGGTATCTTAGCTCCCCCTACTGCCTGGGGCCATCTGTTCTTTGGTCACACTGTTCCCATACTCCCTGGGGGAACCATGGGAGATCCTGTTTTGTTTGCTGCTCCGAACATTTCCTGCTGGAGAACTCGTCAGGTAGGAACGTAGACCGGACTGATGGAATACAAGAGCTGGCCACTTCTCCTCAGAGTGGCCAGCCAGGATGGTAGCATATCTTGTCCCAGGGTAGGGATCCTGTCCAGATGCACATGTCACATCACCAGTATCACAGACTGGTCTCAGAAAAGTCTCAGAAAGTGCCAGGCATGTGGATAGGAAAAATCTGGGAGGCCAGACAGGGCTCTTCCTGTTGTAGGGCCCCAGCAAAACCCTGAGTGCTCTAGACCTGGATTTCCTCAATCCTCGTCTTGCTTGCCCTTGGCCTGGTCTGGCACCCATGGTTCCCCTTCTGTCTGAGTATATCTGCTGAATTATTCACTAGGCCATATTAGGGCCACCTGGCAGGGTGAGACAGGGTGAGCGTGCTCCTGGCCTGTGTCCCATCCCTCCTGTGGTGTCTTAGTCATCTCTGGCTTTGCTGGGGGATGGCCATTAATGGAACCACAGCCAGAGCTTCCTGCAGGGCTGGGGCAGTCCTGCCATCCTCCCACAGTCAGCTCTGTGCCTGGCGCTGCACCGATCTGACCTGAGTCTCACCTGCTGCCTTGAGCTCTGGGTATTTGCAAATTCAGGGTCCACTCAGTCATCACACAAAGACCCACCCCCTACATCAACCAAGCAAGAAAATGGGACAAAATATGAACATCGAGACTCACACCAGGATCAGGGTACTGAATTTTGCTATTTCTCAGAAAAATCCTACAATGGCTTGGAAAAGGCAAATTCAAGTTTGTTTGGAGTATTGCCCATGAGCACATGTTGGTGTGTGTGTGTGTGTGTGTGTATGTGTGTGTGTGTGTGTGTGCTCGCACGTGCATGCATGCATACATGTGTGTATGAGTGCTGACATGCATGAGTTTTGTACCTGTGTGTGCATGCATGGAAGGAGTGTTGCACATGCAGGAGTGTGTTCACATGCATGCACACGTGTGCTCTTATGGTGCACACATGTAAGCTGCATGTTGTTTCACTTGTGACATTTTATACCAGATGAAATTTCCATTGCCCCAGGCCTGCAGTGTATAGGCACACATCCACACATGTGCACTGCACTTGTGCACGGGCCATGTGACCAGAACTTGCAGTGTGGCTGTATAGGTCATGTGATGCATTCAGCCCCACAGTTCCCAAGCTTGGTTCTGGAGTATCTTCATTTGTGATTTTCTAGATTATTCGTCCAAAGTCCCTTGCCTTTTGTGGGGGTGCCCTGAAGTCCCTCAATGCCAGCTCCTATGGAGGAGGGCCTGAGCCAACCGTGCCCTGCCCCAGATCCCCAAGAGAAGTACAGGAGGTCTCCTGGCTCTGACCCTTAAATTTAATGGGATTCTCCCCTACCTCCAGGTTAAATTGCAAGATGGAAGAAACAGAGGAGACTCGGCCACCCAGTGCCCCCAGCTTGTCATCTGCCTAAGGAAATTGGTTGCCTGTCCTCACTTGTCCCACATTGTCCCATTCCCCTGGTGGACAGACTTTCCCTGTAGGGGCGGAAGCTTCCTGAGCAGCTTCCTGATCAACTAGGTGAGCAAATGCACCCTGATTGGAAGACTTCTCTGCCCTCAGATGGATTCTAGGCTACTGGTGGCTTTTGTTTGTTTGTTTGTTTGTTTAAGGGAACATTTGGGACAGGATAGCCCTAGTCCTTGGGGTGGAGATCCAGGGGGAGCTGGATCCTTGAAGAAGTCCTTGCATGAGACCATCTATACCATGTTCGTGAGTAGATGGTAGATGCCAACCTCGAAAACCAAGGATCTGAGCATCTGTGAGCTGAGTCCCCTCTCACGGACTGGTCACCATCAGGTGGCTGTGGAGAGCAGCTTTGAGATGAATCTACCCCTTTACCTAGTTGCTTTTCAGCTCTGCCCATCACTTCCCTCCCTCTGCTTTAATCTCCCNTTTAGTGAGGGGCAGGAGAGTTGCAGGGAGGGAGCCTGCCTCAGAGGCAGGGGTCAGGGTAGGATGAGTTTCTCACAAAATACCCCAGAAGACGAATTTGATGATGTCATCCTTACTGGGAAACTTGATTCAAAAACCCCTGGAATATTTGTAAGAAAATGTTTACTCATGCCCCAAATGAGAAAGTGCTTTTTTGTCTCATATCAGTCAGTGCCGAANAAGCTGTTACCTCAGCCCCTACAGTGCTTTCTGTCTTGACAGGAAGAAGCACAAAACCACCCTTTAGATGATCTGCAAGCCTGAGGGGACTGGCCTACTGCAGGAACTCAGAGCGGACCCCCCCGGTGGGATCAGCACAGGGAAAGCCACCCAGGTGCTCTCCCTGGTGCTGGAAACAAGCCACGCAGGCTCTGCTGACACACCCAAGTGACATCAGTTTACAGCCGTTTTAATTACCCTCCTGTCGTTGTGATTAAACACTCAACACAAACAGCTTCAGAAGAAATGGTTTGTTTTGGCTCATGATTTGAGGATACTGTCTATCACAGCGAAGGCTTGTGGACCAGAGCATGANGCAGCTGGGCACATTGTACCCACAACCAGGAAGCAGCGAGAGATGGATGTGGTGCTCAGCTGACCTTCTTCTTTATACTCATTTCAGGACCCCACTCCACAGATGATGTCACCGATGTTCCTAGTGGGTCTCCCTTCTCACTTAGACTTCTCTGGAAACACCCTTACAGNCACACTCAGAGGTGTGCCTACTCAGTGATTCTAACTCCAGTCAAAGTGACAATCAAGACCCAGCCACAACAGGTCCAGCAAGAGATGTACTTGAGCAGAGAACAGCCTGAGGTTCCATCTGCACTGCACCAAACCTTCCCTGTCAAGTTCTGAATGGCAGTCAGCTCCCTGTGGTCAGTGTGGTTAACAGTCACCTACCTGGGAGGGATGAGCGTGGGGTGCATGACTTGTGCCTGGGATGAGTGCAGACGTGTGTATGCATTGTTCATGAAGTGTCTTTGGGGTGTGTTTGTGGGTATAGATGTGCAATGGAGGTGTATTTGANTATTGTATTGCTTGTGGGGTGAGTATCATATGAGGGTATGATTTATGGGTGTGTGTGCTTATGGGCTATGCATGTGGGCAAGTGTTGTCACCATGTGAGATACAGGAGAAAGCCACTCCATAAAGGCCAAATTTATTTGCTGGCAGTCCAGGCTCATATCTGAAAGAACTCCAGACCTGAGAGATTCTGGGTAGGATTTGTAAATCCAAAAACCACAATTATATCATATCAGGGGCAGGTCAGAGGGCAGAAGTTTCAAATTTTTCAGTTCAGTTGATTAAAACAATTTGTTTTATGTTTATGTTGTAAAACAACGGACCACCCCACCCCACCCCGAAGCTCCAGGTGTGGCTTCATGAGAATGTTCTATTCAGCAGTTGTTGTCCATGGGGACCAGGGAACAGTTGGGTGAAGTTAGCTAAAACTAGAACAAAATGGAGTTACTTCAGGCTGTTCATTCCTATTAGTCTTAGGGAGGAGTTTTACAACATAAAACAGTGTATACTTGTGGGAAATATTTATACNACATGTGCTTGTGAACATATGTGTTTGTGGAGAGCATGCCACATATTTTCAGGCGTATGAGGGGTGCATCTGTGGAGGTGTGTATTGTGGGGAATCACTCCACTTTGAGGCATGGACGCATCTCAATTTGTATAGTACTTGGTCCGTTTAGGGCCTCAGCCACCCTCCCCCTCCAGTTTAAAAACTTCCATATACTCTGTCTTTCCCAGATGAGCANCTGCCTCCCTCAGACAGACCATCCCTGCTTCCTTTGACCTTCCTTGACATTCTAGCTCTGGTATTTGTCACTNCCTCTAGATATAGCACCTCTCTGTCCTGGTCATATGAGCTCCCTAAAGGCAAAGCCCTCTAGCTCACATCTCCACAGGACATGTCATATGTTGGACCCAGAATACAGACAGTATTTAATAAAAACTTATTGAGCCTGGGTCCTGAATGAGGATGTTTGAACCTCGACCCTCTGTCAGGTTCAAGCATAGTTACTATCACTTACATGTCTGTCTGATTGCTTGAACAGTCAAAGTCCAGGGTGGGCAAGTCCAATGCTGTATCCATGGGCCCTGGCATCCTGCAGAAATATGCCACTATTGTATAAGAGGACACATTTATACAAAGTCCCATGGCCTGAACAATACCCCAACTCCTAGGTAGACAGCAGGCCTGGGGTTAGGGGAGGAATTCTCCTGTTTCAACCCCTNAAATCTCATTTTACATGCTCCTTCCTTCAGGGAGGCCTCCTTGACCAAAACCAGGCAAATAACAGCTTTCATGAGCCCTACTGTAACATGACCTTTCTATGTAGGTTACCTGGGGGTTAGCTAATTTCCCACTGGATCCAGAAAGGTGCTACAGCTGCCTGTTCTTGGTGTAGAGCCAGACCCACCCAAGAGGGTTTCCTAGAAAGTGAAGGACTGGGTGTGAGTGGAGCACCAATACCTGTCCAGGAATAGCCATGCCTGCAGGCTTCCTCACACTCAGGCCTCACAGATGCATCTGCATCTCATCAGCACTGAATCTTGGGCCTCCTGGAAAGGCTGGGCAGAAAATCTGACCTAATTCCTGGACTATTAAAAGCCTCAGTCTCTGCAGTAGGAATTGGAAGACACCCTCTCCCCCATCACTGCAAGAGAGTGGGAGTCAGTTTTATGCATCAGCTCATCAGGGCCGAGGTGCTCGTTTGCCATGCAGACACCATTTGGGTATTGCTGGGTATTTTCAGGCACTAGAGACACTTATCACAAGATCTATGAGTAGGTAAATAGATTATAGTTAATAAATAATGGATGGGTAGGTAGTATATAGAGGTTAGATCATAGATCATAGATAGATGATAGGTAGATAGATGATAGATAGATAGATAGATAGATACATACATACATACATACATACATACATACATACATACATAGACAGACAGACAGACAGACAGACAGACAGACAGACAGACAGACAGAAAAATGATAGACTGGCCACAGAAAATAGACCAATAATGGATGATGGATGGGTGGATGGTTAAAAAAGGATGAGGATAGACATAGACTCTCTTGGCTGTTTCTCTGGAAAGCCCTGACTCACACAGGGACTTAAAGANCGATGCCAGACATGAATTTGGAGGGAAGAAGAGATCTGGGAACTGTCCCATAGGTAGAGGCCATTTTCCTTCCTAATTCNACAGAGCCAGGAGACTTTGAGACTGTCACATCTCATTCTGTCCTTAGAGTCTGGGTTTCAAAGCCTGAAAGATGCTATCTAGATCAAGACTACAGCTTAAAACAANGGAGACTCTCCTAAATCACACACCTTCCCTTTAGTTCACTAGACAGCTGCCACATTTCCACTTTAGTCCCAGCCACAGTCTCTCCCTTCAATCACCTCCTGTCACTCTATTGGTTGCTGTCATTCAATGGAGACGTGAGTGTACCTCTCCTAACCTGGCAGTTCAAAGGGCACAAGTTGGGCTGGTAAGGGTGGGGCGGGTGCCAAAATGTGTCAGGAGCAACTTTACTCTCTGATGACTTCCATGAGAGGCTGTGAGAATACCAGGAGGTACTTCTGGGTAGGTAGCCTGGCTCTGTCTCAGATTAACTCAAAGTCACAACTCCTCTGATGTCACCCTGGCTGCCAACTCTAACAGAAAGTCCCACAGGCTTCTTCTTGAGAAGTTCAGATGCTCAAAGCACCAGGCATGGAAGTAAAGGATCCAAGGGACACTTGTGAGCAACTCCCAGAGAGAGGAGTGCAGATTCCCTTGAGATCTGACTTNCTCAAGGTACTAGCCAACCTCAGCAATCTGGGGAGAAATCTATGGATGTCCATAGTGGTACAAGTGCCTCCTGCAGATCCCTGTCCTGTTGAGANGTGCTTTTCGAGTTTTCTAAATGTAACTAGCCCTTTCCCTGGTTTAGCGCTCAAACTGGGGAGAAACAGGCAACAAAATGGAGCCAAAGGCATCCTGTCTCATAGCAGCTTCTTGGACACCCACGGAACAGCTGCCCCAGCTGTGGGTACTCTGGAGAAAACCACANTGATCTCCCACGCAGCCCCTAGGCAGGTGATTCCTGGACCTGTAACTGTTTCCTCTAACTTGAAACACTCTCTTCTGGAAAAGAAAGAGGAAGTGGGGACTCATAAGACCAAGAAGCTCCCCAGACTTACAAGACTTACAAGCCCTTTCCTGGGGTTACATATGCAGTAAACAGTTATGGAGAGAGAAGACTCTTGGGAGGAACTGCCTGCAGTTAGGCAGGGAGCTCCGGGGATGCTGTTTCCCTTATCCATGACGGGGTGGGCTTTTCCACGATGCAGTTGTCTCTAAGTTGCTCATGCTTCTGTAAATAACCTCTCACTCATGCAACCCCAATAAACTCACTGAGTTCAGGCTGGGGAGAGATTGTGTCTTTAGTCTGTCATTGGTACCCTATCCATGGTGAATAGACATTTGCTCATATTGCCCCAAGAAAAGTCACATTATGGCCTAGAAACTACAACTGAGGGCTTGATTTAAGGTAAGAAATCCNTAAGCCTACTATCACTGGACCAGGGGCTCCAGCCCAGGAGCCTCCTCCAGGCTGAGAACTCTGCATTCAGGTGGAAACATAAATAAGTGGATAGTGGGGCCACCATACAATGGATATACACAGGCCTGTGACCAGGGCTACAGAACATCCCATTTCTTGCCACTTGCGTGCTCCAGGGAGCTCTTGAAGCCAACCTGGAAGCATTCCCTGGGACTGAGCCAACACTGTCCTGTGGCTGTCCCAAGCCTAGGGAATGCAGATCTATATAGCAGCCCCTTCCCCTCTGTGTAGATGGCATCTATCCAAGACACAGTTGCCTGGAAATCTCTGCCAAGAGCAAATGAAAGCAGTCTCAAGGGAGAAGTGTCTCTCCTGTAATTGAACCCAAGTTGTCCATGCATTCTTTCTCCAGCAAGCCCAGTGTGTCCTGGGACAAAGGCTGCCCAAGACTTAGACATCAAGATCCTACTGTAAGGAAGAAGACACAGAGTGAGAGGCCATGCTGAGAAAGCTACCAGAGGGAGCAATGCACGTTCTAAGGGCTTTTGTTATCTACATCCAGCTTGGCCCAAGTCATACCCTCAGGANTTAGCTCCTAAGGTCAAGGACACAGGGAATACAGGTAAATGCTGAGCATGCCCAGTGAGCGCAGATGTTCAATGAAGATTGACTTCATACACTCAGGATCTTTTGTAAGCATCTCGGGCCATTACATCAGCAAATCCAGAGGTATAGAGAGTCAGAGACAGAACAGGGACACACACACACACACACACACACACACACACACAGAGAGAGAGAGAGAGAGAGAGAGAGAGGCTGTCGCAGAGAAACAGAAACAGCAACAGCAAAGGGACAGAGATGGGAGGAGGCAAGATGGATTGGGAAGGGAAGGGGTCAGGGTGCCACAGGGTCATCGCAGGCTAGAAGCATGTGGAAGTCACATGCTGCCCTCTGCAACTGCCAAGTAAAAGGTGGGGGTGCCTGGTATACTCTAGCTCTGGAATCTTCCACTTTCCTAGCTCTTTCATGATGACCTAGCTCTTTCTTGTATGACCTAAGAAGTCATCTAACTTGTCTGAGCCTCAGTTTCTTACCCTATAGAATGAGGCAATTGTCAGTGCTCTATAGAAAAGGTTATTATGGAGGGAGGCCACGACCCATGTGAGTGGATTTATGCAGAGCCCGTGACTTTCCTATTCACAATATGCTCCCATCTTTAAAACGAGTAAAACTCGCACAGACATGCCCCCCTTCCCAGATCCTCTCTGGAGCCCATGGGTGCTAACAGGCACCTGACCCCACTTGAGGACTATAGAGCTCTTCAGGGCTGACTGGGATAAAGAGGTTCCTCCATCTTCTCCCAGAGATATGAGGTTCCACTTTGTGCAATATCCTAGATCCTTCAAGCCCAGGGGACACAGTTGCTGTCCCAGTCCCTGACAGCTGAAGTGTGGGGACCTAGGTGCAGTGAGGTACTTCTGGGGAACGTGGCTGTTTCTATAAGTATTTTCCAAGGAAAGGAATGAGGCAAAACCCTTAGAGAGCAGTAGCACATAACAGGAACTCTAAGTGCCGGCTTCTGCCAAGGGCTGTGAGTCTGCCAGTTCTGAGTCCTCTGCAAGGTGACACCACTGCTGCATCCATTCTATGGATGACAAAAGAAAAAGGGAGCTGGAGACACGGAGCTGCTGAAGCCTTTCCCCACGGGCCCNCTCCTGTCAGTAATGCATAGCCTCCTATCCTCTGACCTGACCCTTGCCACGCCCTGCTGCTGCTCCTCTCTGCACAAGAGTTGCCTGATGCTAGGCATAGTGATGCATTTCTGTAATCTCAAGGCCAGCCTGGTCTACACAGCAAATTCGAGGCCATCCAGGGCTACAGAGTGAGACTCTGTCTCAACCTTCCTGGAGACACCTGAGTGATGGCCTGTGTTATGATGCCCATTTGGTGCTAGATGACTCCTTAAGGTCACAGGCTCTTCCTTCAGCGAGTTCAGCATCATCCAATACTAGGAGCTCCATGGCATCCTAACTGCCCTTGCGCAAATTGCTTATCCTTCCTGAGCTGTCCCTGCCTCATCCAAGAGCAGGACAACAGTGCTTCCTGGGGAGAATTTAGAGAACAGCAATAACCTCAGCCACACTAGCAATTATTAGTGTGTCATTATTAATTATTAATATATCAAAATGGCAACTACACACCATATTAATGATTCATGANAGAAGCTCCCGCCTGTAGGGGGCATATTAGAAGCTCTGGTAGGATGGTTTTCAGACCAGGGAATCCCCNAATAGATGGGTTCTCTGCAGTAGCACCTCCTTCCAAGTTGTGCCCAGGAACCATTAGCAAGAAAACATTTTAATTAACTTGCTGTGACTCATAAATTAATTGCACTCATANGGCTACAGGCTCATGATGTAGCCAGAGCTGTCCCCTGTAGCCAGAGCAAGCCTTAGCTCTCCAGACTCAAGGACACAGGGGAAGAACTTGCCTATTGCTTCCCAACAAGGGTCAAGAACTTCCTCCATGAGTTTGTCCCCACCCTGGAACATCCCTGCCAGTCTGTCCTGGCTGTGATTAGCTCAGATGCAGGAGTGAGTGAGACGCAGGAGTGAGTGAGCCAGGACGCTGTGGGGAACTGTCCGCAATCCAGGTGCTGAAGAGGCCAGCACTAGGGGACATTTGTAGCACTCTGTTTCGTAGAAACTCCCACGCCCACTCCACTTCCTGACCTGAATTGTCCTTGTTGGGCAGAATCAGAAGGCAAACAACATGCCAAGGGACCACTACCCATCTGGAACAGTTTCAGTAGCCTTCCCAACCCTAAGCCTTCATGGGGCTCTGTTCACTCTCTCCCAGGTGAACAATCCCTCTAACAGAGACTGGTAAGACCTCTTGGGGAGAATGAGGTAATATGCAGATGAATCNAACTTTTTTAATTATAGGGTCATAATTATAGCATTATTAGGAGCTAATGTGGCCTTCATTAGGAGTGGCCAGGAAGGCAGAGCTATACTTGGGGAAGGGCTCCACGTGGGCATAGCTGAAANTATTGGGGTGAGAATCTGGAGAGTCCAATGACCTGGAATGAGGAGCAGATATGGGCACTTGAAGCACAGAAAGTCCAGTGGCCCTGCTGTTCCACTGCCTGCCCCCACCNCATACAGTCATCTCCCACTGCAGAGCTGCGGCTGTACAGACAGGGCTCTTCTTGCAGCTAATGGATCCGATGAGGCTGAGGGTTGCAGCCCCTCCCCCACATGAGCTCATCTTGGCTCCCAGGCTGGGATTTGGCCAATTCACAGATAGTGATTCCCGATTCCCGGTACACAGGGCCAGCAATGCCATGTGACAGATGAGAACATAAGGAACTCTTCTTGGGGTCACTTCCACTTGTCTTGATTCCAGGAATGAGACCAGCTCTCTAGGGGCTGAGGTTTGCTGTTAGCCCTGCACAGATTATCCTCAGGTCATGTCAGCATTTCTATAGCAAAGGCCCCACAGGTCCATAGCACAGCTCGGGGTCCATGTTGTCAGGGTTTCCCTGTGTTTACAAACATGTAAGTGTGCATGAATGTGAACGTGGGGCACTAGTGAGGGTGCACTTGTATGAGAGCATGAATCTATGTAGGGATGCACCTATGTGCGATTGTGTACCTGAGTGAGTGGATGCAGGTGTACATCACTGGAAAGGTGTGAATCTGTGTGGGCTTGTGTGTGAGTGTATGTCCATGTATGTATATAAGTGTGCATGTGGGGATGAGGACAGCACACNGACTCACTGGATGGCTGGTCATGGAAAGAGCCATCTGCATAAGTGATACCCAAGCAGCCCCAAGACAATCAGCACATAGGACCAAGGCCACATTCTCAGTGTGCTGGGACCAATCCTCATGCTCCCAACACTGCCACCCATGCTCCAGCTGCNGACATAACACACCTGTGTGTCTTTGGTGTGCTCCTTTAATGATAAGAACCTATATTAGTCCTTAAGCCCCACTGAGGCAGAAGACATGGGAGACAGTAGGGTAGGATAGGAGAGGAGAGAGAGGTCAAGGTGAGTGGTTGAAGACAGGGTGGCCTTGCTCCTGCCCATCTGCTAGCCCCACCATATGACTTGTGTCCAGTGTCCTGCTCACCTCCATCTTTCTCCATTTTTCTTGCCCCATCCTAGACCGAACACCCCCAGACATCCTCAGCAGCTGTTCGAACACCCGAAATGTCCATTCCTCACACACCTCCAGCTGCTTTCCTGGAGTTCACTGTGTGGGGGGAGGGGCAAGCACATACTTCCCTTCAGCCCATCCCTTGCAGGTGGTACTCAGAGATATTTGAGTCCCCCAGGCTGCCCGGGCTGGCTCNGACACCACATCAGAACACAGTTCGGAAGGAGTGAACCTATGCTGCCACAGGCCACCTGTGGAGGTGCAGCTCCACTACTTTGTGGCTTTACCTGCTGATATGATCATCTTTGTGTGTGACAGGCACTTAGCAAAAACAAAAGGATTATCAGATTTACACACTCCATTGACAGAGCAATGACAGGCTTACCCTGAGAAGATGCAAATTACTTCATTCATTTGTATCTACTGATTTGTGCCCGAAGACCAGAATTTCCTCCTGGAAGTTTCCAGGTGAGCTTCAGCAGTGCTCACCCTGTCCATCCAAGCTCATTCCCAATGAAGAGCTAAGGACCAGGATCCAGCCTCACATTGGTGGTGTGGGGTAGGGGTGGGGGGTGCTTCATGTTTTGTTAGCAAGACAACACACTCATGAGCAGCTGGAGAGATGACTCAGAGGTTAACAGTACTTGTTGCTCTTCCAGAGGACCCAAGTTTGATTCTTAGCACCCATGTCTGTGAGCCACCTGTAATTCCAGCTGTCAGTCTGATACTTCTGTCTTCCAAAGACACCTGCACCCATGTGCACACACCCACACACACACATATGCACATTTATATAATTTAAAATAAAACAAGAGCTGGACAGGTGGAGCTCAGCAACTGAGAGCACTGACTTCTTTTTCAGAAGATCCATGTTCACTCTCCAGCAGCTCGTAATTGTCTGTCACCTCAGTTCTGTGGGTCTGAGGCCCTCTTCTAGCCTCTGTGAGCACTGACCCCATGTGGGTGCACAGACATACATGTGGGCAAAACACCCATACATACACGATAATAATTTAAAAATTAAAATAAAATCTTTTAAAAAAAAGAACGTTGGTCTGGAGAGATGGCTCAGCGGTTAAGAGCACTGACTGCTCTTCCAGAGGACCTGGGTTCAATTCCCAGCACCCAGATGGTGGTTCACAACTGTCTGTAACTCCAGTTTCAGGAAATTTGACATCTTCACAACAATGCACATTTATTTATATAAATAAATAAAAGAACTTATGGGAGCACAACTTTGATTTCTGTTCAAACTTTTTTATTTTGAGACAGGGTTTCTTTATGTAGTCCTGGCTGTCCTGGAACTATCTACGTAGACCAGGCTAGCCTCAAATTCTCAGAAATGCACCTGCTTCTGCCTCCCAAGTGCTGGGATTAAAGGTGTGTGCCACTACACCCTGCTTCCATTAAGATTTGACTGGAGGCCGGGCGGTGGTGGCGCACGCCTTTAATCCCAGCACTCGGGAGGCAGAGCCAGGCGGATCTCTGTGAGTTCGAGGCCAGCCTGGACTACCAAGTGAGTTCCAGGAAAGGTGCAAAGCTACACAGAGAAACCCTGTCTCAAAAAAATCNAAAAAAAAAAAAAAGATTTGACTGGGGCACATGTCCCCCATCAGCTTCTCATGAAGCTGTTGGCCAGGTCCCTTGTTCACTTAGGTAGGAATGCCCCATGTTCCCGCCCACCCTCCTTGGATAATGTCCTCTCTGTTCGGACACCTCCGGTATCAGAGGAGGCCCACACTCCAAGTGATCAGTCTCCCAAGAAGTGATGCTTCCCTACACGTGTCTTTCAGCCTGTGTGCACAGCACACTCCAGAAACACACTAAAATCTGCTATACAGAATTCAGGCTACAGACTCACACCCACAGGTCCCAAAGAGCCAAAGGATACTGCAGCTGTGTTGTGGAGAGCCATTGTCTTCCCAATGTGGTGTCAAATTTAGCCTGAGCCTTAGCATCAGGCTCTCGCTCATAGCAGACCTGCTGCTGAGACCGGACCAGAGAACCCCGTTGAGTAGCTCTCACAGTGCCCACCTTCATTTCAACTAGACTACATTTCAAAATATGTGCTTATTAGTAATAGTGCTATCTTCTTTCTTCTTTTTGTTTTATTGTATTGCTTTTGTTGGGACTTTTTGTTTTTGTTTGGTTTGTGTTTAATTTTATTTTTAATTATGTGTATGTGTTGTATAGCCCAGGGTTCCCTCAAACTCATTGTGTAATTTGGGCTGGTCTTGAACCCCTACTCCTCCTATCTCCTCCTCCGACATGCTAGGATGACAGGTGTGCACCTCACTCTTGGCTAGTATTAGTATGCTAATGTTTCTACTTTTACTTAGTATAAATAAAGTCAAAGCACAGTGAAGCCACCCACCACTNCCCCAAGATGACAGAGTTGTAGGAGCTAACACCCAGCACACTCACTCCTAGCACACTCACTCACAGTGTACTCACTAACAGCACACTCACTCACAGCACACTAACCGTGGCTCCAGGTGCTAAGCAGTCTTCTCCTTGCCTGCCCAGTGTCTTTCTTCCTTTTAGTAACAATTTTGAATTGTCAGGTGGCCTCCTTCCACCCCTGGTTGGTCTCTCTCTCTCTTAATCTCTCTCAATCTCTCTCTCCCTCTCTCCATCCTGTCCTTGTTGGGTTCAATAGTGTGAGATTCCAAGAACCACCTTGGCTGCCACACGAAAACCNCTGCCCCAGAATGAAGCCTACTCAGAGGAAGTGGGGCTGAGGAGTAGAGAAAGCAGGTTGCAGTTGATGGAGCCTGAGTCTGGATCTGGCCTGTATTTGGAGCTGAGCAAGTCTGTTCCTTTTCTGAGCTCAGCTTGGGGCTTCTCCAATACAGCACTGACCTGGATAACATGAATGAAGGTGGACTGTCCCAGCACAGTCCCCCGCCACTGGCTTCTGGGCCTGAGTTATGTGAATGGAGGCCAAGGCTGTTTCAGCTAAGCCCTCAGGTGACCACAAACACCCATCAAAAGGTGATGGGATATTCAACTAACGAAAGTCTCTCAGCAACCGCAGTCCAGACAGCTCTATGGCAGTAATCAGGTCAGTGGAGACTGAANCAGGGCAGGAAAGGAATCCNGAGGCCCTTGAGGGAAGGTTCAGAACTGATGGAATTCTATGGTGACCACANAGGCATATAAGTTTATTGCAACAACAAATCTCACATCTAAAATTTATGCATCTTATTTTTATATAAATCATGTAAGGAAAACTTTAAAAGGGAAGACGCAAGGGGCTAAGAAGATAATTTAAGGGCTAACCACTGACCAAAGATGGGATGATGTGAGCTCCAAAATGATGATTGCAAGTGATTGACACCTACCAAACATGTTTACATTCACTAACCTGCAGTGATGCAATCTTTTTAATTATTGAGGAGGTCAGTGTTAACTGACCAAATTCCAGACTCCAAAAAACAAATGTGATAAACCTTAGTTATTTTTTCTATCAAAGCCATAGTCCTGTCTATCCCTGGCACCTCTACCTCCTATGCATGAACATCTTTTTCTCCACTGTATTTTGTGGAGGGCTTTGAAGGGCTGCCCCCATCAGTACTGCTCATGAGTCAAACTCTCTCTCCATTTTTACACAAATTGGCCATTCTAGATGTCAGGGAAGTTTGATTCCTATGGACTTTGCCATAGCTATGCTTGTGGGTCAGTTCACCAACAGACTTCAGGTTTGTGTCACTCCACACAGTATGTGACCCCGTGGTCCTTGGTACAATAACAGAAGTCTCACTGATGTGAACACAGGGGCCACTGGTGCTCTGACAGAGGTGAAGGTGCTGTAAGTTTTCCAACCCTTAGGCTCCCAACATGGAGTCTCATGTAGCCCAGGCTCTGTTCCTAGGGACAAAGGCCAGTTTGTCTCTGCAGGTGCACAGGAGCTGTGCTCTTGCCATCCTGCTGNCTATGTCTCCACCTGTGCTTCCTACGGCTNTGTTCAGAGGAGAGCATCCCTGGGTTCTTCCAGACATCTTCTGCACAGGCTTCTTTCTCAGGCTTGGTCTTCATCTCNGCAGAGCTCTCCCCTGTTGCTTTCTGGGTTTCTGGAAGTCCCTGCTGACTTTCTCTTCTCATTGCCTCCCAGCTACAGCCGGAGAGTAGCCTAAGACCATTGTGATACTGAATGAGATAAACTGCTCTCCCCTGGAGGGGGTCTCAGAAAAGCAAACTATTATTGAAAAGCAGTGAGTACAGCAGAAGATCCCAGCCTTTACTTGTTTTGAGCCGTGAATCTGGGGCCAGAGTCACAGCTGAGGGGAGACGTTCCATGGAAACATCCCAGCTCATAAGCAAAGAGGGCCTTGTAGGCTTAGAAAATCAGTATTTGCAACCCTAAAGTATTAGTGGCTCTGGGCGCAAGCAACTATCCCAGAAGAGCTTGGCACTGTTCCTCCTGGTGGGGGGAGACTGCCAAAGAGGGACAGTGTCCTGGTCTTGCTGCANAGATACAAGTTGAGGGGGGTCTCTGGTCCTGTTACCATGGTGGTGAAGCATAGGAACAGAGGCATATGGTGGGCTGCACTACAAGGGCCCAACTAATGCTCAACTATGGGAACATAGGTCAAATGGTCCAGTTTACACTGTTTGGAAAGAACTGGTTNTGGATTAGAAAGGCTTGGAAGTTTTTGGCTTGTGTTTAATCAAGTTTTTTTTTCTTTTTCTTTTTTTAAATTCATCTATTTATTTTACATCCCAGCCACAGCCTCCCCACATCCTCCCCTCCTAGTCCCTCTCCCCCATCCCCCTCCCATGCCCCAATCTCTTTATCTTCCATCTCCATCCAGGAAAGGGTAGGTCTCCTATGGGTATCAATAAAATATGGCATATGAAGTAACAGTAAGACTAAGCACCTCCCCATGTATTAAGGCTTGGCAAGGAGACCCAATGTGAGGGGTAGGGTCCCCCAAAACAGTAAAAGAGTCAGAGACAACCCTTGTTCCCACTGTTAGGAGTCCCACAAGAGGACCAAGCTACATAACTGTAACATATATGCAGAGTGTCTAGGTTAGTCTCACGCAGGCTCCCTGACTGCTGGTTCAGCCTCTGTGAGCCCCTGTGAGCCCAGGTTAGTTGATTGTGTGAGCCTTCCCGTGTGTCCTTGACCCCTCTGCCTCCTACTGTCCTTGCAGGATTCCTGAACTCTGCCTAATGTTTGGCTGTGNGTCTCTGCATCTGCCACCATCAGTTTCTGGATGACACCTCTCTGATGACAATTGGGCCAGACACTGATGTGGTCACAAGAGACACCCAGTTCAGGCTACTTATCCACTATTGCTAGGAGTCTAAGCTGGGGTCCTCCATTTATCACCCTGCACAAAACTCAAGTCCAAGTGGATCAAAGACCTCAACATAANAGTTCAGGCTACTTATCCACTATTGCTAGGAGTCTAAGCTGGGGTCCTCCATTTATCACCCTGCACAAAACTCAAGTCCAAGTGGATCAAAGACCTCAACATAANTCNAGATACACTGAACTTAANAGAAGAGAAAATGGAAAATAACNTCGAACTCATTGGTATAGGAGATAATTTCCTGAACAGAACACCAATAGCACAAGTACTAAGATTGACAATTAATAAATCNAACATCATGAAATTGAAAAGTTACTATAAGGCAAAGGACACTACCAATAGNACAAAACGGCAGCCTNTAGNNTGGGAAAAGATCTTCACCAATCNGACAGAGGACTGATTTCCAAAATATATAAAGAATTCAAGAAACTAGATATCAGCAAACCAAATAATCCAATTTAAAAATGGGGTGCAGANCTAAACAGAGAATTCTCAACAGAAGAATCTCAAATGGCCAAGAAACACTTAAATGTTCAACATCCTTAGCCATCAGGGAAATNTAAATCAAAATGACTCTGAGATTCCATCTTACACCTGTCAGAATGACTAAGATCCAAACCACAAGTGACAGCTCATGCTGGAGAGGATGTGGAGCAAGGGGAACACTCCTCCACTGCTGGTGGGAGTGCAAACTTGTACAGCCACTTTGGAAGTCAGTGTGGCAGTCAGAAAACTGGGAATCAACCTACCACAAGACCCAGCTATACTGCTCTTGGGCATATATCCAAAGGATGCTCAATCATACCACAAGGACACTTGCTCAACTATGTTCCTAGAAGCTTTATTTGTAATAGCCAGAACCTGGAAACAAACTAGATGTCCCTCTACTGAAGAATGGATAAAGAAAATGTGATACATTTACACAATGGAATATTACTCAGCTGTTAATCAAGTGTTTAAAAGAGAGATAAAGCTCAGTCACAGTGTTCNGGAAGAAGCAAAGGTGGTGGNCTCTAAAGGACTGGCCAGGGTCACTCTTGGATAGAGGAGGGCTGTGAATGACAGGCCCATGGAACATTCCAGATGAAGAGGCAGAGTCTGCCATTTCCACGGGTGTAAGTTTGTTTGCCTCAGAAGAACCAATTAAACCATGCATTTGTGTGGCAGGGTTATCCCCTATCTGTTTTATTTCAGTTTTGGTTTTATTTTCTTTGATTTGATTTTTAAGACAGGGTCTTGTGTAGCCCAGGATGGCCTGTAACTCACTAAGTAGCCAAAGATGACCTTGAACCCCTACCTCTGCTTCACAAGTGCTGGGATTACAGGCACATATACCATACATGGCTTGTATGGTGTTGAAAAAAGTTTGTATGAGGCTGAGGAGATGGCACAACAGGTAAGAGGGCTTGCAGAAACATGAAGGCCAGAATTTGAATCCCTAGCATCTGTGTAAAGAGACAGGCATGGCTGTACAGGCCTGTTCCCTCAGCATGGGGGATCAGAAAGAGGCAGATCCCTAGATCTCCCTCCCCGTCAGTCTAGTTGAAATGGAAAGCTTCCCATTCAATGAGAGACCGTGTCTCAAGGCAATAAAACAAAGCAAAAGAGGAAAGCTTCTGATGTCCTCTCCTGGACTTTGTGCTCTCGAGTCAGGTCCACATACATGTGAGACACACACACACACACACACACACACACACACACACACACACACGTCTGCACCACAGACATGTGCCTGTACCACATATATGCAACACATATAAATGCCTTTATAAAGTTGTGCGCAGTGCTTGGTCTTTGTCCTGTTTACCCTGGCCTTGGGACTGGGCATAATAAGCACTCATTGCTCAGGATGTGGAGCCCCAGGCAGGCCCAGCATCCCACAGCCAGTCTCTAGCAGAGAGATCTTATGAGAGCCTTTCTCACACCTCAGTCTCCCTGTCAGTACACTAGAGAGGATAAAGGTGAGTCATGCTTCCCTGGGGTCCCCCAGGAAGGGACAAAATNTGAAACAGACTTAGAGCCAGGATAGCGTAGCTGAGTGCTGGTTGGCTGAATGAAGAATGCATGATGCCAGTTTGGGTCTGACCCATCTCCATACCTCTGGCTCCACACCACTGGCATGGACAGATTCTCAGTGGAAGTCAGGAGAATTAATGTTTTTTGACCCTTGCTCAGCCAGTTGGTCTGCATGTTATCTTATACAGAAAAACAAAAGGTGCTTCCTGCTTAATCCTAGAAGACACCTCTTCCCAAAGCCCCCCCCNCCACCCACATTCTCACAGGCCATGCTTCCCACAGTGTGCCTCCTACCAGAGGACACCTTTCCAAAGGCTCCACCTTCCAAAGGCTCCATGACCAAAGTCCCCAAATTCCCACAGGCCACATCCTTCCACGTGGCTCCCTAATCTGCCTTTGCACAAAGGGAGACCTGGGATCATGGTCTCTAGAACTTTCCTTCTGGNGTAAAAGTTCACACTGACTCTCTCCCCAGCTGCTTCTCCCAGTGGAATTCCTGTCAATCACATCCCCCCTCCTTGGGCAGGATCATCTACCTACAAAAGTGATCCCCATGACACTGATGGCCTATTGTAACTAGGAACTCAAATCCAAATGTAACTTGTCTTTTGTGCCTTGGGGAGGAAGAGAGGAAGAGAGATTGTCCCCTCTCTATAGCAATGACCCCTGCTCCACCTGGTTTTCCACACATCTCTCCCATAACCAGCTGAGACAGGACCTTCATGCTCAGGAGCCACAGGGGCTGCAATGGAGTCCCACTGAGGTGATAAAGCAGAGGGTAGCAGGTGGCCATGGGATAAGGACATCAGGAGCAGGGTGTCTGGGGAAGCACCAAACANGGAAGCTTATTCCCTCAATCCCAGCTTGTTGCACCCTCACCCTCCCCCTCTCTTTGTCCCTTCACTTGCTCTCCTGAGCTTTACCAGTCCACCAGTTCACACTCAGTCACCTCCCATCCTGTGATGGCCTCTGCTAACAGCCCTGGTCTTCTCTTAATCCTGCCAAGTGTGTAAGTGTATGCAGAGGTATGCCTGTGTGTATGCCTGCAAGTTCACCTACTTGCATGTGTGTACACAAGGGTGTCTGCATGTACTTTTGTGAGAGTGCATGCATCCATGCACTTGGGAGAGCATACATTGCGACTGTGGGCAAGGGCATGATGGGTGATGTTTTGTATGCTGTGAAAATGTGTTGCTCTGATTGGTTGATAAATAAAGCTGTGTGGCCAATGGTGAGGCAAAATAAGGTTAGGCGGGACATTCTAACTAGAGAGAAAAGAAAAAGAAAGGAGAGCTGAGCAGATGCTGCTAGCCACCACCAGGAAAAGCAAGATGTAAAGGTATCGGTAAGCCATGAGCCACGTGGCAAGTATAGATTTATAGAAATGGATTAATTTAAGATGTAAGAGCTAGCTAATGGGAAGCCTGAGCCATTAGGNCATAAGTTTGTAAATGATATAAGCCTCTGTGTGTTTACTTGGGTCTGAGGGCNCGCGGGAGCTCAGGCGGGACACAGAAAAACTTTTTCTNACAAGGGCATCTCTGTGTACACATGTGGACGTGTGTGGTCATNCACTGATATATGAGTGAGACTATGTGTGTACATGAGAGAGAATGTGTAGGTATATGCACGTATATGGTGTGTGTATACATTATGTATGTACTTGTGTGTCTGTATATGTGTGTATGAGGTATACATATGTCTGACTGTGCACATGAGTCTATGGTGCATGAGTGAGAAAGTATGTATATGCCTGCATGTGTGCCTGTGTGTGCAACATGTACAGGCACGTGCATTTCCTNATCTGTAAGCACCAGGAGCTAGCTAGCATGGAGTGGGNATAAGGAGAAGCACGAGGGGATGTGGCCAGCAGTCAATGTGATTATTACTGTCATTTTAAAGTCCCTAAAAGTGGAGAAATTTCTCAGAACACACTGGTGAGGAAGGGAGGGTGACGGAAAAGGTGAAAAAGTGAGAACCAACCACGGATAAAGACTCACCAAGCCTAGCCAGGCAGTGGTGGCGCACACCTTTAATCTCAGCACTCAGGAGGCAAAGGCAGGTGGATCTCTTGAGTTTGAGGCCAGCCTGGTCTACAGAGCTAGTTGCAGGACAGCTAAGACTACACGGAGAAACCCTGCCTTGAAACAAACAAACAAACAACAGATTCACCAAGCCTGGAAGCTCGGTAAGGTGCCTCCGGATGCACCAAAACCAACAGAATCCTCTGAAGTGTCTTGAAAAGCAGGGAACACACCCTGCTCACAGCACCTGGAGCCTCACTAGATGTGAACTCCTCTTNAGTTACTGCCTCCTGCTCCAGTGTTGTAGTCAATGACTGGAGAATGACTTTTTCTCATCAGAGGTAGATTGTCTTTAAGGCCATTTGTCCTTTCTTTATTCAAATGTGAGTAACAGGAAACTAGGGGCCAACTTGCAGGAAAGAAACACTCTAGGCAGGACCTAGAGCCCAACTGTGCAGCCCAGAGATTACAGCTGAGACAAGAGCAATGAAAGCTGGTGCCCAGAAAGCCAAGAGTTACTTTCTTCAGGTTAGGATGGAAGCAGGGGTTGGAAGCACTCCATCTCATGTGGGTGAGTTCAANTGTTTTCATTGTGTTCAGAGCTCCAAGGTCTCATCTTCTAGCCCCATCTGGCCTGGCACCCAACCANAACCTCTAGGAGCTCACCTCTCAGCATTTGCTTTGTGGTGTCNTCCACAGACTCACCTCAAGGCCCAGGTATGAAGGAGAGGAGCTGATAGGTCATCACAAGGGACTCCATGGCCCAGTACACAAGTTATCAGTTGCAAGGGTTATGGTCAGGAAGCTGAGGACACTTGAGGGACATGAGGAAGAACAAGGCACTGGGACAGAGATGGTAGGACAGAGATGGTAGGAACAGAGAGGGGAGGGAGAGTGGGGTCCCCACAGGACCATAAAGAATTGCAGGAGGCCTGAGCCCTGATGTCATCTTGAGCTCTCAGAAATCAGAATGACTTCAGTCAGGCCACAGGATCCCCAAACAAGTCTCAGCACCAACTAGGTTAGAAGAATGCCATTCAAGGGACCTACAACAGGGACAGTTATGGACAGCAAGAGGACAGTGATGCTTGGNTTCATCTGTAAACTTCAGGACCTTGAGAGGAGATGAGCAGAGCTGCTCCCACNCAGGTGCAGCCAAGGCACAAGATTCCAGAAGAGACCTTTGCATAGAATTACAGACACAGATGTGTGGGTGTGTGCACACATATACACATGTGTGTGCATGGCTAAGACCAAGACAAGAGAGGAGAGAAATTCACCCTGGACCCACAAGGCCTGCACTCTGTCCCTTGGAATTTGAGAATTATGCAAGTGCATACCAGTCTCAGCCCAGGCAAGAAGATGAGGGGAAGAATTGACAAGATCAAGGACCTATAGATAGTGACAGGGACTCTGAGTATCACAGCAAGGACTTCAGGAGCCCAGAGGTGAGATCAATGTCATAATTGTTCAGAGACATGGAGTGGGACAACCACAAAAGACAGGCCAGGCCCCAGTATCGCCTCCCACAAGCTNGAGGGGAACCAGGTCAGTGTCCCTGATTGGAAAGANTCACCATTGCATTCGATAAGACTCTGTTCTTGGGCTCCTGTCCTGTAGAATCAGACACTAAGGGCACCAGGACCTGGAATCTGAATTCCTAAGGAGGGCCTGAGGCATCTCAGGCTGGCCCAGGATTTGCAGCAATGCTGGGGCTGGTGTTCAACTCTCTGTCCAAGGGCGTCATCGCTGCGTTTGCACCAACCACATCTCTGTCCCTAGACCCCAGATGTGCCTTTTACCAAGTTGGGCCCCTGTTCCCAATATGTACCTATCCTAGAGATGTGCCTTCTCAGTGTGCCCTGTGAGGAAATGTTTGGCCCAAAGCTAGACTGGCTGCCCAGGAAGGAAGTGCGTGTTCAGGAACATGACAGCCTATCTTAAATGTCGAGGCTTGGACTGACAGGCCAAAGACCAAGCATGTCCACATTGTATCTGGNCTGGACAGCTCTTGGTCTGGTTCCAGTGCTCATGGTGTGTGTGGCCCAGGACTTACGAAAGATGAAACCCAGTGCTCACTGCACTCTGTCTCTTGTAACGCAGCATTCACAGTGAGACCCTGTGCTCCCAGCCTGCGAAACCAGTGTTCAGGGTGATGCATGTGTCTCAGTACTCATGTCAATATGGCCCAGCGCTCATGATCAATGTGGCCCATTGCTCATAGTGGGTGTGGCTCATGATGGGTGTGGCCCAGTGCTCATAGACAGATGTGATCTAGTGCCCATGGGAGTATGGACTAGCGTTCATGGTTGGGTNTGGTTCANTCCTTGTTTGAGGTGGGTGAGGCCCAGTTCTCACCCAGGTGGGGTATTTGACAGGGCACTGAAAAGCATTTCCAGTCTTTGCTCTTGGACAGGAGTGGAGGCAGAGCAAACCAAGGCTGACCTACCAGGTCCTCTGTTTGGGGATGGAGAGTTCCCCAATCTCCCCTCTTGGGCAAGACTGAGCTCAAATCACCGGGTAGAAGTTTGCAGAAGACCTCACTAAGGACAGCATTCTACCAGCATGCCCCTGGGGGTTTCAGGTTGAGGCAGGTCACCCTGAAAGCTGCCAACCCCACTATCATCTATAAAGGCCTCAGAGATGCAAGACCTCACTAAGGGTTGGCTGTCCTTTCTTGCCTTCCCCTCCTACAGCCTCATTTCCTGATGCTCCCACCCTCAGGGACAAACATGTGTGAAGAGAGATGCCAGAGCTANGCAGAATCAGGGTTGGGAGGAAATGGGAAAGATTGCTAGGCTAGGCAGTGGGGTTGAGTGCTGACCCTGAGTCAGGGCTAGGCTGGAGGATCTTCTGTCTGAATGGTGCCACTTTCCACCTCCTCTCAGANCCCTGTCCCCAGGCCTCAACTACTCCCGGCTAACAGCCATAGTTCCTAAGTTGAACAACCCTATCCCTGCCACTCTGGGTGGGAGTTGGGGTTCACTCTTGACAGGCACATTATTTGGAGGCATTGTGAGTGCTCAGCAGCCCCAGCCTCATGCAGGGCCCTGCCAAGGAAGAGGTGTGTGCACAAGGGTTCAAGCAGAGGCACAAGTGTCTGCACTGCTGTCAACTTTTTCCTGCACCTCGGCTAACTGCAGATGCACCATTCGGTGATCTGATTTCTCACCACATGGGTGACCCTGTTTCATGAGAGCAATCTTCACACGTGCCTCTGTGCCACGGGGCCGCGGCAGGACTCCTGTTCGGCGGCACCTTATGGGGTTCTTTCCAGCAGCTCCCACACTACTGTGTGTTCTGGAGAGTGGCCTCCACAGCTCAGCCTCCCCAGTGATAATTGCCCTCAGGTCATTAGCACAAGACAGATGCTACCCTTCCAGGGCCAGGGTGGCACCGTTAGCATGGAACTTACTGAAGGAAAAACCAGAGGCTTCTTGTACCCAACCCCATCTGCCTGTGCCCCAGTGCTCAGTTTTGAAGCAAAACTCTTGTGTGAAAAGAACATTTATTTTCACAGCCACCTGGCAAATGACCTGGGCTGGGTCAGCCACAGCTTGGGAGAGATGTTGGCTTCCTCCTCCACTTGCCTGTGGTAGAAANAAGAGGAGCCCCAGATTCCAACCCAGGGCCACTCAGGGACCAAGGTGGTACACATGACAGGGCTTCCTTGGAGCTGCACTGCTGAGGCCTCNAAGAGTCCTTGCTGTAGCTGTGTCCTCTGGCTGGACTGGGCGGCGTGATCAATGCGCAGCTACAGCTGGTTGAAGGGGACCAAATCCATCCAACAGCTGATTTGGTTCCATTTTACCAGCTTCAGCAAAGCATTTGGCTTCAGATCCACTAGGAGGAGCGACTCCAGGAAGAAGGTGGCTCTGTCAGGCTGGGGTCCCATCCCAAGCCCTCCTTTCTCCAAGAGCCCATGCAGACTCAAGAGCTTTGGTGCTCTGCAGGGACTGGGTTTGAGGGGGACACACGTACATTCAGACCCTCTTTGTGCCCCAGAATGGTCCTCCAGGACCTTGGGGAAGGCAGTTCTTCATCCTTATGCTCTTGGTTGGGTCCCACAGCCTCCATTTCACTTGCCACAGACCCACATATACCCCAGCATTGCCCAGTGTCCTGTCTGGTCACTACTTTCTGGAATACACCCAAGACCATTGAGCCTCTGACTCATGGACTCACATAGGGGTATTGAAGACTTCACAGTTTTCACACTTGACCCTGCCTGCATCACTTAGATGCACTTTCACTATGTCACCGCAGGGCTGTTTCTCTCAGTCAGACATGGGCTCTGTGACTGGGCAGCCAGCCCTGGCTTGTAGTAACCTTGGAAGCAAGGGTAGCTCAGGCACCATCCATGACTTTGGGTGGGCAGGAGCTGGAATATTCCAGTGTAGCCTGGTTTATGTGGCATGAGAGGTGACATAGGACTGAAGAGGCCTCATGTCCATGCCCTGGTCCTCTAGCCCTATCAGCCTCTTACTTCACAGTTCATACTCAGTGACTCAGAAGGTTCACACTCCCTTTAAGAAAACTATTTTTCCAATGACACCCATTCACCAGGAACAAGGATGTGAGGTGAGAGTATTCTCTACAGCACAGGGGACACGATGTCCCTTGTGTGTGTGTGTGTGTGTGTGTGTGTGTGTGTGTCCCCTCGGGGAATACAACTCACCCAAGAACAGTTGGGTATCCCTCACAACCTCAGCCCCCATCAGACCCACTCCAGCCTGTGTTCACAGCGGTCTTCTCCAAGCATCCCTGATGCATAACCTTCTCCAGAAAGATCTACCCAGGGAGTCCCTGGAGTCATGGGGGTAGGCCCTGCATTTCAGCCCCCACAGATACAGAGGTCTTGCAGCCGCCAGCCTCAGGCTCAGCACATGGCTCTCCTATCTTTGTTTCTAGTGCAGAGCAAACTCCAGGCTCCCAGCCCACCCCTAGAGCCCCTAATGAAAATGCTTCAGACCTTGCTGCTGGCCACATTCACCCCTTTATCTAAGTTGTCAATATAGCTAATGGAGTGGAAGATTTGACAAGAGGTAGAATTAGCCCTGAATCTGGCCCTGAGCCTTTAGCTATGATGTTGGGGACCAAGGAAGAGGGACCACAGCCACCCTTGCCCTGATGTGTCATGTCTAAATCCCACTCCAGTGCTAAGTCACATTCACAACCCTCGGGCACAATTTCATTTTGCCAAGGAGCAGGGTCACAGGAAGACAGAGCTGGCATTCTCCTTTGCCCTGTGAAGGCCCTTATTTCTGTCCAGGTGTCACCAGATTGGAGGAACTTCTTCCAAATGAACAAATCTTTGGTTCCTTCCTAGACTGTCCCAGCACTCCTCAGATGGGCTCAGACTTAACAGGACATTAGGTTCCACTGCGGCCCTGCCAACCCTGACTCAAGGACATGTGGGAAACAAAGTGACAGGACCTGAATACTTCAAGGACATGAACTACTACTACATTTAGCAGTGTAGGGAGGAGAGTAAACACTGTTAGTCAGAGTTCATGTTACTCACAGACACCAGAACCTCCAGACAAACTACAGATCTACATGGTGTGTCCATACATGGCCTTAACCAAGAGTTGACTCTCCACCCCCAGAACTAACATCCAGCACCCAGGACTCTGTCATCCAACACAGCTGAAATGCCACCAGCTCCTGATGTCCACCCACAGCTTGACACAACCATCTCATGCACCTTGGGGGACACTGAGGCTGGGGTAGCATCCCCCAGTTATCACCTTGAGCTACCCCCCCATCTTTGCTCCCCTTACCCTATATGGCCTACCAGGAATGCCTCCCAGGCACTCTGCTGAGTGAGTGGCCAACACACTGGTTTGTGGGTTTGAAGGGATCAACCACAATTTGGTCTCCTCAGACACCATGACACAGAANCCTGTAGAGACAGCAACCTCTATGCTAATTGTCTCAATGGGTTGTTTCCATTGGACAAGGCAGACAGTTTTACGCTTGGTCTCAACCTCCATTGGAAGCTGTCCAGGGAGGTCTCCGGGGACTCCCTGAACTCCTTGTGACTATTATTTTTTCTTCTTTCTGAACAACAACAAAAAGATGCTCACATCACACAGCTCCAAAACCTCAAGGACCTATGACTTTTCCACAAGACTCACCTTCTCCTAGGTCTGGGCATTTACTTCACCCAAAAACTGCTCTACCCCAGGCTGTCCTGCCCTCTTCTACACTGTTATCTTTGTTCAACTACCTTGCCCTCTCAGACACAAGACATGAGAAGTTTCACTGTAGTAAAGAACAACTCTGTCACGGTGCGCCCCTGCCTACCCTAGAAAGCAAGCCAGCTAGCAGGGGTGTGCTGGGCAGAGAGACACCCAACCATGGCTGGTGAATGCAGCATTTGCTAACAGCAAGGTTGGTCCTGGAACCTGCAGGCATGACTTCTTTGGCAATCCCCTCTTTACTGGGTTTCCAAAGTGAACGGGACAGGACTGTAGGTACTACGGCTTCTGAATTTTATGGACCAAACAGTTAAAAGGGCTTTAAAACGTCTGCTGATGGAGTCATCCCATATGGGAGAAGTATACTCAGCATTTTCAAGCAGCAACAGACACTAGACATGGGTACTCGCTGCTGAAAACACCAGCGGCCCTGGTAAAATCAATGGGAAATTAGATGTCATGAAAATGCAGTACACACCCAATTAGTTATAATTGGAGCAAAGAGCAATGGAGACAGAGATGGCGCGGGGAACACTCGCAAGCGCACACTCAATGCCGGCAGTTCCTGGCACACAGGGCAGCTGCACTCTCGCTCCTGAAGGCTCCATGAACTNGTGACATTGAACAGAGCAGCTGCTGCCACCGCACCAGGAAGCCCTCCAGCATCTGCTAGGGGACCAAGATCCCTATGGGGCCCTGCTGGGAGGTAGCATAGCAGCCTCTGGGATCAGAAGCAGTAGGAGCTCTCAGCAGGACTACTGTTGTCACTCGCAGCTGTCTGTCCCCAGGCTTGACCTTTGAGACAGAGAATGACCTCAGACTCTGAAGTAACACACTCCAAACTAGAGGGAATAAGGGGTTTCTTGGGCTCAGTTTCTCAACATGAAAAGTGTAGGGAGCAGCAAGCACCTGGATTTAATGACCCAGTGTCTGAGGGCCAGTCCTATGTGGCCTGTCATTCCATGACTGTCATGGTTCCACAGGTGACTCCCAGCTATATGGCCAACCAGGACAGTGAGAGGCGTTCCTTCATTCAGCACCCTCAGCCTCACCTCAGGATGTCATGAACAACAGCTACTTTGGGCAGAAACTACACAGCCACCTCCAGGGACACGTGCCACTTGCTCTAACACAGTGGGCATGATGAATCCTTCATGAGATTGTAATACCAAATACTGCTGCTCAAGGACGACTAACACGTAGTCACATGTGTAGCCAGCCACTGCCAAGAGGCCATAGAGCAGGTTCAGCTGTACCTGTAGCTAGAGTTCTCACAAAGACTTAGGAGCCTATCTGGGGGACCTTGCATTCTCCCATGCCAACACAACCAGTTGGACTAGTACAGGGTAGCACCCTAGCCAATGGCAGGTTTCTGACCCTCACTGTCACCACTCCCACCTCAGGAGAATGCCGCCAGTTTCTTCTTGGTGTTTTCTGTGTTTTCTTTCTGTAGAGCTCGTAAAATTTAAGCACCAATAACTGAATATTTCTCTACATAGTGATATTGCCCACTAGCAAGCAGATTTGCCACAAAATTAATATTTAACTAAACATTGTAGCTCATCATTAAAATAGATAGAAAAGAATTACAGACACCCAGTGGGTGTGAGCAGCCCTGGCCAGGGCTGCTTCTCAGGAACTTTCTGGAAGTTCTGTTTGGGGGTACCAAGTCCCATGGGCAATCTCCAGAAAAAGCCGTAACTGAAAAGCAGGAGGAACTCTAAGCCTACGAACGGCATCATTTCTTTGTATCAGCAGTGCTGACTCAGCCAAACACCACCAAGACCCATTCAGCCCAAATCCATAACTTTTCTGTCTGTTCAAAAAATGTATTTTTTTCTCAACACTGATAAAAGTTTAATACAGAATTGCCTGGATTTTTAATAAACTTGTCAACAAAGGAGCATGGCAAATTGATGAGGCCCTTCCTGGAGATAAATTTCACCTGAAATAGACCCACAGAACAAGGGGCAGGCAGAGGAGGCAGGGGTGGGAGGGGACACACGATTGTTTTGCTGTTCTTTGCAAAAATCAAAAGACAGATTTTTCTGTGTGCCTTATTATCTCAAAGATAGGGCCATAGTAATCACTGATTCTACTCAAAGAAAAAACTTGTAGCTAAGAACTCAATCATGGAACTTGGAGGTCAGGGAGAATTTCTGTTCTGGAGGACCGATGTAGCTCAAGAAAAGAAAAAAAAAGTAGCTTGTCAACAGTCTGGTTAAAGCTCCTGATGTGGGCAGGACAGGTGGGCCACATAAATATACTGTACCCCATCTTCCTGCAGAGACAGACCTTGCAGCCACCAGAGCTCAGAGCCTGGAATTCAGACATGCCGTCAGATGACGCAGCATAGGGTCCTGTTCAGCCACCATGGGTTTAGGATGCCATGGAAGGCCCAGGTGATGTACAACAATGAACGCTGCTCTCTAACCTCTACTGTGTTCTTAATCTCCCTATGGCTTGAGANGTCTACCAGGATGCAGAGACATGGTAGGACAGTCTTCAGACATGAGAGGGGCACCCTGTGTTTGAGGGGTACCAGATTAACATTTTACCCCCTCATATAGGGACTTCATCTTGTGATGTTTGGAATCTCACAATTGGAAAATCACTTGATGAGGCAAAAGTGAGCGATGCCAAGTTCTTTGGGAAGGGGAACCTTAAAGTGTGATCTGGGGAGATCTCAAAGCAGGGTGCGCAGGACCCTTACAACAACTTAGGCCTGCCACAGGACTGAGTCAAGGTGGCAGGACCCTTACAACAACTTAGGCCTGCCACAGGACTGAGTCAAGGTGGCGGGACCAGAATGTCTCCTGTGCCAACTCCAAGAACTAGGACTCTTCCTCTTCTGCCCTCCTTCAGTGAGCAAAAGCCACACTGTGCCCTTGAAAGGGGACAAGAGGAAGCCGCCAGATTCCACCTGGACAGTCTGGAAAGGGGTTCATAAGGAGAAGAAACACAGAAAACAGTGGGCTCAGAGCCACACCCAGGCTACCACTGCTGACTAGGGGCACTTAGGAGGCAGCAGGGTTCAAGGGAGCACTCCTGAGCCTCTGCAGCCCCAAGTCACCTAAGTCCAGCTTCTCCAACAGGACAGCTGAGAATGCAGGCTATTTATACCAGCCATGACATGGGCAAGACTGGGGAGACACACACTGCCCTGTGGCCATATCTGGGCATGACTGCGGACACATGGAAGTGCCAGGAGGACAGGGTCCAGGTGGCACATCTGTCCTGGATGTCCTTGAGCCTCACAATGTCCCCATGGAACCCCCATGACAGGCTTCAGGACAGCTGCCCTCTCCCTTTCTTGCAGTTAAAAATACTCTGGTTCACTGTCCCATTTATCCTGACTCTGTCCTCCACACACACATGCTCCTGCCCACATGTTTGCCCAGCACCAATGAGGAACCACTATTCTAACCCTAGACCCTGGTTTGGCCTCAGAGAAAGAGATCCTAGACTTTCAACCACTTTGTGAGGTGTACCGAGCAAGCCTGGGAGGCCTGTGTGCCACTACCTCTGTCCCTTCCCATCACCCACATTGTAACCTGTGGGGGCTGTCCCACCTAGCAGGTAGCAGACCTGCCCCCAGAGCCTCAGCAAGCCTCTGGGAACCTGAAGACATCAGCCCACTTCACAACTATTGCAGCATGCAGTGGACATCTCACAGAAAGCCCACCCTGCCTACAGATCTGAAAATCTGTTGTAGGTGGCCTCTCATCTCTGCCCTTGAGACACACAGCCCTGCATGTGCCTGCGGCTGCGGCTGCACTGCAGCACCCAGCAGCAGCTCTGCAGCAGCCTGCACCATTCCAGCTGCTGTAGCTGCTGCCCCTCCCACATGCTCAGCAGCACCAATCTTCCAGGGTCACAGCCAGCCTTGAACTGGGAGTGCTAAGGACACCTTCCTCACTGGTCACCCAGCAGCCTCCTTAGAGAACCTTCCAAACCCAAGCTCTTGTTGGCCAGGTCCTGAGCCCAGGAAGGAGCAGCCAGCCCAGCATCTGAGAACTGCCTGTACTGACCCTTTGCTCCCTCCCCTGCTTAAAAGCCATGCCTGCCCCTTTCCAAGTGTGATTCACCCAGGACACTGGGCTGAGGTTGCTGGCCAGGTAAGGATACTAGGCAAGACTGAAGTTCTTTACAAAGCTGTGTGTTCTCATCCTACAGCCTACTTCTATTGGTCCACACCACACTCAAGTCCGGCCACCCCAAGGAGGATGCCCTGCCCATGGACATCAAGCAGGGAGCAGCACTGTACTGTAGAGAGTGAGACTGCCTGCAATCAGAACTGCATGGCTGCTGAGTCAGCACAAAGCCTTGCAGAAGGCTGGTTACCCTTTCAGCTAAGGTAGCAGCAATGAACGCAATTGTTCACACCTCCCTCACTCCTCGCCAGCATCTTCGTCACTGCACCCTGGTCCTGAAAATTACTCAAGTCTCCTCCCTTTTTAAAATTACAACATTTTGGTGTGGGGGTAGAATTGGGGGGTGGTATGCAGTTCTAACACTGTTCACTTTGATTGACATAAACTATGGCAGCTAAAATACCCATCCTGCAGTCAATCTAACCATGCTTAATAGTGGTTTATTCAATGCTCCCCTTCACATGAAGCCAACAGTTCTAAATGAGATTGCTGAAGAACCCTGCTAGTGCCTTACCAGGCCAGCACACACTCTGAAATGCTTGTGCCATAAAGTGCTTTATCCCACTCGAGGTATGGTGCTACTCATGTAGCTGAAGTCAATATCAGACGCCCTCTTTAGAGAGGATAGCACAATTTA
>LZPO01055070.1:314566-326745 GCA_001675575.1 Neotoma lepida
ATGGATGGATGGATGGATGGATGGATGGATGGATGGATGGAAGGAAGGATGGATGGATGGATAGGTGAACAGATCAGGGGCCAATTTCTGCTGTATCTTAAGAAATCTGCCGCAAATTGAGGTTTCTCCTGGGAGATACTCTGTTGAGGTGCAGAACAACAAAACCTGCTGTAGAGAAGCCACCTGGATCCTGCTGAGACCTAAGCTCAATAAGCTGGAGGACACAGACTCCCTGCCCAGAGTTATCTCACTATCCCCCTCCATCCTGACTTCTTAGCCATGGCAATGGCCTTAGCTTTGGGGCACTTTTCCACCACTGACTTCACCGGCATCTCCCAGCTACCCCCAGCTCAGGAGTTATTTCTTCATTTCTGGGCATCAGTCCATCAGCCAAGTCCCTACTGAGCCCCCTGCTGAATCCCCATGGCCTTCAGCCTTCATGATCCAGACTGCCCTCCATTCTACCCTGGCCCTTTACACACCACTCTCAAGTTCCACAAGTTCCTATCTTCCAGGTCTTGACACAGTCTGGGTGTATTTGTGAGCTCCCTCCTCAACTCATCCAGAAAAGCCTGGTACCCTCTCTGGGAAGCTCTCCATGTGCCTACTACACTGTAAGGGACCAGAGAACCATGATGACTGGGGGAAAGGGAAGGAGGTCTCATCATGCCCTCTCTGGGTAAAACATGGGGAAATGGGGCAGAGGAGAAATGGGAAACTGGCTGGGAAAACTAAGACCTGCCATGGTGGATATTTCTGGTCCTTCCAGAAGCCTTCTACTTCAGTTACCCTCCTCCATGTGCCTGCCCCTGCATGAACCCCTGCTGCCAAGCCTGGTCAGCCCTGTAGGTCCTGATCACTAGAAAGGCCCTGAGTAATGAGAGCCACGTTTCCAACAGTCGCTTTCACAGGAAGAACCTGACCTCAGAGGTTGTCGTGTCATACTAGGGTCAAGGCCAGAGTCCTTTCATCTACCTCCAAAACACACAAGGTCTGCCCCCCCCCAAACCCCAGCCTTTGGGACAAGGCCCTTGGAGTGACCCTGAGGTTGTACACTGAGTCCCTGTGGGTCCATTAGAAACATTCTGGGCCTACTCCAGGGAGAGGCTCCCTGTATAGACTTAAGCCCTGGAGCACATTTCATAGGTTAGCATGAAGCATCAGCTTAGAAGGTAGATGGCTGAAGGGACCCAGCATCTCGCCATCCTCCAGCCTCCCATAAGCCTCTGCATTCTCTCAGACTTGTGTCTTGTTTTTCCCAGGAGCTGCACCAGGAGGAAGTGAGCACTTTGACATTGTTGAATACAATTCTCCAGGTTCCTGAAGACCCTCTCACTTCTGTGACCCTCCCCTCTGCTGTTCTGGTGTACACTAGAGGGTACCAAAATGGAGAGGGAGCTGGGGGGGATGTGGGAAGGTGGGGACACAGGGGAGCATCCTACAGCATTTTCCTGCCTCTCCCTGGGCCTGGCCTACCTCCTTGCTGCCATCCCCACCTTTTTCTTGCTCCTATCCAGCAGAGCCTCTCCCTCACCTGGAGAAGAAGACATGTCAGCAACCTCAAGACTCAGAGAGTCAATGGAGTGTCAAACCCATGCAGGTTACATATACTCCCAAACGGACAGGGTCCACCAAATGGCAAATGATTTCACCTGTGCACAGAGTCATCTCTGTGTGCAGAACCCATGTTTGGGACCAAACAATCCCTACTGAGCCACCCGATTCTTTCTGGGAAAATTCAAGAGGTAAAATTGCAGGGGCCTATTCCCTGACACCTCTCCCNCCCNTGGGCTCCACAGAGGGGCCTTGCAGCCCAGAGAATTTCCTAGGGCAGATTGCAGGTCTTTTGGGCTGCCTTTCTTAATGTGTCATTGATGGACCCATGGCTGGGCCATTGGCCTGGCTGGGAGTTTGTCACTAGCTCCTGTGAAAGCTTTGTGGTAACACTCTGGAGTATCAGTCCCTCACCTAGCCTTGGCCTTGGCCTCTCCTGCCTCCCAAAGGGAGCCTCCAAGTTTGCGGCCCTGTGCTCATTAGCTCTAGCTTCCCACTGCTGGGTCAGAAGCTCCTCCTAGGGTCTCCCCTACAGAGGGGGTGGTGGTCTGCAGAGTCAGGAGTAGCCTCATTCTCCTGGGAATGTCCTCCAAGGAATGTTGGTCCAACAGGCTCTCCACCACAATTAGCCATCCCCTCATCCTTGCCCTATAAATATTCATTTTTGAGATGTTATAAAGATGCTTTTTTAAAAATGCCAAACTCATTTGGATAAAGAGCTGAGCTGCTGCCAAATGCAGCTGGCAGACTGGGTTCTAAGGTGCAGAGTGCAGAGGCTGCCACTGAGCAGCCTCCCCCAGGTCACGTGGCATTCTCTGGGGGAATCATTTAATTTGGGATGGGTTTTGGCTCCCTGCACGGAACATTTATAAACATTGAAGCAGACTTGGGATATGAGTGTGTGGTCCCCATCCACAAGAAGATGAGCCATGATAGCCCTAAGACCCATTCTTGCAGACCTAGGTAGGAGATGACTACCCAGGGATGCCACATCTCTGCCCAACTCTGTACAGAGCTTGCTCTGCAGACAACTCTACATCCCAGGGGCCTCAACAGCCACTACCATTATCCTAACCTGACATGCCACCACCCTCATCTGGATCTTGGGCTGCACAAACTGAACTCGCCATGTCCCCAGGGTAATCTGTGAATCTGAGCCTGGGTGGAGGCCACCTGCCCAGCCTGCTCTCCCACCAACTATGGCTGGGTGTTGGGATCCAATGAGTGTTTAAAGAAACACTGACTGTTTAAAGAAAGTGGGGTCTCAGGCACAGGGTAGCCATAAACTTGTGTACCAGAGGAGGTTTGGCTCTCAGGCAAGGGTTGGACACGCTCTGGAATCCCTGAGAAGGTTCATCTCTGAGGCACAGGGTCTGGCCATACTCCTGAGTCCCCAAGGACACTTTCCCTCCTGTCTCCCTCCTCCCTGACTAGCTTGCTTTGAGAAACACCCTGCTAGGGAGAGAGCCATCCACTTAAAAAATGAAGTTCTGTTAAGTCCTGATGAATGAATCTGCCGTCTCATAAAGCTCCAGAGGAAGTCCAATTCGGGTTCTCAAAACCTTGGAGGTATTCCTTAAATTTATTACAAGCCCTTATAAATTATTGAATTGGAGTCCTCGGGTATCCTTTTGTGGAGAAAGCAGGCCTGCAATGGTGATTGTCCCTGTATCTGGAGACTCCCCCAACTGCAGCTTGAGGNTCCCTCAGGAAATCTTAGTGTCAGATCCACAGGATCAGAACAGGGGCTCAGCCTGGAGAGGGAACTTGCAGGTATGGCTCTCTGGAACCTTCACTCATCTAGATTCAGGATGTTGAAGACACTCAGCCCTCTATCTCACCAAGAGGTAAGGGACTCTATTTCCCAGCTTCCTCTGAAAATCCCAAACTCNAGGTCATGGGGCCCTTGCTGTGTGTAATCACTTACATAGCTCCTTGACCTACAGGTATCAGAAGGGATGTGAGGAGGGGCTGGCTGACCTGATTGAAGGTGGCAGCCGTGCTGTGAACTCTGCCTGAAAGCCTTGGGAGTGTGGACCACAGCCTTTGTCCATGGCTTCAGAAACAAGGCTGTCTAGTNCACAGCATCAAGAAGTTGAATTCCATGACAGTCTTATGAGTTTGGGAGAGGATTGACCTTCTGGAGAGACAGCTCTAGTCATCACCTTGATTTNAGTGTGTGGCCTCAACCTGAGGCCTTGCCACAGTCTGCCTTCAGTCCATGCAGATTGTAAAGTGTTCGAAGAGAATCCCTAGGTCTCCCTCCAAGTCAAGTTCCTTAGAACTCAGAGTTGTCTATTTGTNTGGGCAGTGGATGGTACCTGCTCTGCATCTGATCCCAGAGACAGCAGAGCTGGGAGTCGTGGCCCTAGACTGTGTGTTGTGCCTTGTTCTGTGGCCAGTCCTCCTCCTGGCCCCACCAGGAAATCTAGACAACTCTAAATGCCCTCCTTGGAGCCATAGGACTCTCAGGCCTGCTGCCTTCCTCCTCATGCTTCATTCCCACTGATCTAACTGCACCAAACCTTGAGTGGGGTGGACTGACCACACTTGTATAAGGGCTTCAATAGTGTGGTATTCTCAGAAATATTGGGACAGGGGAAGCAACACTGTGGTGGGTGGTGGGGACAGGGTCTCCAAGGCAGGACATCTGACTTCCTGCAGCCCCGCTCCTGGCAAGGCTGCTGCCTGCAAGGTCCTCTTTTGAGGTCCTGGTGTGACCTTCACCAAGGCTGTGATGCTGGCTGCGCTGAGGCATTTTGCATTCATGGTTATGAGTGATTTTATTGCCCAGTCAGTAAGAACCTTCTGATTATGTCATTGCAGAGGCAGCTAGATGCCAAAAAATACGCATTTCCTTCCGTCTGCTGCTGACCCCTCCGCCTTCATGCCAGCGTTCTTCTGGTGCCTCTCCTATGCCCTCATGATTAATAGGACCTGGAGATGCACCAAGGCTCCCTGGGGCTAAGGGGGAAGAGCAGGAGGGCCGCACGGTCATCAGGCTCTCCAGCCCCCATGGAGGCGGGCAGGAGCTACCTCCCTATGAAGCCAATCCAAGATTGGCTTCCCAGGACATTTGTCAGCCTGGCTCCTTGGGCTCCTTGGTCACAGTGGGGGTGGAGGTGGCCTTAGTGTCCAGCCAGGACACACTGAGAGGTTGACATCAGCACAGATTCATGCTGTATACTGGGCACCTGTTAGGCAGACCCAAGAATAGCCTTTTCCGGGGGGCCAAGCAGTCTGTCAGAGGCTAGGAGGAATGGGGGCCATGTGACTCCCAGTCCTCTGATGGAGTTACTCTCCTCTTTAGACATGGAGTGTCTAATGCCCTGACACTGGAGCTATTTGTGTCTAGTCCTCTATTTACCCACCTCGGAAAGGATGAGTTCTCATCCATCCTCTGTGCCCTGGAAGAGATGACTATCTTACTAGCAAGAAAGGTGAGAGGATAATGCTTTGAATGCATGATACTCATGACTCGGGGACCCACCCCACCCCCAAATCCCTGCTCACTTAAATTGCACTAGCCCAGAAACTTTCAGATCCTCTAAGGACCTATCCACCCCAGCCCTTGGATTAAATCATTCCTGGTATACCTGACTCCAGGTTAACTCAGTTCAGGGACAAGGACCAAGGTCCACCTAGGATGAACCCCTATATGGCACAGACAAGAGCTGGGTTAGCTTTATGGGTGCTGAGAAAGTGACAGGACACCCAGACAGGGCTCCTTTACAGACCCTGGCCACCCTCTCCTGACCCGATGTCACAAGCCTCCGGGGGGATTCCTTCTGAGCTAGAGAGAGAGAGAAGAGGCAGCTATATGGCTTCCCTGGTTCTCCAAATGCCTGTTTCTTCTCCTAGGGCCACCTCTTCCTAGCCAACATTTGTTCTCCAGGATTGCCCCCTGTAAAGCTGTGATGGCCCTTCTCACTGCCTTCTGGGGCTCTCCACTGCCTCTTGTAGGCCTGGGTAGATGGAGTATCTCTCCTACTCCCACTAATGTCCAGGTCCTCCATGAATAAGTGCTGCAGGCCTCAACCCCAGTGCCTGCATCTGGTCAAGCTTTTTAATTAGCCCATCAAGAAATAAGTCTGTGGTTCCCTGAAGCTCACCTGTGCCCTGATGGCCAATCTGAGTGACCAACTTCAGCAGCAAGCTAGTCAGGTCACCTTGAACTTCTAACACCAGGTAGTGTTACTTAAAGGAAGTACTGCTCTCTTGTCCCTGGTCCTAAGCACGTGGTTCAATGAAGCCCATGAGCCAGTGGCCCCGGCAGGGATAGGGGCCACCCAGGATATCGATCAGGGCCCCGAAACCTGTTTAAGTCAGGGTGGTCGNGAAGTGGGGGCAGCAGATTAAAAAACATCCATGTCTGCAACTGCTGAGGCTCCCCTTCTTGAGACATCTCTGTTGCAGGCAACAGAGTACAGAGGCAAAGACTGGTAAAGCCCCTCTGTCCAGACACTAACCAGGTTGCAAAGGTCTCAGCCCTTTGCCCGTCAATCTCTTTGGAGAATAACCAGGAACGGGGAGGGTCTTCTGTCATAGCAAACAGCCCTTGGGTAAAGATACTACCCTCTTAGAGCCATTTGGTGATTGCAATCCAGATGCCTAGATGTCTAAGGATGAGGCTTCCCTGCCCACCTGCATGTATGAGCTACCCTCAGCACTGATTTCAACCCCCAGCTGTCAGTGGGCATCATCCAAGCCAGAGACAAGATGCAAACTTTCATGTTCAGACAAATAAAGGGTTAATCCTGATTTTCCAGGTCCTGCTGGTGAGATGGGGACAGGGCCCCCAGGGTGAGTATTTTGATTTGGGGTCCTTCTAGGGAATTGTAAGAACCACGCCTCCCTAAGGAGGGTGCAGAATCCCCCTCCTCTCACAGTCAGGAGATGCTGGCTAAGATCCAAGCCACACACCCAGAGAGAATAGATCCAGAAATACTTGAGTGAACTCTGAGCTCATCAGATAGGACGTTGAATGGAGGGTATGACTCACCTGGGCACAGGGCTGGGGGGTGCTTCCCACCTGCCCCTAGGTCTTTTATAAGAAAACAGTGACCAGGAGGAAAAGAGCAGGAAGGTCTCAATGTCCCTGAGCCAAGATGACGGGAGCCAGTAAGGATGTCACTGTTCTATTGCTATGAAGAAACACCATGACCAAGGCAACTCTTATTAAAGAAAGCATTTAGTTGGAGGCTTGGTTACAGTTNTAGAGGGCTAGCCCATGGTCATTATGGTGGGAAGCAGACAGGCGTGGCACNGGAGCAGTCTCGAGTGCTTCATATCCTGATCCACAAGAAGCAGGTAGAGAGAGAGCAAACTAGGTCTGGCATGGCCTTTTGAAACCTCAAAGCTCATTCTCAGTGACACATCTCCTCCATCAAAGCCACACCTCCTAATCCTTCCCAAACAATTTCACTAACTGGGGACCAAGCATGCAAATATATGAGCCTATGGAGGCCAATCTCTTTCAACCCACCACAGTTGGGATATAGGAGTGAGGCCTCCAGCACTGTTATATAGCGAGCTAGACCTCAGCTACCTAGTCGAGCTCTTGCCATAGGTGGGAGTAACAGAACCTACTATTGGGTGAGGACTGCATCTGCCCCTTGATAAGTGAATAATGCCTTCTCCCCAAATCCCACACAAGGGTCCTAGAGCTTCCAAATATATCAGAATTCCCCAGCTCCTCTGAGCACTGTTCAAAGACCACATGCATGGGGAAAGTTCTGCACAAAATAACGGCAGTTGTGACCATCAGCATAGCTACATTTATTATCACTTACTGTATATCAGGCTCTTCATACTAGGTGCCACACAACATCTTCAGAAAGCCATGAGCTAATTTTGTTTTTATGCTCANTAGATGCAAAAAGAGTGACATGAAGATTCAGGGTCAGGAGGCAGCCCCACTGGATGGCTTTGATGGGGACAGAATACTAAGCAGTCTGAATCATCCCTGAAGGAGTTTTCTGCAGGGTCCCAGAGCTGCAACCCAGGACACAGCCTCTATGCCCCCTAGTTGTCCTGAAGACAGTTCCTGGGGGCCACCTTCCAGAGAAAGACATAGAGTCTATTGACCTAAAGCTGAGCATTGATTGGCTGAAAGATGAAACCTGAAGCAATCCCATTTGCCGGGAAACAGGGTTTATAATTGTATAGACAGCTGATCTCTAGTGTCATTGCCTCCCTGGAAGCTGAAGGGGGGGCTTTAGTCTGTCAACAGCCTCAAGACCAACTCAGAGGAAAGACTCCATGGGCAGTGGGAGGAAAGGCAGGAAGGGTGGCATCACTTTGCTCTGTGCCAGCCAGCAAGAGGCCAGGTGCTGCTTTGGGGACTCTTCTCCTNGAAGTCCAGGACCTTAGGCAGGATAGTGGCCCTGAGCTGGGTCGTGTCTGGATGTGGTAACCACTGAGAATCGTAGCAGTTGCTTGCCATCCAACCACTCTCCCATTGAGGCTCCTTGAGCAAGTTGTTCAGCTTCTTGGTACCACAGTCGCCTCATCTGTGAAATCAAGTACTGACTATAGATGGGATGCAGCTTGCTTGGCAGCTGCACAGGACCTNATGTGAACCTTGATTTTACTCTAATGAGGAGGGGGTTCCTCAGAGCTGCGAAACTCTGAGGAGGGTTAGCTCCAGAAATAGGAGGGTCTCCCTTGGCTAAGTTGAGAGCAACAATAGTGTTGGGACAGGGCAGCACAACTGAGCTGGACCAAGAGGTTGTTTTGTCCAGGATCCCTCACCATACTCTGGTCCTGCAGCCCTTTGTATCCCCAACCAGGGAACAATGATCTCCCACTTACATCCTCACTTGACACTTACCAATGGCACCTAGGACTGGGGCAGGATGTCACCTCCTTGGGTAAGCACAGTGGTACCAGTACTGAAAACATGTGCACACCTCCTCCCTGCACTTAGAGAATCATAGGTACCAGCCACCAAGTGTGCTAAGAATGCAGGACACAACCCCATCCATGCCTCTGAGATTCATTAGGTCCCTGCTGACATTTCTCCAAGAAATAATTAATTTTGATATCGCAGAAGACATTTCCCTGTGGCCAAGGTCACAGAGGGCTGGCTGTGGCCTTCCTGTCAGCGGTCTCTATTCAGCCCACCGCTTTGACGAATGGGACCGGAGCACCTCAGCTGCATAACTGGAGGAATGAAGAAGAGCCAGAGCTGCTTTTCTTGCACAAACACCAGCTGGTGCTGCATCAGCTGCAAGGCTGGGGGACAAGCTTGCCAGGCACCTGGCTCCAAATCCCAAAAGAGGCCCTCAGGGAGTAGAGGCNTGGGGCCTCTCAGGGTCTCCTCTGAAGATTCCATATAGGCTCCTGTCCTCTAAGCACAAAGCTATCATTCCCCCAGCATAAGTATGGGTGAGAGCAGATGAGTGCATGAGCTGCAGGGTCCCAGGGAACTGCAGCTGCCGATCTTCTATAGTGGTCCTAATGACTTCAAGACCACCTCACAGGCAACTAGAGGTGGCACTGATATCACATGTTCAAGGCACTATAAGAGCTGTCTAGTCACATGTGGCATCAGATATGCATGCTCATAAGACATGTGAATGTCCTGGAGGCAGCATCACAGAGGACCCCAGCATGGGTAGCTTAAATAGCAAGAAGGTACCATCACTAGCTCTGGAAGGCAGATGGCTGTAATCAGGCATCAGGCATCAGGGATGTCTCTTTGGGGCACCTGGGGTGTAGAAGTATCACTTCTGTCTCTGCCCCTGCCTCAGCATGCCTGTGACCAACTTCCCTTTCTCATAAGTACTGCCATATTGGACCTATTCTATCATGACCTCATCTTCAATGACCCTGTGTCTAAAGAAAGTCACTTCCTGAGGTCTTGCATGCAGATTGGAAGACCACACATGCTGACACATGAGACTTCAGGACTGAGTATGCCACAGACATAAGGAAAGGTCACCCCTAGGAGAGACAAACAAATGATGCTGGCAGCAGCTTGATTTGTAACACCAAACCTGGGAAGATGCCAAGAGGTCTCTCAGCAGATGAGGGGACCACCGAATGGTGGATCATCCAAGCAGTGGAATAGTACCTACCAATAAAAAGAAATGAGGACCAAGCCATGAAGAGACATGCAGGAGACTTAAATGCATGTTCCTAAGGCTGAAAGGCTGTAGGCTGCATGATTCCAGCTGTGCCATTCTGGGAAAGGGAATGCTCTGGGACTGTAAAGACCAGTGGTGGCGGAATGTGACTCAGTGGCTTAACATGGGCCAAGTCCTGAGTTTGATCTTCAGTACTGGAAAAAAAAAAAGACAAAAAGAACAGTGGCCCCCAGGAGAAGGATCAACATGGGGAGCATGAAGGACACTCTCTAGTCAGTGGCTCTCAACCTTCCTCATGCTGTGACCCTTTAATACACACAGTTCCTCATGTTGTGGTGACCCCCAACCATAAAATCATTTTCATTGTCAATTCATAGCTGTAATTCTGCTACTGTTATGAATTGTAATGTAAATATCTATGTTTTCCTGTGGTCTTAGGTGACCCCTATGAAAGGGTCATTTAACCCCAAAGGGGTCGCCACCCACAGGTTGAGAATTGCTGCTCTAGGTGTATGTATCATCTTTTGTTTGTCCAAGTCTACCAAAGGTACACCAGTAGTGACTAGTGCTGGGACTGTGAATTTTAGTTCATGGACCCCACTCAGCTTGGATGAGGGTGAGCTGTGGGCTGAGGAAGAACAGGGTTGGCAGAAAAATCTCAATGCTCTATGTGCAATTTTTGTTTACAATCAAAAGTGCTGTTAAAAATCATCTATTTTTCAGAGTTCAGCAATGGTGTAAAGGAGCACTCTGTATTATTGCATCTTTTCCTTAATCTAAAATTATTCCCTTATGGCACCTTCCTACATACCAGTCTGTGTTTGCTAACTCACCTCTGATCACCGGGCTGTAGGGGACAGATTCTACAAGGAGTCACTTTGGGGTACCCCTTGCAGCAGAGGACCCCTTGTCCTCTTAGCTGGTGCTTCCTCAGCCAGTCGCTGTTGACATTGTTTGGGTGAGTTAGGATTTCCATTCCTCCGTTTGAAGTCAGCCTCCTAGGAGCAGCATCAGTGTTAACAAGGGTTCATCCATGTCCACAGAGAGGAGCTCAAGTGAAAGTTCAGATAGGGGGGCCGAGGGTCAGATGACCCACTCAACTGGGCATTAAAAGACACAAATCTTTAGCTACTGATTTCATCAGAACTTTTCCTATAGCATTCTGGGCAGGGGTAGCTGAGGGTGCAGACAGGTGACATCAGGTGACACACCTGGCACTCAAGCTCCCTGATGTAATCTAGGCATCCAATGGCTTCCCAGGCAGGTGACTCGAAATGAGTACCACTCCCAGCATGTAGTGAGCCACCACCCAGCTTCAGGGGCTTTGGAAGGGAGCTGAGGATGGTTGGTCACCCCAGGGTCCTTGATCTGGGTAAAAGGACGCAGGAGCTCTGTTTCTATAGATTGATCTTCACCAGACCCCTGACCTCTGGCATCACTTCTCCACAAATACAGCCACCAAGATGGCCAGGGCCATCTCCAGTCCAGGTGATGACACTGGCCTTTGGCAGCAGGCAGTTGGGTCCTGCCTCATATTCCTGCCAAATTTGAGGAAAAGCTGTGGAGGTGACATAAAGCAGGTGGCACCTTCTTGCTCACAGAGGTTTCCTACTCATGTCCCAGCACAATTCAGGCTGCAAGTCACCAGAGGAAACTTCATTTTTACCCTACATTTCCTGCCCAGTTCAGTGTGTAATTGGCTCATGCTTCCCCTTGGTGATTTAGCAGGGAGTTCCATATCTTATAAAAAAAAAAATCTGAATAAAACCCAAGGAGCAAAAACAACTGCATATTGCTCTCCTGCTTCTTAAAGAACACTCCTCTGCTGAGGTCACATAAGCCCTCCCCCACCCCAGAAGCCTGAGCACCCTGTGAGGTCCCTTACCCCCTCACCCCTGTCTCAGGCCTTGGTGCCTGCAGGCTCAGGCAGCTCTGGACAGGACCCTCCCCAGTACGAAAGAAAGAGGCTTGCTCCTCTTCAATTTGCACATTGTCNAGGAACAGGCATGCAAAACAAGAGACTGAACCATGTGGGATGTGCCTCCTCTGCACCAAGCATAGGGTCTCTGTCCCCGGAGCACTGGGGCAGTGGGAGCTATGGCAGCATGCGCTCTCTCACTGTTTGGGTGGATATATATTTTTATTGTTGTTTTCTTAATTTTATGATCATTGGTGTTTTTCCTGAGTGTATGTCTGTGTGAGGATGTCAGAAGCCCTTGAACTGNAGTTACAGACAGGTGTGAGCTGCCATGTGGGTGCTGGGAATCAAACCAGGGTCCCCTGGAAGAACTCTTAACCACTGAGTTAACCATCTCTCCAGCCTCATATATTTTTAAAGTCTCTCTTCAAATAGCCAAGACACTTTCACAACTAACCCCATTTGAATGGTAAGAACATACTAGGGGAGAGGCGTCTCCTTGTTGAGCTTATTTTTATTGAGAATCTTGGTCTCGTTGTAGAAAATCAATGAAATTCTCCAGTAGCTGAAAATAAACTTTAGTGACTTACTTTCTTAAAAGATTGCAACGGGTTTCC
>LZPO01055070.1:334851-377636 GCA_001675575.1 Neotoma lepida
TCTTTCCCAGCAGATCAGAATTTGTCTGTTTCCCAAAGAAGCTAACTGAGACTCTGAGTTCCTCTTGGTTAGACAATAAAGTGAAACTGTGTCACAAAGTGTCACCCAAAAAAAACTTTGGGTACTTCACCTATGTTTCAACTCTGCCTCCCCTCAAGAAGCCTCAGAGGACCACAGGTCTAAATCAGCTTCTTGGGGACCAGTGGCTCCCAGCTCAATCCCTGTCTCAAGGGACTTAGGCTTGAGGCCTGTCCTTGCTCCTCCTTCTCTCTGCCTCCATGAAGATATCACCACGCAATGCCAAGTGAGACAGAGCAGTCCCATGTGCCTCCTATACTCAGCTCTCACCCAGACCCTTTGGGCCCACTGAGCCACTCCAGATACTCGCAGCACTCCTCCCTTCCCTAGAAACCATATTCCACAGCTGTGGCAGGAGACTGGATCTGACTGAGGAAATGGCAAGGGCCCTCAAGGTATACAGATGAAAGACAGACACCCAAAAGCCACACCCCTGCCTGCCAGAATGACCACAGGGTTCCAGATGCCACACCAGAAAAATGAGATCTGTGTTGCCTGAAGCCACTGAGAAGTGATGTGGCCATATGTATTCCTGAGGCATAAATAACCCAACCTGTCTCGACTGGCACATCAGGCCTTTCTCCTTCTGGAATGTTCTTCAACCACCTGCAGATGTACTTCTTAGCACTTCTCCCTGCTCCAGCTCCATACACCAAGGACAGGGTCTCCCACTGCTGGGAGAAGGTAAGCCATAGACAGATACACCTCGGGATACAAAGTCTGTCTGTGTGAGGCATGACAGCCAAATGCAGAAGGGAAGGAGGGTGAGTACCTGGGACAAGGTGGTCATGGGAGACCCCTCAGAAGAAGTGTGGAGAGTACTCAGTTATGTAGCAGGAGATAAGGTCCTGCATGGTGTTTCTCTGAGCCTGGGGCCTTGTCACTTCTTTTAGCTCCAGGATTCCTTTGAGGTTCTGCTGGAAGCCCTTATTAACACCTGGAAATCGACCAGGGCTCAAACCTATGGCATTTTACAGGCAACTAGGGAGGGCCATGGCTTCAGGTGAAGCCCCAGTTGAATGTACCAGGGCACCCTCACCAGAAGGAAGCTCCATCACCTGCCAGGAGAAAAGCCAAGGACTTAACACTCCTCTGACCACAGCACTAGATGCCCCAGTTGCTGGGGCCCAGAACCCAAGTTCTCCCCAGCCATTTCCCCCAAGCGAGCACCAGAGTGACTTCACAGTTCTATTAAGACCAGCAAGGGGTGGGGGAAGGGCGGTCCGTAACCAGAGACGAGCCGAGGCTGCAGTTGTTGAGGACCCAGATCTATCCTGTCCAGTCAGCTGATGGGTTTCGGTTACTGCCCTCAGCAGCGGCAGCCAGTAGAGCAGCCGGCACAGTCTGGCCACACTATGGAGCTGCAATGATTGATCCAGGAGGTGGGCTTCCTGGAGAAATGCGTTTCCCACCCTCAGGATAAAAATAGCCAGGCAGAGAGCTGGAGGATAGCGCCAGGCACAGATCTCTGTACGCTGTGATTCCGTGGGACAGGCCTCTGCAGGCTAGCAAGATAACTCCAGCACAGTCACACCCAGCCCCAGGCTGGAGGGACAAAGAACAGGTGTTGACATAGGGCATGACAGCCGTACCCACCAACTGTGCACAGGGGGCTTAAACAGGTGCTGCCTTCAAGAGATCTGTGGGTGAGAGCTACTGCCCACTCTCCCACTGCTGCAGGAGCCATAATGCTAAGCCAAACCTCTCTGTGCCCCTCAAGGTCACCAAAAGTGGAAAGCCAATGTGGCCTGGACATAGGCATCCCAGCTGTCCAGCCATGCCAAATGTCCTCTGGCTGTTTTCCTATATCCAGGACCCATCNGCCTGCCCATGGGCAGAGGAAANTAGTAGCTTTTTTTGGGAAGTCTGTGTTGGCCTTGGTAGAGGAGGGAAGAACAGGGCATTTGATCACAGCTATTTAAAGACCGTGAATGGACAGGTGCAAGGCTTGGGCAGGGGGTGGGGCACTGAGCTGGGATTAGAGAAGAGGCTAGCACAGAAGACTTCCAGCCTGGGACAGAAAGCACTCCAGAGGCTCCTGAATACCCTACATGGAGTCCAGGATGGTCTTACTGTATGACACCACAAGAAAAACAGAACCATGGTGCTCAGTTGGAGAAGATCCCACTGGGTCTGGGCCAAGGTCAAAACTCAACAGGAACCCAGGCATCTATAGCCCACAGGCCCAGGCTGGCCTTGAGGCCAGACGCATGTGTTCCCTAAAAGTGGGTCCTTATACTTGATGGCCCAAAGCAGTTCTAGCCTGTCCACACAGCCTGTCCACAAAGTCCTATTCAATGCCATGTGGCTGTAGAGGTGGGTCAGGTCTTGACCACCACACTGATTATGTGACTAGACAGTTTACTCCAGTCATCCAACCCTGTTTCCTCTTCTTTGAGATGGAAGGTAGTGGTGTGCATACCTCCCTGTCTGGGTCCTGATGATGATGGTGACCCCAGTGGCCCCTAAAACAGAGCAACATGACTGAAGTCCTATGGAGGCAGATGTAGCTACTGCCTCTCACTCAGAAACCAGGGCAGACTTCCTAAGCCTGGTGCTTCCCAGACCCTGAACAAAGAAAAGCTATGTGCTACCCTGGCCCTCCCACTGAGCTTCACACAAGGCTGACCTCCCTCACTGCCAGTGCACCCTAGTAGGACCCATAGAGGTCTGTTCCCTAAGAATGTGTGAGTTCTGTGAGAAGTTAGCTCTCTGGAAGACCCTGCAAGTCTCTGAAAACACCAGCCAAGGAACAAGCCTGGCTTCTTACAACACGTTGAGGGAACCCCTCTGTGTCAGCTAGTTTCATGTCAGCTTGACACAAGCTGGATTCATTTTGGAAAAGGAAATCTCAATTAAGAGGCCAGGTTCCTACCTCTCCCTAGATCAGCCTGTGGGCAAGCTTGTGATGCACTTTCTTGACTGATGATTGATGTAGAAGGGTCAGCTCACTTTGAGCCNTGCCACCCCTGGGCTGGTGGTCTCGGGTACGATAAGAAAGCAGGCTGACATGCTTTGTTGACTCCCATGGGAGGTCTTACCCTTTCTGAGGAGTGGATGGGGCAGGGGGTGGGGGGTAGAAAGGAGGTTGGTGGAGGGAACAGGAGGAGAGTAGGGAAGGGAAACTGTGGTTGGTATGTAAAATAAATTTAAAAATTAATAAAATAAAAATTAAAAAAAAAACAGGCTGAGCAAGCCAGGAAGAGCAAGCCAGCAAGCAGCACCCCTCCATGGCCTCTGCATCAGCTCCTGCCTCTATCTTCCTGTCTCCAAGTTCCTGCCCTAACTTCCCTGGATGATGGACCACAAGTTGTAAAATTATATAAATCACTTCTCCAAGTTGTTTTCTGTCATGGTATTTTATCACAGCAATAGAAACCCTAAGATACCCTCCTTCCTTCATTCCCTGAGAGCTTGGGGTACAGAGAAACAGGTTGGGATGCCTTTCAGCAGGGTGCCTGAGGATGTGAGCAGGTGCTTCCCTGAGGTGCAGCAGGATGTTTTGAGGGAAAGCCAAAGGTTCTCAGCCTTAGGGTCACGGAAGCCTCAAGGGCATAAATGCATCTTTAGCTCCCACAGTAGGAAGGACCCTCTCCTGGCTTTTCCTGAACTGAGTCTTGGCAACCGTGCCAGAAGGAGTCCACCTCAAGAACAGGAGGCACTTTCTCCAAGTTTCATCCTGGGTGATGAGGAGAGCTGCCTCATTCCCACCCCTGAGGACCTGGACGAAATGGCTCCCCTGACCAGGAACCATAGTTGTCAAGCATGCTGGCTGGTCTGAGGCTCTCAGCCCCTCACAGACTTGTCCCACAGGGCTGGGCAGAAGGACTCCATGTGACAACTAGGTCACTCACCTGTATCCACCAGGCAGCTTCAAGGTCCTTGGGCAACTAATTTCATAGTCATCTACTGAATGCCTACTGGTGTTACACAGGAATGTGGTCACACACAGAGGGGGTGCCCTTCCCAGCACTACTCAGCCAGAGCTAGGCCCACCAATATCTCCCAGTGATGAATTCTGTAGCAGGTACAGGTGTCCAGGCCATCCCTGCCTTGCCAGCCTCCTCCAGGTCCTCTAGAGCATCTCTGTGATCACATTTCCTGGAGCCATAGTAGCCATTCTGGTATCTTCAGATTGTGGGAACACATCCCAGGTGAGGTGGGTTAATCAGATTTTCAGCACTGTGATAAGTACCCAAGAGAAACAATTTAAAAGGAGAAAAAGTTTATTTCAGCTCTTGTTTTCAAAGAGTTTTGTTTTTCTGGATTTGTGGGATTTTTGTTTTGGTTTGGTTTGGTTTTGGTTTTTAAGACAGGGTTTCTCTATGTAGTNCTCNCTATCCTGGAACTCTCTCTGTAGACCGGGCTGGGCTTGAATTCACAGTTATCCTCCTGCCTCTGCCTTNTGAATGCTGGGACCAAAGGCATGAATCACCATGCCCAGCCTGGTTTCTGCGGTTTTAATCCATGCTCAGCCTCCATTACTTTGACCTAAGGTGAAGCAGAGCTTGCTGGTGGGAGGGCTGCTCACTCTCAGCAGCCAGGAAGCAGAGAAAGCATGCTCACCCAATAGGCTACTTCCTTCTTCTTTGTTCCATTCTGACACCCAGCCTATGAGAAGGTACCACCCATATTCTGGGCAAATGTTGCCCACTTAGTCAGTCTCCTCGGGAAACACCCAGACATGCCCANAAGTGTGCTCCACTAACTGCCTCTGCATTTCTCAATCCAATCAAGTTTGCAATCAAGATTAACCATCTTGCAGGAAATGTCTCAATTGGTAAAATGTTTGCGATACAACCATGAAGTCCTCAATTTGATCCCCAGAACCCATGTAAAAAGCTCAGCATGGTGGTGCACCCTTGTAATCTCAGCACTAGGGCAATAGAGACAGGCAGATACCTCGAGTTCACTGGCCAGCCCACCTAGTCTAATCATGAAACCCTACCTCAAAAAACAAGGTGGACAGCTGTCCTGAGGAGTAAAACCCAAGGTTGCCTCTGCCTACCATGTGCCCATATACACATATACACATGTAACACACACACACACACACACAGAGAGAGAGAGAGAGAGAGAGAGAGAGAGAGAGAGAGAGAGAGAGAGAGAAGAGAGAGAGAGAGAAAGAAAGGAGGCTCAGTGTTCTGGAGCTGGAGCCGTAAAGCTGAGCGGAGACCAGGAAGGGCTGGTCCTGAGAGGCCCATGCAGTGGACAGCTCCCCCACTGAGGCAGAGAAGTACCAGTTTCCCCATGTNCATGGAAGGCCATCGGGCCACCTGGGTGTCTCTGGCACGAGTGGGGCTCANTGTCCACATTGCTCGTCTTATGGACAGGAGCTGCCACTTGAGGACTGGCCCTACTGAAAAGCGCTCCCAGCCTGTCCCCAGTAGCTACTGACTATTAACTCACTGCCATCCTCTGGCCATTTGTGGAGCAGTCAGAGTGCCCAGGGGCCTGGAGGCTGCTGGCTGCATCATGTTAAAGAATGATCACAGCCTTCTACAGACATCCCCAAAGCTGTGAACATAGTGNCACTCCTATTTTGAACCTCTGGTCATGCCCTGACAGCTCTGTCCCTCCCATCCTGCTACTGTTGTTAAGCAAAGACCACNTAGAGGCAAGCCAGCTGAGGGAGGTTGCTCATTGCCCAAGAGCAAAGGTGCAGCCGTAGGTCTGACCACCAAAGGGAAGTCGGGAGCAGCTGAAAAAAAGTAGGAGGTACAAAGAGGAGCATAGGGGAGGGAGCAGCCATCCAGAGGGAGCAAAGTGAGAGGGGGCGAAGGAAGGAGGCTGAGTATCTTGGAGGTGGAGTTATGAATTGGAGTGGAGACCAGGAAGGACCGGCCCTGAGAGGCTCATGCAGCGGACAGCTCCCCCACTGAGGCAAAGAAGTGCCAAATTTCCCTTGGCAGAGAAGACTAGGACTCAGCTGCAGCTCCATGGTTGCAGTCTCAGCACCAACTGAGCCCAGGGTGACCGACAGGCTAGGCCAGTCTCCAGGTACTGCACCAGCCCTGCAGCCCTGGCTCTGCAGCCAGTACAGGAAGGAATTCTCAGAACAAAATGTTGGACTTGGGAGCAGCTGGGCAGAGCCGACAGGACTTTGCGATTTACGGAAGACACGGTGTGGCCAAGGAGAGAGGGTACACCATTAAGTCACCAGGCANACAGTGAGCAGGACAGGTACTCATTGGGGACTCTATACCACAGAAGCTACTAGAACCTCAGGCTGGGACAATGTCCTGAAGGCTGCCAAGACAGCCACTGGCTTACACAGCTCAGGTAGGAATTGGAGCTGGGTATACTCACTTCCTGCCACAGCCCTCCAGGAAAGCAGGTAGATGGATACACTTGTGCACACCTGTGACCCAGAGGACCCATTTAGAAAACCACCAGTGTGCACAGAAGCACATGTCTATGCAGTCTGCCCCCCCCATCCTAGTTGCTGCAACCCCACTAGACGTGTCACTGGACCAGTGGATGGTGTTTCCCAGGAAACTTTGTCCAGTCTCCAATACAGGGAGACTGAGGCATGACCTTGAGGGAGCAGCCAAAAGGCTCCAAGAACCAGGGTTGGAACGCAAGGCTGGAGGTGNAAGATGTACACAGACAGGATCTGGGCCAGTTTTCCCTCCAGGCCAGGGGTAGGGAAGTGCCCAGCCAAGGAAATCTCAGATAGAGGACATGCCCATGTGCCCAGGCTTTGTTGCAGGCCACTCAGGTAGGGAAGGGAGAATGAAGGGCCACATGGAGAGGGACAGACTAGAGCTCTCACTCTTGGCACAGGTCTGGTCTGCTTTGGAGAAATGTTTTAACAGAAGCCTGGTGTATCTGGCTCACACAGAATTTCCTTAGTCACTTGTGGCCAGAGGACCCCAGGGCTTTCCAGTGGAGAGCCACAGATGTCAGCAGTGTGTGGGGAGGGCATAGGAGCAGCAGGTTGTAAGTATTGGTTAAGAGGCCCTTTGGCACCGGGTGGTAGTGGCACATACCTTTAATCCCACTTTAATCCCAGCACTCGGGAGACAGAGGCAGGCTGATCCCTGTGAGTTCAAGGCCAGCCTGGTTTACAGAGTGAGTTCCAGGACAACCAGGACTATTTCACAGAGAAACCCTGTCTCGAAAACAAACCAAAAAAAAAAAAAAAAAAAAAAAAAAAAGAAGCCCTTTGGCTCTCTGCTGAGAGTGTCTCTGCATCCCAGAGGACAGCTAGGTCCTCTTTTGGGATAGAGACACAATTTCTTTCTGCCTTCTGTCTACAGGACAAAATACAGAGGCGCCTTACCTTAGGCTTTTGGGCAAACAGTGACTTTTGACAGTAGCTTCATGGTCCGTCCTTTTGAGGACACTGGACACACTTCTCTGCTTCATACATCTGAACAGAAGCCTGAGTCTCAACCCAGCAGTGAATGTGAACAGTGGCCTCTGAGCCTGCCGAGTACACCCTGAGTGTTCCTGAGCACCTGTGCCCCAGCCCCTTCCTTGTCATACGTGGGCCACTGCTTGGAACTGTGGCTTTTTGGACCTGTGTTCTCTTAAGAAAAAAAAAATGCCCTGAACTCTGACCTGGGGCCAAATCAGCATGAAATGAGACCAACTAGGGAAAAGAAGACTGTCAGAGTCAGCTGGCAGGGGTGTGGGGTCTTCCGGTCCAGTGGCTCCACTGGGCCAAGTCAGGGTGGAGGGCTGGGGAGGAATCGGCACTGTTTACCAGCTCATGCGGACCTACTGGGCCCTTTTACCCACGTCTAATCTGAGAGAAGTACAAGTCCCATCCCCTGGCCATTTTGACACATGTGGGAACATCCATTCAATGTGCAGCTTCTACAGAAGCCTGACCCACCCAGCCCCCTCTAGCAGAAAGAGAAGCCTGCTGTGGAAGTGACCCACCCTCATCCACAGCTCCTTCATCCTGTGGAGTTTGCTGACTATGCCAAGAGTTGCAGCCGTCTTCATGGAGCCACCGGCTGGGATGCNGCTAGGCTTGGCCTGGGAATTGCTTTGTCAAGAGGTTCTTGTATGACCTATAAGGNTGATGGAGCTTCAGCCAACATAGTGAGCATCCTGGGTTGAGGAAGGGGACAGGAGCTGGCCTGATGCTCTGAGTTTCACACAGCCTGTAGAGAGGAATGGAGATGCTTATGCTAAACTCTCACTGCGTGCCAGAGAACTTCAGGGTCAGCTATCCAGAGTAGCCTTTCAACCCTTACCAAGATCTGGTTTGGAGCTCATAGCCTGTCTCACAATGCTCAGCACAGCCCTCTGTGGGTGCTCAGGGTAGGGTTATAATGTCCACCCCCAAGCAAGCTGACTCACTTGACCCCAGTGTCCTCCCCAAGTCCTCTGGTGCCACCACCACTTGTGTCTGTTATTCTTAGTTCTAAAGAGGGTCTCAGCTTTCCACAACCTTACTCTCTTTGGGGCCATTGGATCAGTGTGCCACCCTGCTGGACATGAAGTCACCAGAGCAGGAAATGTCTCNTCAGTACTTATTGCCAGAGAACTCTAGGGTCGGAGGGCCCAGCAGGTCCAAATGAGTACGTGAGTAATGCTGGGCTCATCAGACTACCAGAACAGTAGATGCACAGTTATCAGGTTTAGACCAGAGAGCCCAAAGCATCATCAAAATAAGACCAGGGGCCACAAAGGTTTAGGGATGTGAGATACCTGAGCCCTGACATGTCACCAAGGAAAAGAAGATGGCAACTATGGTTTATCGAGAGGGACACAGCCCCCAGCCTTTGATCCACCACCAGTTATGACTAGAAAATGCATGAGGTTATCTCCTAGGGTCAAAATACACTCAGGGAAGTGGAGGGTGGGGATTGATTTCAGAAAGAACCAAGAATTAAAGGGTAATGGGTGAGATGAGTATGACACTCATTCCAGAATCAACCCCGGCCTCTGTCACTATTCAGACACCAAAAGGTCACAGGCAGCAGGGACAGAAAGAGGCTACAGCCCATTCCTTGTTGGAGAGGGGTTTGCAAAGGTGATGGTGATGGTGATGATGGTGATGGTGTTGGTAATAATGGTGGCAACAATGCTGATAATGGTTGCAAAATGGATGATTATGGCAAAGATGATGGTGATTATTGTGGAGGTGGTGGTGATGATGGTGGAGGTGCTAGTGATGATGATGGTGAACACGATGGTGGGAGTCATGGCCATGGCATTGGAAAAAAGCCTGAAGAGAATAAGAACTGTCACCTTTTTTTTCCCCTGGCCTATTTCCTGCCTGCTAAGTAAGGGCTAATGCCAAATCTCTTAAGGGTCTTCTAGGTCCCAGTGCTTTCAGGATGACCTGGGCATAGATAACAGCATGAACCTCCAGGCTAGGAATGTGGGGTGAGCAAATGGGCAGCCCTTAAAACAACATAAGGACATGAGAGAGTCTAGGGATGACAAAGGAAGGGAAAAGGCAGATGTCCCATGCCCCCCCTTTTTCCCCATAATGCAGTCATTGTGTGAGGCAGGGAGGTACTAGCCTAGCTTGAGGACATGAAGTCTTATTGCCCAATGTTCCCCTTGGTTCTGTGCCTCTCTGGACCCAAGAACCTGCTCAAGCCCACATGGCCAGTGCCCTCNAAATTTGCCCGAGGCAGCAGGCACCTCCTACTCACTCAGTCCACTCTTCCCACAAGGCCTCTCCCACCCCTGAGAATGCTTGGCCCATCAAGCTGCCTTATCTAGTCTCATAGTCAGACCACCCACCAAAAAGCCCAGGCTGGGAGCCAGTAGACAAGACACAGCCACTGTCCCCACCAAGCCTCCACTCCCATTATATCCCGATTCATGCTGTCTGCGTCTTCTGCCCTGACAACTGACACCTCTGTATCAGGGGACAGCATCCAGGGGACCCAAAGGGTCTGCTGATAAGATCGCAGCCTCCATCCAGAGCCTGAGAGGTGTCTGATAAGGTGACAGGCTGAGAGGGATGAGAAGGCGATAAACAGGACATCTGGGAGTAGACCAGCCCAGAGAGGATAAAGCACATGGGAAAAGACCTGAGGCAGAAACACACTTAACCACAGAGACTCCCTGGTAACAGATTCCCTCAGTGGTGTCCAGGATTCAGTTCTGCCATTCCTGATAACAAGGAGCCACCTGTCAAGTGGGTGGCCGGAATGCAGACTCCGGGAAAGTCAGCTAAGGCACCCTGTCTTCTCCACAGACAGGCAGCCTGTGGCACTGGACAGCACCCGGTGGCAAACCTTACAGATTCTCCACATTCAGAGGGCCTGGTGGTGTCTCAATTTTAACTGTAAAATGTTCCCATGGGAAAGTGTCTAAGAGACATGACAGTTGTCACTGTCCATCCCATCCAGTACAGGGTNTCTATCCTGGGATCAGGGCATACCTTAGTATGTTCTCAAATTGATGAGCTTAGCACTGCCCATACTTGGTCCCAGGGAGCAAGGCTGCTGGTCCATCACATCCTTGCATGTCTCAGAAGTCAGGAGGCTATCACAGAGCCAACAGGTGACCAGACAACCAGGTTCCTGGAGTGTGTGATCTGGAGTCAGGGTATGCAACTCAAGCCAAGGCTCCTGGCAGCACTGGGAAGCAGGAAGTGGGAGGAGGTCAGCTACCAGAGGAGAGGGTGACCACGGGGTCCCAGGGAAATGAAGGCAGGAACTGTGAGAGCCTGCAGATCCTTGCCATCTGTTNGTCTTCCCTAAGGAAGGGTTAAGGGGCAGTGTACTGGAGGCCCTGTGCTCTCTGNACCTTGCAAGAGCTGGGAACTTGAACCAGTATAATGCTTCCTGCCCATGCTCCATGACTCTGCTCAGGAGAGCTGACCCTGCTGGGCACCTCCTGCCAGACCATTGTCTCCCATGACAGCCCAGCACCCTGTACCTTGTCCTGGTCCTATCACCAGAGCAGGTGACAGTCATGGGAATAGCAGGTGACTCTGCCTACTTAGAGGCCCTGGGACTGTCTGTGTAGCTAGCCTCACCCTTGAGGCTCTCGTTGGGGCACATCTGTGAATTAGATCCATAACTGGAGTGCTGAAGGTCCTAAGGGACAGAAGGAAAGTCTGGGGACTCAAACTGGCACAGCTATTCTGAGAGCTCATGGGCTGCTGGGTCCATGGTGCCATGCCATACACACCCTGATCCCAACTCCACAGAACCCCCAGGTCCCTGCTCATGAAGCCCCCTGGGTATCTGAACAGTTTCAGACACTGAGCCAAGGGACATGGGCCACCCAGAATCAAAAAGAAGATTCTAGTCCTGGAGCTATGTAAAGAGTCCTTATCATGCAGCCAGGAGGCCCTGTATGCCACATCACAGGACAGCTTTTAGAAGGCTCACAGCTCTAATCGTAAGGAGACACACACTTACTCACACCACCAGCGNAGACACACCAGCATAGACTCACGCACACAGAAGGACATGCAGTCACACATTCTGTGCCCTGCCTTCAGTAGCATGTCTCAGGCTGCCCTCTGTTGGTGAAATCATACACTTAGACCAGGAACATTTCAAGGGGCCAGTTTCCTCCTGGCCACTGAGCAAGCTGGTAAAGGATCCACACTCTTTGTCATGAATTCAGTGACACTATGGGCACTGCTGAAAGCCTGCATGTTCTAGACATCACTGCAGCCCAAGTTCAGGTGCCTGCGGCTCTCCTGAACCTACATCCCAAGAATGTCCACATAGCTAACAATGTTTCTCTAACATGACACTCCTTAATAAGTAAAAAACAGAAATGCTTACATTAATTTTNCTAAAAATTACCTTTGTACAAATGCAGGCACCAGAGAGGTCTGGCTGTCTGGTTATACTGCAGATGTGATCTACCTGGAAGCATGATGGAGCACACCTATAATNGCACACAGCTCTGTGACAGATGGTGATCAAGGCCACCCTGAGCAACCTGGTGAGACCTTGTCTCCAAATATCAAAGAGAGCCAGGTGTGGTGATTCACATCTGTAATCCCAGCACTGTGGAGGCTGAGGTAAGAGGATTACTTCAGGTTTGAGGACAGCCAGGGACACAGAGTGAGACCCTGCATCAAAAACACAAGTAAAATAGGCTTCTGCCTGGGGCCATCATGTCTGAAAGTCACATTCAGGGACCTACACCATCAGAGTGGGCAGTCAGGGTCACCCCATATATCCTGAGAAGCAACCATTCAATTCACAGAGCCACTCTGCTGAGCCANCATCCCTAGACTGTCCTGCAAAGCATCCCCAAGGGCTAGAGTGCACCATACAGGACACATAGTGAGATTTTGTGGGGCAGCTGCCAGAACAGTCTACAAACAAGAACAAAAAGGCTGTGGAGGGCTTGGTACCATCAAACAGCTGTCCAGGAAGGGAGAGCCAGAGGGTGACCCAGGCCTTTGGTCTCTTGTCTGAGGTCAACCCTCTCCACCTTCATCAGCCACCCTCTGGGTGCCTCGTTGTCCCAGGACCTGCCTGAGCCAACATTGATAATTCACAGTTGTGGTCTCAACATTGTAGACAAAGATGAAGTGTGTCTCAAAGCTGCTTTGGGGAGTTCCGCACATAGCTTAGTGGAAGATCGCTTACCTATCACGCATGAAGCCCTGGGTTCCATCCCCAGCATTAAATAAACCAGGTGTGATAAATCATGCCTGTANTCCCAGTATTTNAGAGGTAGGGACAGAAGGATCAGAAGTTCAAGGTTATCCTCAACTACATAGTGAGTTTGAGGTCAGCGTGGNCTACATNAGACCTCGTCAAAAAAGAAAAAGCTGGGTGCTGGATAAATGNCTCAGCCATTAAGAACACTTGTTGCTCTAGCAGATAATCCAGGTTCAGTTTCCAGCACCAACATGGTGGCTCACAACCGTCCTTAACTTCATTTCCAGGGGATCGGATGCTTTCTTCTGACCTTCACAGGCACAAGGCTGTGTGCATGGTGCACATGCTTACATCCAGATATAATGTTGAGACACATAAAATAAATAACTCTTTTTAAAAATTGTTTAAAGAAAAGAAAAAAATAGTCTGTGCTTCCAGACAGCCAAAAAATGATCTGATAAAATCATCTCTGTCACCTGTTGACCTGGTACCATATGCAAGCGGTTTCTCCCTCCACGTAAAGCTCTGGCACCAGGCTTGGGGCAGGCAAATTTGAACCCCCTTTTCTTCATTACCCTCACTGCAAAATAGGCTGACTTCCTGCAAACCTTTGCAGATGGAATATTCCTCCTCCAGAGTCCCTTGAGTGCGCTTAGAAGGAGCAGCATTGGAGGAAGAGCCCGTGCTGAGTGCAAGTGGGCAACTCAAGCTCACCAGGGGACAGTCAGGGAACACTCAGAGTGACAAGCACCAGACAGGGAAAGGGGGGTCTTGGGTTCCTCCATGTCCAGGCTTTTTCCCTGGATGCTGGAACAATAGGCTCTTCCTTCCTCCTCTGTAGAGCCCTGGGTGGGTTGCGTTGAACATTACACATGTTCTTCCCTCTGTCTCAGTGCTGTTCCTCCTCCTCTGCTTCTCCTCCTGTCTCCTGCCTCGAGAATTTAACTGTTCAAAGATGAATTATGTGTGGGTGCTGCCCCTCCATACTATCTTCTCAGGAGCTGTGGGGGTCTGGCTTCCTAGAGGCCTGGACTGCACTTGCCTGCTTATAGCTGGGACTGGAATACTGGAACGAACATTTCTGTGATAACAGCAGAAAACAGAAACACGCTTCCAGGTCAGCTGCCTGGTGCCAGCATGAGTTGCAGCCATCAGGAGGCAGGAATTGTTCACACTTTCTGTGTGCCATCCCTCCATGACTGTGCAGTGACACTGAAGCTATAAGCTGAAGTAGACTTTCATATATGAAATGTCTATGATCANGCATACATGACAGGCTGGCTGTCAGAGCCTTCACAGCCAGCCTTGGAGGGAGAGGGTCATAAGCAACTGAAATTCAGCTCCCCATGCTGCCTGGCCAGAGGGTAGCCCTGCATCCCCTCAGGTCCCACAGCACCTATAGCCTAGCAGGAGCCAAGGTAGCTGCCACATGGTAGGCAGGGCTGGTCATCTGCTCACAGCCTCCGGGAACCCCAAGACTGTCTCCTGACTTACATTTCAGGGTGACAATGATACTGTAGTCAGTCATATCTCCTTGGACATTTCNGATTTCCATGCTGACTGAAGTCAACATGACTCTTCATGTGCTACTGGGTCTTGGGTTTCAAGTCTTACTCTACTGCCCCCAGATGGTCCTTCTGAACCAAAGGGCTTCTATGAGGCCTCTGGAAGGCCAGTACTACCTCAAGCATTGTATACCACAGGACTTTCCACCTTGGCTCCTCCTATGAAGGGCTTAAAGCCTAGAAGACATTGACCCCAGGCCCTTGATGGTAGCAATAACCCAGCCTTNGTGGAGAGCAGTGAGCTGACCTCCCCATTCCTATAAATCCCAAGGTGCCTAAAGGCAGGNTTCACATCTAAGTAGAAGGAAATCAATATATTCAGTATAGAATCCCTGCCTGTGCCTCTCTGGGCTGCAAAACATGACAGTGGGTGGTATAGGACCGCCCACCCAGGTCTGACCTTCGGCTAGCCCAGCCACAGAGACACCCTCCTTGCACAGCTCAGGACTCCTTCCCTACCCACATTCCTTCTTGTCCTATCCCACAACCCAACAACCAANGTTATTGCAGCCATGATTTATCCTTCTGGCTTCATACCAAAACAATGAAGATTTGTGTTCATACATTTAAGTTAACATCAAGACTTGAAAAACATGGCCCATCTGTCTTCTTCCATGTTCAGTGCTCAGTGCTGTTGCNTGGCCCGAGTGAGACATGATCTCACTTTTGTCATGGGGTTGGAAGGAGCCTACATCCTAAAACCTAGTGACTGACCAGCTGCTGAGACCTCCTGGTAACAAGCCTGAAGCCCCAAACTCTCCAGGACCCACCTCCCAGTGAAGTGTCCAGTATGGCCACCAGGGGGTGCGCATCACACACTAGACACTACCAACCAAAGGAGACCCAGAGAGACCACAAGAAAGGTGTCTCAGAAGAAAACAGGGCTCCGAGTGCTGCTGTCTAACTGACCCGCCAGATAGGGGCAGCAGGAGTGAGGAATCTGCCTGAGGGGTGAGATGAGAGAACTCCAAGCTCCATCCTGCACTGCCCCCACCCACCACCCACCCCACCAGCCCAGCCAGTTGGATGCTGATTCACCCTACTTGGGAACGGCCATCAGACCCATCCCAGAAACATGCTCCAAAGAGGAGGGCTCCAACTTTTCAGAAAGCCCTGGAGACTTGCAAGGTGTAAATGTTGCCAGAGCTGCCCCTCTGTACAGAATGTCCCAGGCTGATCATGAAGTAAGGCCCACCACCTCCCCACCATGCAGAGAAGAGGGGTAAGAAAAGAGAGTCTGTAGTCCTAGTCAGTCAGTCCTACTGGGCCAGGACAGCTGAGCCCCATCCAGAGCCCCAGCTGGGGCTTCCTCTCTGCAGACCAACCTAGGCCTACCTGTGCAAGACCTGCGGGGAGGACAGGTGTCTGATGACCAGCCTGGTGTACATAAAGAAAGCCAAGCTCTGATTCTAGCCTGTGCTGGGCTATCCCAGGGAAGCCAACAAGCATGGAGGAAGTCCTCTAGGCTCTGGCTACCAGGGTCCTTGCATCTACACCCCTCCCTCAAGTCTCCTTTCTATGTGTTCCCTGCCAGGGATCAGCCAATATCCTAAACTTGTCTCCTTGCCAGCTGACAAAAGAGCCCCTCAGGCCTTAACCTGCTCCCATCTGCTCAGGAAGACAAGAAGGGACCCTCATCAGACAGTGGCTAGGCTACAGTGAGGGTGCTTGGGGCCAGGGCAGGCATGGAGGGCTTCTGGATTAAGGCCACCCACTCCAGGGGCTACAGCTTCCTGAGGACCCACCTCACCTCCCGGGGGAGGGGGGCAGCTCCATTGTGTGGGTGCCAACTTGAACCAACATCCTGACCCCTAGGCTGAGGACTACTCACCAGCATGTCTGACCCCTTTTATCTGTCAGGAACCCCAAAGGCCCTAAGAACTCCACATACCTCTCAGGTAATTCTTGGGAGCTGGAAAGAACCCCTAGCCACTCAATTGGATATGCAGAGTGGATGCAGCTTTCTGGAAGATGCTACTGTTCAACATTAATTATCAGACGTTTGGAATAATGTGTTCCGGGAAATTCCACAGCTATATTTAGCCTGCTGGTTTTCCATGCCAGCCGACATCTCCCAGAACCTGCTTTAGAGGAAGGAAGTGAGCCCAGGCCCTTGGTACTCTGTCTGTGCACAAAGGCCGGGACCAGGGTTCCTAGAAAGGGCCCTCACTGTAGAGATCTGATTGGCCTCAGTCTCCGTGCCTGTGAAGCTGGTATCAATATGCCCAAGTGGACACCCACCTAGTCACCCCCAACAACAGTGTTTCACCAGCAAACTAAGCTCAGCAAGTAGTCCTCTGGCCTATAAGAAGGGATGCCATATCAGGACATCTCAACACACACACACACACACACCCCACACACACAAACACACACACAACCACACCACACATACACACAACACACACACACACACAAAACACACAACACACACACACACAAAACACACAACACACACACGCACACGCACACACCACACAGAGACATGTGCACGTGCCATCCTCACTCACTCTTAAACATCTGCAGCCTGGTCCTCAGAATCTTGAAACCAGGGCAAGGCTGCACAGATGGACATCACAACATTCTGAGATGCCAGGGGTGCCCACTTCAGATGTTCAGGAGCCAGCAAGAGACTTGGGCTCCCACCCAATATGACCTCAGATAGGTCACCTACCTTTGCTGGACCTTGGTTTCCACATTAAGGGTCCCTAGCAAAGGCCATGTGACCTTGTGATGAGTGTGCTGTCTGATGGGGTTGAGGGTCTTCAGTTTCGTTATGCCTCCAAGTTCCAATGTNTGATTCTGAGGACCCCTGAACAAGTTGCATAGCCTGTTTNTGGCCTCTATGTTCCTAATCTGTAAAGTGGGGGCAATAACAATACCTCCTTACAGGTAGGATAATTGGTCTCTGGATATCCTGGAACTTGCTAATACATCACCTTAGGTGACAAAGGGATTTCAAAGATGTGACTATGTTTAGGGCATTGAGAAAAAGAGGTAATGTCAGATCAGCCAGTGGCAGGGGCTGCATGGAGCTAGTGTGGGGAAAAGACACCACACAAGACCTATGTAACCTTCACAGGNCCCATGGGGAGGTGCCTAAGCTGAGCTGGAGAGCAGGTAGCATGAAGGTGGAGCTTGAGGCTGGATATGAGGGCAGGTACAAAGATTAAATTGTTTTAAAAACAAGCTTTCTCCATGTAGCCCACACTGNAGCCTACAATCCTCCTGCTTCAGCCACCCCGATAATGGAATTACTAGTGTGTAACACCACTTCAGGCAGGAGATTTAAGTCTCTATGAAGCCTCAGGTACTGGGAATTCTCTAGATGGTTCTCAACCTTCCTAATGCTGCAACCCCTTAATACAGTTCCTTGTGTTGACATGGCCCCCCAACCATAAAATTATTTTCATTGCTACTTCTTAACTGTAAGTTTGCTACTGTTAGGAATCATAATGTAAATATCTGTGTTTTCTGATGGTATTAGGTGACCCCTGTGAAAGAGTCATTCTACCCCAAAGGGGTCACCACCCACAGGTTGAGAACCACTGCTCTAGAGGATCCCCTTATGTGTGTACCTGTTATTTAGTTAACAAGAGGATGACAATAGTCGCCAGAGGATACCTGCCCCTGGGGCAACTGCATGAGGTGCTTGCCCAGCTCATGTTCTACTGTGAGCACAGATTTCCTCCACCTGCTTTGGCCCAGAGTAAGCAAAGCTCTCTAAGTTATGATGCTTCACAACCCCAGAACTCAGTTTTCCTAGAATAACAAACCAGCCAGTGTGTGGTCACCTTATGGCTGCCCAGAATTTAGTGGGGAGCAAGTGAAGGAAGGGAACAGGGATGAAGGGAGAACAAGGGCTCGGTGGGGGTAGGGGGGACTGGCATGGGACTGAGAGNGACATGGGGACAAAAGGAGGCACCAGATACAGGGTTCAGGGTGCATTTGAAGGCTGGGGTGAAGGCAGGGTGCAGATCAGGGATGGGTAGGGGCCACAGGTCAAGTGTTAGTGACAGATACAACAATGAGGGGCCAGGACACTAGGCAAGGGACTGGGCAAAAGAGCAACCTGGGAAGCTCAGCCCAGAGACTGTGCTGCTAATGCCTGGGGTCCAGGGTAACCTATTACCACTTTGGCTGAAGCCTAGTGCAGCTTAGGATCTTGAGTATACCCTGAAGGATGGCACAGCCCTCTGCTGCTCTCTGTTCCCTGCCATGCCCATCTTCTTGCATGGGAAGACCTGCCTTCAAGGCTATCCTTTTTTGGCAGAATATGAGGCACCCTGCAGATCACACTTCAACCCCACCAAAATCACACCCCAGCCCTCACTCAGCCTGGCAGAAAAGTGCCACAATGAGGAAACCGAGGCATGGATNGCCCTAGTGTCAACAGAAAAGAAGTCTGACTCAAACCAGGCTCCAAAGTCAGCTTTCCTAGATCTGTCCCCACAGTCCCCAGAGCACTGCCTCCTGGGAACTGTGCCCAGAAGGCCATACCTCAAACTCTGCATCTAGGCTGTACTTCCTACTCTGTAGAATGAGGGGCCCATGTCCAGGGGACAGCCTCGGCTGCTTACCCCCCTTATCCTGGGACTCGATTTCCTCTGCAGTAACAAATGCGTGGTCAGGGGTTCAGGTCCATGAGATGGCTCAGAGCCAGCCCAGGTTGTCCTCTGTGGAAGACCTACCTGACTCAGCTTCAGGGAGGGATAGAGGGACTCTAGAGAGAGCAGCTCGGGTACTGGGCCATCACCCTGACTTTATGGCTGGGTGAGCAGTGTGACTCACCACCTGTTACAGGCTGTGCCATGCACCATCTCTCAGGGAGGACCCTCGACCTCCTGCCCCAACCCACCCACGCCCAACTGCCAAGGCAAGCCCTCCATTCCACCTGCATTTGGGGTGCTGCAAAGGTCAAAGTAGTCTGTGCTGGGAAACGCCTGCTCACCACTGTGGCTCAGGCTCAAAGTCCACAGCTGCCTGTTTGCTGTGCCAGGGTATCTGCCTGGGAGGTGTAGGCTTGGGCAGAAGCCTTCAGACAACAGTGTGAAAAGCCCAAGTCCAGGACCTAGAAAGACCCAAACGAGATCCACAAAGCAGGCGAAAGGACTCTCAGTCCCCAGCAAACGGGGTAACCGATGTCAAAAGGCGGAAGGTGTACAGCTTCACCTATGCAACTGGTGAAAATGTGGAATTGAAAACCACAGCTGGAAGGGGAGGAAGCAGGTCCTCAGGCCTAAAGCTGTGTCCTTCAGCACTTCTAGAAGGACCTGACAGCCTTGACCAGACAGCACACATCACTGCTGTACCTGGAAAGCCCACTTGTGGGAATCTATCAACATTCCCAAGTGAATGCAAGCAGACCACAGCAGAGTTCACTGGGCCCCCCAAAAATAAAGACCGGATGCACTTGGACACTCACCTCCAAAGCCATAGTCCCTCACAGAGCCCTACTCAGCCTTAGGATTCCCCTTGGGGGGTGTGGATGAGCTATCAGAACTGGCTAGGCTCTGAAGCTTTGAGAGAGGGGATAGGAGTGGAGAGGAATCCTAGCTGAGTTTATCACTCTGGTTCTCCAGACTGCTACTAGAGCTGAGAAGGTTCAAAAGGACACTCATGGAGGGCCCTACATCTTCCAGATAGAACACCAACTCTTGAGGCATTTCCAGCCTCCTGCCTCATCTCCCACTACCAACCACCCCAGTTCTAACTATTCAGTTATTGAATCCCTCCACACCCTAGGGCTCAAGGCCCTTCACACCATCCTAACCGAGTCCGTCTACCATAACAGTCCTTCCCCTCTCATCTCATGTGACAAATTCCCACGTGTACATCAAAAACTTACTTAAATGCCCTATCCACTATGAGGGCAACAGACATACTTTTTGAGGTGGAAGAGCTTCTGGCTGGGACATCAGGTGACCTGAAGGGTCTCTAGATTTTTCATTATAGAGGTTGCATTGGGCATGTCAGAGAATCATGGCGGCTGTGCCCTTCTCAAAGGCAGAGTAGCTACAGACAAAAAGGCGAGACTTTGGGGTCAATATTGATAAGCTTCCAGAAACAGGGCTGTCCCAGGAGTATGGCTATGGCAGGTATGAACCAAGAACTAAGGGACCAGTGTAGACAGGACTTGTGTCCCAGAAAGATGTCCTTTGCCCAGAGGACCCCAAGTAGAGCAATAAAAATGGCTACAGAAAAGAGAGGGGTTTATTCTGCCTTCTACAACCCATTGGGCAAGGAAAGGTGGCCAGGGAAGGCTAGAGGATTAGCAGTGGGAACAGCTCTGAATAGGGTTTTACCAAGCAGAAGCATTCATCAGGCTATAGGCAAAGCCAACAGAGGAAAGGCTCATCCTTCATACTGCACAACCATGTTTCTCCTCCATGCAGATCCTCTGTGGACCCACCCACCACTGCCAGGCTTATTTCCACAGAACAAGCTCACCTCCCTTCACACTGCCTGTGACTTACCAGCCNCCGAGAGGAGAACAAAGGAACAGAGGCCTTCTGTTGCTTGGGAACAGAAGGAATGGGAACCAGAACTTCAGAGGGGGTTGGGAAGCCTCCACCAGTCTAGCTGACGGACAAAGTGAGAGACCCAGTACATCTCCCATCCNCTGGGCACCAGCAGGCCCTGTCCTGTGCAGAAGCAGACCCAGGGCAAGATGGGCCACATCTTCCATTTCCAGCTCTGGAACACAGCCTATATGACATGGCATGATGAAACCAAGGGCCAGAGAGACATGGTGTCCTATTCAAGTCCTTCAGCCAGTGAGCCATGTGGTCCAGGCTTCTAAGGCAGACAGGACATTCTGAAAAGGGCATTCTCACTAGGAGAGATTTGCTTTTTCAGTGAGATATCTGAGCCAGATGTTGGGTCAAAGGGGTTCCATGGGGGAAAGTAGGTACTAGGGAGTGGTAGGGTCTTCAAGGGTAGCACCAATACTGCCTTTCCAAAGAACTATGTCTTACCTTGTAATGGTCATGGCTACCAGATGTAGGTTTTGGTTTGTTTGGTTTGTTTTTTTGTTTTGTTTTGTTGTTGTTTTTAAGGCAAGGGTCTTGGATCTCTGAGCTTGGCTTTGACTTTTCCAAGTAGCCAAGGATGACATTAAACTTCTGATCCNCCCACCACCATTTCCCAATGCTGGGAGTCACAGATGTGTCCCACAATCCTTGGTTTTAATATTTTTATTTTCTCATAAACCTTTCCAATTTTTAGAAGACGGTGGAGCATCCTGCATGGCTGCCTGTTTGCAAACTAACCTCAGTGACAGGGTGAAGGCATCCCCAGGTGAGGTACCAGGAATGGATGAGCTTCTCTGCCCCCACGAATCCCCCTACAATCCACAAAAAACTTCCTGGCCCTCTCCCCACAGCCCTCCCCACCATGAACACTGTCTCCACATACCTTGCACCTCACATGGGGCTCAGGAGGTGCCACTTCTGAATGCTCAGTTGGGTGTCCCCTATACTGACTGTCCCACAAAAACAAAAAAATCAAAAGACTCTAGAAGAATTTTCTCACCCTAGCCCATAACAGAGAGACAGTGATCCCATTGAATGTGCTGCACGCCAGGCACTCCTGTAAGCACCCAGAGCCACCACCTAGAGAAGCCAGGCCATCCAGGGCTTCTTCCTATTTGAGACCCAACTGATGGCTGGTGTCAGCTCTGNGGCCACCATGTCAGTGGAGTGGGCCAGTTCTTCAGCTAGCAAGATGCCAAAAGCCCCATTACTCCTCCTCCAATGGAAGCTGGACCAGGCAAGGGGCTCCAGGACTAAGAGAGGTGGGAGGCCCAGGTTTTCTAGTAAGATACGCATGGATCACCCTGGGAAGGAAAGGGTAAAGGGGATGGGATGGGGGCTGGGAACATGAGGGATAAGGATGGCCAAGTTGGGGGAGGGATGGAGAGGGAGAGCATTGAAAGAGATATCTTGGTAGAGGGGGCCATTTTGGAGTTAGGGAGAAACCTGGTACCAGGGAAACTCCCAGGAATCCATAAGGATGACCCCAGCTAAGACTCCTAGCAGTAGTGGAGAGGATGCCTGAACTGGCCTTCTCCTGTAATTAGATTGATGACTACCCTAATTGTTACCATAGAACCTTCATCTAATAAGTGATGGAGGCAGATGCAGAGATCCACAACCAAGCACTGGGCTGAGCTCCTGGAGTCAAGTTGAAGAGATGGAGGAGGTTTTATGAGCAAGAGAGGTCAAGATCACGATGGGGAAACCCACAGAAACAGCTGACATGAGCTCATGGGAGCTCATGGACTCTAGACNGACAGCTAGGGAGCCTGCATGGGACCAACCTTAAGCCCTCTGCATGTGGGTGACAGTTGTGTAGCTTGGTCCGTTTGTGGCCCCTAGCAGTGGGACCAGGATCTGCCCCTGNCACATGAGCTGGCTTTTTGGAACCTATTCTTTATGGTGGGATGCCTCTCTCAGCCTTGATTCAGGGGAGAGGAACTTGGTCCTGACTCAACTTGGTATGCCTTGCATTGTTGACTCCCATGGGAGGCCTTACCCTTTTGGAGAAGAGGATGAGAAGTGTAGAAAGGAGGTGGGGGGAGAGAACAGGATGAAAGGAGGGAGGGGAAACAGTGATTGGTATGTAAAATAAATGTTTAAAATTAATAACAAAAAAACCTTTGCATCTATGCAACTGGAATTGCATAGATTCCAGCTGCAGCTGTAGCTGCTGACAAGAAATTCCTCTACAGGAGGATGGACTTGGCGACCTCCAGACAACGTTCAGAGGCAGGCACAGCCTGGGACAGACTCTGATGGTGGCAAGGCAAAGACAGCCATCATGGAGATCAGCCAGGGAGGAATGTCCACAAACCTGTCAGCCCTGGAGGGGGAGTCACCAAAGTGGGAACAATCCTAATCTATCTGGGTGACTACTTAGTGAGTTCTGGATAGGTTGGATGCATGAACTGGGACTTCTCTGAGGGCATGAATGGCCCCATTGCCTCTGCCTGAGAGGTCAATGAGGAGCTTGGTGGGCAGGAGGAGCAAAGCCATGAGACTGTCCTCCCACCTCACTGCCCGGGCATTTGNATGTTTCTGGTATGTATTTCCTGTTTCCACACAGTAGCCCCTGTGCAGTCAGGACTGCATGAACTTTACAGTAAGGGGCAGAGCAGGACCCAACTCCAGCACAGGGTCACAACCCACATGGATAGCTGACCCCCAGAGCAGCCCTAAGATTCCATCCAATGGCCCTTGCACCTTCTCTCAGGAGCATGGACCAAGGTAGAGCCGGCAAGGAGCTTGCCACAGGTTACAGAGACAAAGGCACAGGGCTGGGTCCTGACCCAAGGTGACAACCAGCTTCCAGCTCAAAACTTCTCTGCAGTGCCCCCTCCCTCACAGGCTGTACAGAGGCACATCTGGCCCCTGCACAGCTGGAANAGAGGCTCTAGGCCAGGCTCCAACCATCACCTGGGTCTTCCCTGGCTTCAGCTGCCTTCTCCTAGAAGTCTAGGGCTCCCTGCTGCCTGGGAATTATCTCTGGCGTATGAGGCCTTGTTTGGTCCCCTGCCTGCTAATTCCTGGGCCTGTGGACATGGGAAGGTTTGCATAGGGACTTCAATGATGAGGTACCACCCCACCCACCACGCCCCTGCTCACTAGGAAAACGGGACCTTTGCTCCCCTCAGCAGAACTCCAAAATATCCAAAGTTNTTTTGTAGTCTCAAAAGCCTTTCAGGACACCCAGTCAAGGTTCAGTAGATCCTGTTGGATCTACCTTGGAGGGCAAGGTCCCAACTGGTTGCCCAACCATGAGTGACTATGGTATAGGCCATTCATCTACCCACTCTGGACCTGCCCAAAGCTGAGGAATGGTCACCCAGACTGGTGCTCAGAAATGCATACCAATCAGCTGTTCCCAGCCAGTGCAGGTGTCTGGTGTAGGGCAGGAAGTGGCTGTCACTTTCCAAGCTGTGTTGCACACCTACCCATGGCCATACACCTGGGTAGGTATACATCTAAGTATGTGTGTGCATGTGAATGTGTGGGTGACTGCAGACATACATTCATGTGAGCCTGGGCATGTGTGTGTGGGCATCTGAANGTACATGCACAAGCAGCTCACNTAGGCGAGCGTGCACGCTCATGTGGGAATGTGTGTGTACACACATGACTATGAATATGAGCACAAGTATGTGTGCATTCACATAGGCGTTCACATACAGGCTCAGCCCTTTGTATTGTCCCTTCCAGACCCTAGGCCTGTGCATAGAACTCCTCAGCTCCTGAGAGCTGCCTGCATCTCTGCATGATGGAGCTCAGACAGAAAGTGAAGTCACAGAGGGCTTAGGACACCTCTCACTGAGTGTCAGGGACAATAAGCTTCCCTCTCTGCTCAGGCTGGCAAGCCAGGCTACATGGCAAACTCTGGACATAGGAACTAGGCCTGGTTCAAGGACACACTTTCTCTCATTACATGTTTTATATGACATTTAGAATGTCTACAGCCAAACATAAAAACACTGCTTCCCCTCATCTCTCTTACCAAGGTATCTACATGCTGTTTATTGTAAAAGAAATTATATATATATATGTATATATATTATTCAGTCATGTGTGCACACACATATTCCCACATGAGCATGTATGTTCACCTATGTGAGCTGCTTGTGCATGTACATTCAGATGCTCACACACACATGCCCAGGCTCACATGAATGCACATCTGCAGCCACCCACACATTCACAAGCACACACACACACACACACACACGCGCGCGCGCCCAAAGTTAAAACATGAAAATAAAAGGCAGACATCAGTCCCTCAGCTGCTCAATCACCCTTCTATCTAGACTACTTGGCGCTTCGGAAACCTTTTAACTTCCTTGGGTTCACGTCTCAAATCTGGCCCCACCAACAGTAGTTGGTTGATGGCTTCTGACACTTCCGGAGTCAGAGTACACTAAGCAGACACAACCTAAACACGATAAAGCCCTGCCCCTGGCCCTGGAGACTGTGGTCTTGAGGGACGGGAGTTCCTGGGCTGTCCTCCCCCACAGGCCTGTAAGAAAACAGCAAGGCTCCCAACAGACACCATGGAGCCTCCTTAAAGCACCCAGCAGTTCTGTCCCGGCCCAGTATAGCTTCTGTCGAGATTCTGAGCCCCTCTGGATGGAATTCTTCAGGAGTGAAGTGGGAAGAGGTCAGAAGGCTGTAGCTCCCTGGGCCCCTTTCGACAGATGAGCCTAGAAGCAGAGAAAAGAGAGAGAAAGGGAGAAGAGGGAGGGAAGGGAAGAAAATTTTTACAGATAAGAGCACAAGAGAAGGCTAAAGTATGCTTTGTACCACGTGGCTGGCACCATTCTAAGCTCTGGCTGCGCTCAGAGCTACACCCCTTCTCCCTCCCCCAAACCCAAATGGCTCCAGGTCTATCCAAAGTAAAACCTGCCCTGAAGCTTTAGCAAGGTCAGGAAGTTGAGGAGGTGGCTTGAATACTTTCCACCAGGAGCAACCAGACATGACTCACATAGATTGCCTTGCCACAGCCTGTAGCCAACCCAGCCCTGCACAGGCCAGCACAGGGCAGCTGATCACCCCAGACACTTGGAAGTAAAAATGAGAGTAAAATCCATTTACATTATAAATTACCACCAGCTCATTTGGGGGTTCAAGTGTGCTCACCAGCTGTCTTTGCATCCCAGGGATGATCTTTATGGGAATAGGGCAAAGCCTGTCTCTGACTGTGGGGAGACTGTGGTGATATATTGTGTACCCTAATAAATTTGCCTGAAGATCAGAGAACAGAACAAGCCACTAGATTAAACATAGATGCCAGGCAGTGGTGGCACACACCTTTAATCCTAGCACTCGTAAGGCAGAGATCTGTCTGGATCTCTGTGAGTTCAAAGCTACCCTGGACTACATGAGATTGACTCAGTACAGGAGAGAAACAGAGCCAGGCAGTGGTGGCACACACATTTAATCCCAATACTTGGGAGTCACACGCCTTTAATCCCAGCACTAGCAAGGTTGAGACAGGAAATTATATGGGTGGACAGAGAAAAGTATATAAGGTGTGAGGAGACAAGAACTAAAGTCTTTCGGCTGAGGAGTCCTAGAGGTAAGAGGTGGCTTGTTCCTTGGTCTCTCTGATCTTTCAGCATTTACTCCAATATCTGGATCTGGGTTTTTTATTAATAAAGCCTTTTAACAATTGTGTTACAGGAGACAGAGGGAGCAAGACAGGGTAGTCCACAGCTCATCTTGGTAGTGGAGAATATCCCCCACACGCTAGGGAAATAGACTCTATATGCCCAGCAGTAAAACCCCACNAACATACCCCCAACCCAGGGCCCAAACCTAGCCCTATTCTACTCCTGAACTGACCTGGGAGTATCCTGGGCTGGAAAGTCCNCCAAGTATGCAAACTAATCAGCACTCTGTGCCTCACCTAAAGTCTGGCCAATCCTGCCCTGAGAGCTCTGTAGCTGCCCTGAGCCTCAGAAGAGTCTCTAAGCCATTCTTCTGCCACAGTCCCGTGTTCTCCATCATACTTCTGAAGTACACAGCAACCAAGAACAGCTCCCCACTTCCCACTGGCCTCTCCTGTCTTAGCTCCCAAGCTCTAAGACTGCCCAGATGACATACTGTGGGAAGACACACCTTCACTGGACCCAGGGACCTGGTGGGAAATGGGTGCTCAGAAGGCATCCAGATCCCTTTCCATGGGTACCTGGGCAGGACAGAGTCTTGGGAAGCAGCAGCCCCTTCCAGGTCACCCCACATGCTGACCCTGAGAACCAGCCATGAAAATCCTCAGCTTCCCCTGTTGGGCCTCAGCAAAGCTCTACAGACAAGATAGGAGAGCTGCCCCTTCACTCGGGGTCACCTTGAGGGTTAAGGTGAGGCCAGTTGGCTTCCNACTCAGCCTGGAAACTCTGCCCAAGGGACTCCTCTTGTAGGAACATAGGATAGGGGCATCCTGCCACCAAGCCCTTCACAACTGTGGGGTTCTCAAGGCAAGAATACTGGCTGGCTTCTTAGGCATCAAAGTCCCTGCTGAAGTGTGGTATGCCTTGTTTCAAGTCCAACCCACCAAAAGTCTACTCACTGACATCACACCAAGTCCCTCAGAGTGTCAGGATGCAGGATGTCTGGGGTGGTACCTGTTGTGCCCTCTCCTATGCCCCAACTCAGTCTTAGAGTGTCCTACATGCACAGAGTGTTTGCCTGTTGAGGGGGGGAGGTCACTGAGTGAATGCTCTACTCTCATGGGACAGCGTCTGGCTTATTATTGATAATTTATGTTTGTCGTTTGGTCTTTGAGACAGTCCCACGTAGTCGAGGCTGGCTTTGAGCTCCTGATCCTCCTACCTCTATTTCCTAAGTGCTAGGATTATAGGTGTTTGGGTTTTCTAGAGTGGTCTCACAATCCCTCAGCCTAAGTGGTAGCTTTCACTTTTAATCTTTCCCAGCCCAGCCAGAATGAATTCACTGCACAGACACCAAACTCCTCCTACCTTTTTACTCATTTATTTTGGTTTTTCGAGACAGGGTTTCTCTATGTAGCCCTAGCTTTCCTGGAACTCTCTCTGTAGACCAGGCTTGCCTTGAACTCAAAGATCTGCCTGCCTCTGCCTCTCAAGTGGTTGGAATTAAAGGTGTGCACCACAATGCCTGGCTTCCCTAACATTTTTTTTTTATTCAAGGGCAAACAAAGATTCACCTGGCAGGGCAGCATCAGTGTCAGGCNGGTTGATGACTCACGTCTTCCCAGGTGTCCAGGATGAGGTCACTCTCTATGAGCTAATTCTCAACTGAGAGCCATGACTCCAGCAGCCTTGTCCATCCTCACTCCAGCTCATGGGTTAGGGAAGCCCTCATTTCTCCTCTGCAGTGATATGACAGACCTACCCACCCACTCTTCCTCCTGTCCCTGGAAGGCATGCCTCAAAGCCACCTTGTCCTGTAACAGCACATTTGCTACTTCTTCAGTCAGAGGGTCACCCATCCAAATACAAACTCACCTGGAGGTTGTCTGGTGGCCTGGGGCAGCAGTGTGCCATGATGAAAGCTGAGCAATGTCAGGAAGGGCTTTGAAAGCAGATTTAGCTATACATGGAATATGGTGCCCCTGAAATCTGCTTCCATTCCTGCTCCCTTCTTTTCCCTGGCTGGCTCAGGCTCTACGGGGTCATCTGAAGTGCAGGATGCTTACAAGGCCATGTTTCTGTTGGCAGGAGTTGACAGTCACTACCACATGGAGCCCTCCCACACAACACATAGGCCACTCATGGCTGCAGGCTCCTCAGACAGATAGAGAGCTCACTCAGCCCAATGGGTTCAGCNCCCGTGGAGTAGGCGAGCTGCAGGGGCTAGCAGTGGCTGTGGAGCAGANCAGGGACCAAGGAATGCTGGTACTGGATTCAAATGCTGCCTCTACCTCTGCCTGGTTGTGTCCCTGGGACTAGTCACTTCCAACCTCAGCTTTCTCACCTGGGAAGGAGGCATGAAAACTGTCACCTCACTAGAATGTTTAAAGAGTTCAAACAAGGTAAGTCCCCATGCGAAGGCAGGAATGTGAGACCACTCGGGAAATGTCTTGATGGTCATAGTCACAAAAGCAGCTGTAGGCTTAGAGGGACCTAGGGAGAGAAGGGACACTGCAGATGACACCTTGCTCTGAAGAGTCCTTCATTACACTCTGGGCACAGACAGGTGGCACTGACATGAAGGAGAGGGATCCAAGACTGTTACTAGTGACTGAGCTTAAACATACCTGCAAGAGGAACACATGCTGTCCCCAGACACAGCAAATCAGAACCTCCAGATCCAGCACCCCCAGACTCCCCTACTCCTCCCAGTTATAAGCACACACCTTTCAGCCCTCCCTCGCCTCAACCAGTTCTGCAATCCTTGAAGGAGCCCTAGAATCCTTCTCTGTGGACCCAGGGGGTGACAAATTCCTGAGACAATCTGAGGCCTGGTGGGATCAACAGTGAGCCACTCTGCCTCACTGAGGAGACAAAAGAAAGAAGAGTGAGGAGCTGAAGAAAGTAGTGGGGGGTGGTAAACTAACTTTCCCCACCCCAGGGGCTGTGCAGTAGTACTCACTGAAGGCAGAGCCCTGCATCCTAGAACCTCCTTGAACCCCCAGGCTACCATAGGAAGCAAAGGAAGCCCCCAGGCCTTCTCAAGGTTCCCAAAGCTCTCACAGAGCAGGGTAAGAGTAATGGGTACTTAGGGGTGGGGCCAAGAGAGTCGGTCCGGTCCCAACTCTGCACCTGGGCAGCCCTGCTCTCAGGAGTTACTTCCCTCCCCAAGGTTGGACTAAGGCGACTTCTGTCTGCACTCAAAGCCCAGTGGCCACAACCAGCATTCCAGTGACTACAGGGAAGGAGTGTGCACATGAGGCTCCACCTAGAGGCAACTATCAAAAGGTTCCCTGTCCTAGGCCATTCCCACTGCAGGGGGCAATGCTCACNTAGGAGCAAACACAGCCAGTGTGTGATACATGCCCCAGGCGCCTAAGGAAAAGCCAGGGTCCCTCTAGGGAGTCAGTCTAGAGGCCCTGACGCCCCCTTATCCCCCTGAACAATAGGACTGTTTTCTTTTCCTTCGATAAATGTGTCTCNGTTAACAGTTCCCAAGCTCTGCAGTGGGGAGGGGGTGGCTACTGGGCAAGTGACATCTGGAAATGAAACCCAGACCCTGTCAGGCTGGCAGGAGGTCCCCCTCCCTACTCTCCAACTTGGGCCACTTAGGCCCTGATGATCANAATGCCCACAGCCCTCTTAACCCCAGGATCATGGAATTCAACTCTGTTTGGTCACTGGAGAACTAACATGCCAACCCCTCATCTATCTAGAGAACAGGGTCCTTTATCTCAGAGATGTGTCCTTTCTCCTTACCTGGCTGGGCTGGGTCAGGTCGGCCTGCTAGACCTGGGAAGCCTGAGGGTCACCATGGCTAGGCAAGGCAGAATCTCCCACTTGCCTACCTGCTCTACTGTTTGGCACTCTGGGGCCAGGACCTGTTCATCCACCCATCTGGCCCATATTCATCAGCTTCTACCTGGAGACTGTTGAGGGCCTGCCATATGCCCATTCTGGGGCAGAGTCTGATACTTGGTCCAATCAAGCCCTCCCTGAAATCACTATGAGAGGCAAGTATTATCACAGAAAGAAAAACAGCTAGCCAGTGCTGTGAAGTCTTGCCACAGCAAACCTGAGGCCCTGGAGAGTCTGGCTGCTCCCTGTCCATGCTCTATCCTGCCTTCCTCAAAGCNGGCCTTGGGACTCNGTGTCTGCTGAGAAGTGGGACGGGAAACACATAACAATCTGTCAGTGAACTGTACTGAAGAGCCACAGGGAGTGAGGGGGGCCTTGAGGGGTGTGTAGGAGTTTGACAAATAGTGAAGAGGGAAACCATGGGCTCTTCCAGTCAGGGAGTAGCAATGAGACAGTCCTGTGGTTAAGAAACAAGTACCAGCCTGGTGGTTCAGCNGTTGGCTCCCTCCTGGAAGTGTAAGCAGGACCATGGCATCAGAGATAACCTCTGGGGAGGGATGAGACAGAGCTTAGGAGAACCTAGGGTTTGTGGTTTGAGACTCCCCCCTCCCCCTCTGGGTCAGAAGGGTCCTATAAAAGGGTCAGATACTGTCATAGCCAGTGTCCCATCACTGCAATGCAGCCTGATCTGGGCAAAGGACACCCACAGCCATTTCTGCTTCTAGTCTCTGTGAACAGATGTGCGCCTGCTTCCCTATTCAGACAGAACCAGGTGGTTCTGTCCACCAGAACCAGGTGGTCAAAGACCTGGGCACCCACTNAACTGACCTCTGTGAGGCCAAGCCTCCAAGGAGCCTGTGAAAAGTGGATCTTCTCCCCTTACTCATATCTATAGAGGCCAGGAGTCCCTCCTTAAGTATATTTGAAATTTCTCATTTGTCTGAATCAGCTCACTGAGTTACTAGCTGTGTGGCTTTGGGTAAGTTAGCCAACTCTTCTGTGCTTTGTTCCTCTGTTTGTAAACAGGAATAACTTCATCTGCCTCATTAAGACTGAGGTAACAAATATATTATCACAGGACAAAACCCAGCCTGGGTCATGTGGTTATTTCCACCTCAGGGACTTTACTGAGTTTATCCCAAGCAAAAAGCCAGAGTCCCTCTAGGTCCATCCCCACAGGACCCTAGGTCTGCCATTGATTCTGAGGAGAAGGGACTCAGCCCCCAGCAAGTCAGGAGCCCCTTCACTTTTCATTCCTGGAGTTGATGGAGTGGGGGGGGATCTCCCCATTTCNTATAAACATTCTCAAGGGGGGTAGGGTGCAGTGTTGCTGTGCTACTCACTGATCAANGCTAATAGCACCCAGCATGCTCCTAAAATGGGCANCTGGATGTCCTTCCTCCCCCAGGGCACTTTACNAAGCCTGAAGGGTTCTGGTGAGAAGGGATGTCAAGCCCAGCAACCCAAGTATTGTGCGTGCAAGGAGAACCATGAAGTCAGTGCTGGAAGCGCCAGCCCAGAACCCTGACCCAGTCTCCACCTCCAAGACGGAGGAAGAGAAGTCAGGAGAATGCAGTGGGAGGTAACTTGAAGCAGGAAACGCTGAGAAACTCCCCTTCCCAGGAACCGACTACCACCCCCCACCCCACCCCCACCGCGCCAGCTTCTGCTCTGCACCTCCAGGCTTCAAACTCTAGAGCGGCGATCAGAACAGTCTGTATCACCCTCAGGCCCAGGGGGCTCCCCTCANGTCCACTCTTGGCTCACACCTAGAACCCCGGTATGTTGAAGGAGAGCAGAGTGTGTGAATACCAGTGTGCGGGCAATCCTCGGCTCCCTTCTGACTAACAACTAATGCCTCGCTGAGCAGCCAGCGCACAGTGGACACGGCCCCAAGGTTAGTCAAGGTACTTCCCTTATCTTAGGAGCTCCTGCCTCACCCACGTATCTGTGTGCAGCACCCCTGGGCCCTTGTGAGCAAGTGAGAAACATTCGCTGCCATCTTCGGGCCCTCCAGGGTTGCTGCACCTTCTGAGTGCTCTCCATCTGGAACGCTCGGTAAGCCAGGGGACAGAAGTCACAACAAAACTGAACTAGATGCTCTGAGCACCAGCCTCCCAGGAATGTGAGGGCCTGCATTTGCAGCACCTGAAAGAGACTCTTGCCAAGTTGAGAGCCGCGGGACTTTCAGTCTAGCAGTCGGAACTGTTGTGGCCTGGAACTAGGTTGCTCCACTCAGGGTTCGCTGGCACTGGGTCCCTCCAGTGGTCCTGCTTGTCCAAAAACTAAGGCGACTGTGCAGTTCCTGGTGGAGTTCGAGTAATTGCTTCGGGTAATTGCTGGTGAACAAAACACCCAGTAAGAGACTAATGGCCTGAGCCCTGAGGTNCCCATGGAAGCTAGATCCCCATGAAGGTCCAGGAGAATAGGGGCCTCAAGTGCGGGCCAACATGGTTCCAGCACCATGGGTCTTTAGGTTCAGTGGGGCCTGGGCCATCAACTCAACCACAGGACATGGAACCAGCCTCTAAACCAGCCTTGGGCTGGAGCTCAGAATAAACGAAGGGCGAGGGCTGGGACCTGTGATCACAGCGACAAAGTTTGAGACATTCGTTCAGAGGTGCTGCTGTCCCAGGACCCTGAGCGCGCTCAGCCTCTTCGCACCGCCTGCGTTTGTTAGCGCTCAGCTGAGGGGACGCGGGTGCGTTGTGGTCCCAGAGCCCGACCAGCAGAGCCAGTTTGGGTCACGTGGCACTGGGCTGGAGCCCTGGAGCTGACCCTAAGGGGAGGGAGGCAGCGACTCCGAGAGGGAAGGGGCGGCCCAGTGGGGGCGGGGCGGCCGGAGTTCCTGGGATTCCCTGCAGAGAGACTCCTGCTGGAGACCCAGTCTACAACCCACCGGTCACGGGCTCTCGGTCAGAGCCGCACTTTCCTGCTCCGCAGGTGAGGGATTTGGCCGGCGATCTCTCAGTGCGTGGCAAGGACCTTGCTCCTGGGGCCCTGCGCCTCTTATAGCCCGGTCGTTCCACCCGGAGGAACTCCGGACCTGCCCCGGTGAACCGANTCGGAAAAGCGGAGTTTGTAAGCCAAGCAGCTGCACCTGCCCAGGGCGAGTGTGAGAGCTGATGTAGGGGACACAGTGACTCTTGCCCTCGACGCCTGTCTTTCTTCTCTGCAGGTCAAGCTCGTGCCAGGGGGAAAAATGTATCAGAGCCTGGCGCTGGCCCAGAGCCCTGGCCAGGCCACCTACACCGACTCGGGAGCCTTTCTGCACGCTTCGGGAGCCGGCTCCTCGGTGTTCGTGGCACCCACGCGTGTGCCCTCCATGCTGCCCTACCTACCTGCGTGTGAGCCGGGCTCGCAGCCTCCCGCGCTTGCCGCACACTCTAGCTGGACTCAAGCAGCTGCCGCTGACTCCTCAGCCTTCGGCTCCGGAAGCCCGCACCCACCAGCCGCACACCCACCGGGAGCCGCCACCTTCCCATTCACACACAGTCCCGCAGGGTCGGGCAGCGGCGGCAGCGCGGGGGCCCGGGAGAGCGGCGCCTTCCAGGGCGCGCTGCTGGCTCGCGAACAGTACCCAACCCCGCTCGGGAGACCCATGGGCGCCTCGTACCCCGCAACCTACCCAGCATACGTGAGTCCCGACGTAGCCCCTTCGTGGACCTCCGGCCCCTTCGATGGTAGCATCTTGCANGGTCTGCAGGGCCGCCCGAGTGGCCTCCCTGGCCGCAGGGCCACCTTCGGTGAGTACTCGGCTGGGGCTGCCCGGTGACATGGTTCTAATGTTAACGCGCGCAGCGATATACCCGCTCACTGCGAAATACAATGCATACGAAAAGCCGAAATGCGCTCTCCTGCAGTCAGGGCTCACCCTCCTGGTCCGACCCCACAGATTCCCTCCTAGTATTGCCAGGAGACAGGAACCTTTTCAGAACACNGTGCGATGAAAAACACTCGATCCAGAATTCTTATTTTTCAGCATAATAGCAAGAAAATAATGTATTTCTGTTTTTCACCCGACCAAACCCCAAAATAGCATTCTTGATTATGTCAATATGTGAGCCTGGCTCACACGCAGGAACCTATATCCTAAACTTTTCTTGGAAAGTTTTGGAAATTATTTTTGGTTTTAAGACAGGGTCTTATTGCGTTGACCAACCTAGCTTCAAACTTAACAGCGGTCCTCCTGCTTCAGCCTTCCTGAGTGCTGAGCTTACAGGCATGCGCCATTATGCCAGGCTAAAAATGAGTTTTATAAAGTTCAAAATACCGATTATTTGAACAAGTCATCACAGCCATCTCGTTCTGCAACATTGGCATTCCAGCTTGAGATTCCCATACCTCCCAGGAGCATAGATTAGATTAGATTAGATCCCGAGGTTGTTGAGCTGAGAGTTTCTCCTCTGGGTTTCTGAGTATTTTTGAGGCACAGTCAGAGCAAAGAGGGCCAACCTCTGTTTGCAGCCTCAGGGCCTCCTCTAGGCCATCCCTCCAAGAATTTGGAAGCCTGCTGCCTGATTCATAGCCCCCTCTTGGCCCGAGCCAATCTAGTGCACTTAGGTAGACAAGGGCCGCCCCTGTGTGTGCCTGGTACCCACCTCCAGCCAGTAGATGATTGAGCCCACCCTGCCCCCAGTCAATGTCCCACTGCTTGCATATCTGTAGTTCCCGGCTAGACCTGGAACTGGACCAGAATTCCCTGATGCCCCTGTGGTCTTGCCTTCTGAGGGAGGACAGAAGTTGACTCCCGATCTGTGTCTCCCAGTCCACTCCCCCTTGAGGCCCACTCACAGGAGATCCTCAAGTGGGATGGGGAGGCAGGGGAAATAAGGCCCTGCCATCCTTTCCCTCTGCCTGTGTAGACACATGTGCTTCCAAAGCTTATTAAAAATACAAAGGCTGACATGGACCCTGGTTAAGAAAGGGGCCATCTCAGGTATCTACCTTAAAGTTTAATTTACTTGTATTCCTGCCTTATAAAACCAGCTCTAACAAATTTCACTAAAAACTAAATAGGACTAAGTATATAAATAAATCGCCCTTTTAATGAATAAATATAAGACACTATAAAAGGAAGGCAGAGCCCAGCAGAAGCCCTCAGGATCTCTGGAGGGGCAGAGGCCCCAGCCCACAAGGTTCTTGTCCCCACAGTACCTGACTTCTTGGAGGAGTTCCCTGGTGAGGGCCGGGAGTGTGTCAACTGTGGAGCCCTGTCTACACCACTGTGGCGCCGTGACGGCACCGGGCACTATCTATGCAACGCCTGCGGCCTCTATCACAAGATGAATGGGGTCAACCGGCCACTAGTGAGGCCTCAGAAGCGTCTGGTGAGTGTGGCAGGGAGAGGACCAGGGCTAGCGCTACAAAGGGGATAAAAGAAATGGCTGGCTCCTGCATATTTAGTGGTGTCTGGGTTCCTAAAGGAAGGGGTAGGGATTGAAGCACAGGGCACTGGGAGCTACCCAAGGCTCCTGGTTGGGCCAGGCCAACTCATCTGTTCCTGGAGTTTGAAAATATCCAGGGAACCATCAGGATCCAAGCAAGAACTCCTAACTTAAACTTAAGATCTGGCTCAGATCTTAAAACCCACTGCAGCATTGGCAGGTTATTTGACACTTGACAGAATAAGGTGTGTTTCAAAGCCACTTGCTACATGGCCACAGGATGTCCCGGGATCAGGTTTGAGACTGAGTACATAAACCACAGTCTCTGTGGGACCCTGAGGGCTCAGTGCTGCAGTGGGATTGTGTTGGTGGTAATGGTGGGTGGCAACCTGGCTNTATTAGAGGCCTCAGGGTGACCAGCACAGATAGAGTTGTGGGAAGGGGCACTGGTCCACTGATGGTGATGTCGAGAGCCTAAATGAGTTTTTGGGTATGTGTCCTGGGGCAGCACTTGCCTATACTTTGGGGGTCCCTAGGAAACCAAGCCTCTGCCTTTTGCCTATCTTGCTGGTTAAATCTTGTTTTCACTTTTGGTTCTTTCTGGTACATGGCCACGTACCATGGTTGGTTAGAAGTGAATGAAGCTCAGGCTTGGGCCACCAAGAGTTGCTGAGGCAGGAAGTAGCTTTGCCCTACCATCTCACAGGCAAACCTTCAAGTTCAACTTTAAATATGTGTTTGGGCCAGTGGTGGTGGCAGTGGCTCATGCCTTTAATCCCAGCACTCGGGAGGCAGAGGCAAGCGGATCTTTGTGAGTTCGAGGCCAGCCTGGGCTACCGAGTGAGTTCCAGGAAAAGCACCAAAGCTACACAGAGAAACCCTGTCTTGAAAAACCAAAAAAAAAAAAAAAAAAAAAAAAGAATAAAGTAAATATGTGTTTGGGTTGGTGTTGGCAGATTACCTAACGTTCTTGCTGTGGAGGCTATAGTGGGTGCATGGGTCTCAGACCTGGACAAGACTGCTCCTGAGCACCAGGCCCTCCTGTCTAAAGATGTGAACCCCAGATGAGTGTCAACATCTCCCACCTGGGAGGGTGCTTCTCACCCTCCAGGTTTCAGAAAGGCCCCATGCCCATATCAGGCAGGGTNGGGGGACTGGCTGCCCTGAGTCCTGCCTGAGAAGTGTGTTGAACGTGGTTTCCTGAGTGCACTGACATGGGGTTGTAGCTCTGTACACTCTGTGTTATGGGCATGTGAGGCCCTTAGATAGGGACAACATTGTGAGCTCCAGGAGGCAGGTAGGATGCAGCAAGGGTCTTCTTTTCCTCTGAGCTGGCCTGGGGTTCAGGGATCTGCAGGCCCATTCTGCCCAATACTTTGCCTCTTGCCATCTGAGGGGCCACTTCAGAGGCTACTGTGCCCTCTGACCCCTTCCTTCAGAGATCTGCCTTATAATGGAACCCCTCTCCATGTGAGCTGTCCAGCCTGTTCTCCGTGACATCCACTAATGTGGAAACCATAGATAACTAGATAAAAACAGCCCAGGTGTGGAGTACTGCATCCTAGGCCTGGGGTACAGTCTCCCCAGNCAGCAGAACTATCCTGTCCCTCTCCTCCATGCCAGGTTCTGAACTGGGCACCCAGGCACAGTGATAGGTAAAGAAAAATCAGGCAGGAGGCCCTGGTCTGCTCTGGGGTAGAGGGGTGGGTTTCCTGCCCCTCCCCCAATGTACTTTTCTCACCACTAATATTCTCCTCTCGGTAGTCAAGGGAAAAACCTTTGCCCTAGTCTTCTGTGTCTCCTAAAAGAGAGGGTCCACTTGTAACTGGAGGCATTTCCAGCCTTGGCCTATCCCCAAGGCTCCAATCGGCTCTCCACCCAGCAAGTCTTGGGTAACTGGGTTGTGGGTTCCAAGGAAGCCACTCTGCAACACTTTGCACTGCAGCTTTCATTGCCCAAAGGGCTTTCCTGAATATGTGACTTGCCCTCCAAGAAGGGCTCCAGCCTCCTTCCCTGAGTGTCCACCTTGGAAATTTGGAGGCCCCAGTGCATGGAGGCTAGTACTTGGTGCTGCTCTCCCTTCAGGTGAGCAGCCATTGAAGATGAACTTCTCTTGAAAAGAACAGACAAAGAGAATGCAGCAGGGAGAGGCTAGCTGTGGGCACCCAAAAGTGGCCAGGCTGCCTGCACAGACAAGGAAGAAGGACAGATGGAGGCTCGGGGAGGGTGTGGCAAATGGGCATGTGCCCAAGTGTTCAGTGGAAAGAGAAGGTCTGTCCACCTGGCTCCTCAGTTTCCTGTGGTCCCTTGACATGTCTGAGTTTCCATTTCCCTTCTGTGCAATGACTGGCAGTTTGTGAAGGTTCAGGAAAAGACAATGACTTCTTGGGTCATTATGTTTTCCTATGTTCTTAGTTTGTAAAAAGTAAAGCATAATCGCAACGAAAAGATTCCAACGTGGTTTCCAGACTCTTCCCTTGCACTTCTGGTGGTGTGGGGATGAGTCTGTGAACCTTTCCTCCTGTGTACAGTCTGCCATGGGACACTTGCTTTTGCTTCCCACCCACCATGTCTCAGAAGGTACCCACATCTCCTAGCTGGTTCATGGAAGAAGAGAAGCCACAGGCCAGGGCTCCCCTACCTCTGAAGATCCAGCAGGAACTGGGAACTGCAAAGTGCCAGGCACCTGGTTAAGTGTAACTTCCAGATAAACACAAATATCTTACTGATGATATTCCAAGTCCTATAGGGGATACACTTATGTGAATCCCTCGCTGTCCCTTTTGGCTGATGTTCTAGAACTGTGGTTCAATCTGAAGCCCTGAACCATAAAGGGGACAGTTGGGGTGTCAGAGGGCAGGACTAAGGTGGGGACAGAACAGTACAGTCTGGTGCCAGTAGCTAGAATAGATAGTGCCACAGCCAGGCTGGGCTGTGGAGTTTAGGAAGAGCTTAGGGTCCAGGTGCCTAGGGGCCCTTGGGATGGAGCTTTCAGTAGTAGGGACAAGATGTCATAATACACTGAACTGTGAGCCATGTACCAGGAAAAGTACAGATCTCAGGCAGCTCAGAGACATTGGGCTTGGTGAAGTCTGGTTGGGCTCTCTCTGAGGACTCCCAGACACGGCAACAGAAGCTCATTCATTACCCCCAACCAATTTCACTAGTTAGGCCCAGATTCCTGGGCCCAGCTTCCCCTTTAGCTTAGGGCTCAAGTTCCCCAAACTTAGGGAAGTCTGGGGTCCTTGGTGGGATTCAAGTGTGTGAGATTGGGGTAGTCTGCTGGGAGAGGCGGTGGGATGAGGTAGACAGCTAGAAGGCTTCACACAGCCCAGGATCAAGAGACTGTAAACACTGAGCACAGCAAGGGTGATGTATGACAGATAAGACCTTGTACCTTCCACTCAATACCTGTGGGTACTGGGGAAGCTGTGGAGTGTTGTCAATGTGCGCTCTGAGCTCTTAAGAGACAGGTGCACAAGGGGGCCATCAGGATCTTGAGAGTTAACCTTTGGGCCTAACCTCCTGAGGAGTCTGTGGCCTCAAGGGCACTGATCCCCCACAGAGATGCTGGATTTAGGTTATACTGCTGGCTTAGGACAATAATCCATGGCTGTACTTCTACATCAGGCCTTCATGGCCTCAGAATACCACAACCAGACCCTGAAAGGTCTGCTACATCTCAATGATGGGAAATGTCCAGAGGTGAAGGGACTGGTCCTGGGACCAGAAGGCCAATGAGTCAAAGCTTTGGTGTCCTGCCAGACAGGTCCATGGCAGGCCTTAAGCGTTCAGCACCCCCAAACGTCTCACTCAACCAGAATGGTCCCTGACCTGGCAGCTGGTAACTGCTGAGTCTAGCTTTGATCCATCCTGTTCATTGTCATTTACTGCACCAGAGCCGCCCCCCAAGTCTGAGTTCTGCCTCCCCAATTCCTGGACTCACCCCAGCTCACTTGTCCCACAGTCCTCATCTCGTCGATCCGGCCTCTGCTGCTCCAACTGCCACACTGCCACCACCACCCTCTGGAGGCGCAATGCAGAGGGTGAGCCTGTGTGCAATGCCTGCGGCCTCTACATGAAGCTCCACGGGGTGAGTGGCAGGGAGTAGCTACCTCCATCCAGAATCACGTGGTTGCCCCTCCACCTCAGCTAGACAGTATGGCTCTTGGCCCGTGGCTTGAACATGTTCTGGGACTGTTATATTGACTGTTCATACATCCACTCCTCTGGAAGACCAAGCCGTTGCCTCCATGCCCACTGTGCAGACCTGCCCCAGGGCTTTTCAGCTTAGGATGGATGCTGGACACCCAAATCTTGCCCTCTCTGCACTCCAGCCCCTACCTCTTGGCCCTCAGGCAGATGGGCTAGGCATCTTCAGGGTGGGACAAGAAGGTGACTATGGAAGGGCCTGTGCAAGGAAGGGCCTAGGGGTGAGTAGGGACAAGGAGCAGCCACCTACCCTTGCTGTCCCTGCCAGGTACCAAGGCCACTAGCAATGAAAAAGGAGAGCATCCAGACCAGGAAACGGAAGCCGAAGAACCCTGCCAAGATCAAGGGCTCCTCAGGTGCTCAGGGAGCTGGCTTGGGGGGGGGGGTTGTGAGTCACTCCCAGGCCTCTGAGTCTCACTCTAACCCCGCCCCTAATGGGTGTCCTTCAGCTTGTTGGGGGAGGGCTTATGATGTGAGAGCTGGCCAAATAGTGGGACAGAAGTGGTGTGGTGATATTTTATTTGTGTACCCCAATAAAACTTACCTGGAGATCAGAGAACAGAGCCAGCCACCAAATTAGACATAGAGGTCAGACATCGTGGCACACACCTTTAATCCTATCGCTCTAGGAGGCAGAGATTCATCTGGATCTCTGTGAGTTCAAGGCCATACTGGGAACAGAGCCAGGCATGGTAGCACATGCCTTTAATCCCAGAACTTGAGATCTCATGCTTTTGCTACCAAGTATTTGGGAAGCACACACATCTTTAATCCCAGCACTAGGAAGGAAGGAAGATGGCAGGACATAGAAAGGTATATAAGACGTGAGGAAACAGGAGTCTTGCTCTGGAGGCTGAGGAGCTGGTAAGGTGAGGTTGGCTGTGGCTGGTTCTGTTTCTCTGCTCCCCAGATAAGTTTTATTGGGGTGCACAAATAAAATATCACCACAAAGTGGGGTAGATAAAGCCATACCCGACCCTCTACCTTTCAGTGTTGTGTGGCTTTAAGAAGTCTCTGAACCTCCCTGAACAAGGACTAGAGAATTGGCCACATGGCAGGAAATACGGTCAGATCTCCTTCTGTAAATGTCCTCCATCTTCCCTTCCAGGATCCACAGCAAATACTGCAGCCTCTCCTCCCACTATCCTCAATACTGAGGACTCAACCACCACTTTGAAGGCAGAGCCCAGTCTGGCATCTTCATTGTGTGCTGGGCCCACTATCACCTCCCAGGTAAGGGGGAATAAGGCAGGGGAATGCAAGAGACAGATCCTCATACTTCCCCGGAGAATCTTGACTCTTCCCCAACTCAGATCCCATCAGAGCCCCCAGGACCTCTCTCAGAGCTTTGCTGGGCACATAGCCCTCAACTACCAATGTGGTGGCATCCTTCCCCAGAGCTGTGTGTAGTGTGGTCCAGAGCCCTGCAGGTCTTACTTGTCATGCTCCTCAGGGGCCTTTCCACTCATTCTATGTTGAGGGCCCTTGGAGCAAATCACCGATGGCATGCCTCCCAGCCCCAGAGAGATGATAGACTGCTCTATACTCACCCACCTCATCTTGCCTATAGGCCTCCAGCCCAGCGGATGAATCCCTGGCCCCCGGTCATTTGGAGTTCAAGTTTGAACCTGAAGACTTTGCCTTCACCTCCTCATCCCTGAGCCCCCAGGCTGGCCTCAGTGGGGTCCTGCGTCAGGAGGCCTGGTGTGCCCTGGCCTTGGCCTAGGTGCTAAGGAAACTGTCACCACAGTGGATCCCAGGAACAGAGCCTGCAAATCCGGCTCCTAGAGCAGAGCAAAGACAAAGGGGTGCCAGGAGCAGAGGTTAGCCTCTGAAGCCAGCAGCCCCAGGGGTCCCTCACCAGTGCACTGGGGGAACTTTTTGCACTGACAGCCTAGAAGAAGAAGGCTGGTGGGTGAAGAAGGTGTGAAGGCTCATCTGGGATACCAATGGACTCCCCAGACCCCTCATGGGCCCCTCTGTAGTCGAGACAACTGGAGATACCCACTAATGACTTGAATGCCATCAACAGTCAACATTTACAATTTGTAGCAGCTGGCAAAGGTTCACAGCATCCCACAGTAAAATCTGATCCAAGTGAAACAAACAGAGTCCAGGCGGGCAATAAGAAGGGGGAGGCCCAACACAAGGCCTCTGGGGTCTCAAGTTCTTAACTTTCCATATTTGACTCTGCAAGGCTGAGTGAGGGCCTTCTTAGCTACAAATGCAGGACTGTCAGAGACCAGTGTACAAGTTGAGCACTGTACCAGGATACCACCCCAAGGGAAATACGTCCCTCTGACTATCACCACAGACTTCTATATTTATTTGTATGCTTGTTTCCAGACAGGGCAGTAAAAGGCCTTGTTCTGGCAATCTGTGTGCTAAGGCTTTTGCTGGTGAGCAGACCCACACAGAGACACTATTGGAACTGGGTGATACGTGGCCTTGTGGCCTGGCTCAGCTGTCTGTCCATCAGTTGGTAACACAGCCCTTTGCAGCATCCTCTTCACACCAGGCCATGTTGTCTACCTGTGACTCTGCCCAAGGGGTGCAGGTCAGCTCCAGGGCCCTGGTGCAGGGAGGTGACAGGCGGTGAAAGGAAGAGGGTGCTCTGTAGGCCACACCCCCACAGGTCTCATCTCTATTGACTACTTCCTGACATTTCCAGGGTTCCACCCCCAGGGGAGGAAACCAGGAGGTAGAGGAGTTAAGGGGTCACCTAATCATGAAGACCACCTCATCCTGTCTCCTATGTGAACCCTTGATCCTTTCTAGTTCAGCTTGAGGCAGAGGCAGTGGGCTCCAGTTAGAAGGAAACTCCAGTTAGAGATCCACAGTGAGAGGCACAAGCAGGTGGCTTTCTCTTGGATGGAGAAGTTTGAAGAAAACTCAGGAGAGAGGGGGACCTGACATAAGAGATCCCTTGCACTTCTCACTTCTTTTTCTTTTTTGTTTTGTTTTGGTTGGTTGGTTTTGGTTTGTTTGTTTT
>LZPO01055070.1:377683-390894 GCA_001675575.1 Neotoma lepida
TCTCACTATGTGGCTCTGGCTGTCCTGGAACTCGCTCTGTAGACCAGGCTAGCCTCAAACTCACAGAGATCCATCTGCCTCTGCCTCCTAAGTGCTGGGATTAAAGGTGTGCGCCAACACTGCCCAGCTCTCTCTCTCTTTTTGAATTTATCTATTATATCTGTATGAGTGTTTTGTCTGCATGTATGTATGCGTATCACATGCATCCCTGGTGCTGGCAGGCATCTTAGGATCCCCTAGAACTGGTGTTAAAGATGGTTGGAAACCATCATGTGGGTGGTGAGAACTGAACCAACACGTGCTCTAAACCACTGAGCCATTTCTCCAGCTCCCTACTTCTGTTTCTTAACTAAGGAGATGGCCGAAGTAAAGAAGGCCATGGACTCCACCACTGGGCATGGTCGCTGTTGCTAAATTTAAGCTTTCTCCTCTTCAGGAGGAAGCCAGTGAACCAAGTCCTTATTATAGCTACCAGGCACCCCCGCTGCTGCCCTTCCTCCCACCACCCACCCCCATCCTGCCCATTGGTCAGAGGCCACCAGATGAGCTGTATGCATCCACAGGCTAGAGCAACTGGGGCCCTTATCTGAGCAGCAGGATGGAAAGGAAGGGCCCCTTTATCCACTGCCTGCAATGCACTCCATCTCCATCACCTTCGAGCTACAGCACCCCAGACCATGAAGCAGGAGGGGCACAGCACCCCCAAGTCTGTCCCTTCCTGTCCAAAATATTTTCTGGCCCCCATGATGTGTTCTNGGGAGCCCAGGGAAGGAAGGAGACCCAGTGAGGTAGCTAAGTGGAGCACATGGGACACATAGATGGGGAGACCAGGGTCCTGTCAGTTGGAGTTTCTTTCTCCCTCCACCTGTGGCTCTGCGCCNTGCTCTGATCCACAGCACAGCACACAGGCACTCCTTCTCCAGGCTGGTATGTTACACTCCTCCTCTATTCCAGGACCTTTGCTGCAGCTGGTCACCTTGTATCAGTGTGTTCTCTGTGTGTACAGGGTGAAACCTGACCCCTATGGCAGAGCATCCACCACCAGACCCTAAGCTGTCCTACACCAGGCGGCTAACTGTCGAGGACACTGCCACACAGTTGTACTGGAACCTGAGCTTGCAGGGATACAGCCAAACAAAGGGTGAGAGGTTCTTAGGCTCNAAAGGGTGGCCTGTCACAAAGTAGAGCAAATTCTCCCAGGTGCTCTCCTGAAAGCCTAGATGTCTCAGAAGGGAAAACCTGGGGGGAGGAGGTCTATGAAGGGCAGTAGCTTCCTATTTGACCAAATAAGGGCATTTCTTAGAACAGACCACTGGCTACTGTCACCATTATCATGCGGCTCTCTCATCAAAAGATGGAAGGTGCCGCATTACTAGCCATCCACAAGGTCCTCACCGCTGTCCTTTGTCACAGCCCTGGGGATAGTTCTAGGGGCTCTGGCAGCATTCCCCAAGGTATGTGAACAGGCTGTGGGTAGAGCAGCCTGGGAGAGAAGGTGAGAGGCTGCAGAAAGAAAGAAAGGATGCCAGGAAGACAGCACAGGGTTCAGATCCACTCTCCCTTGAGCGGACGCTGGCTCCGTGGTCCCAGTTCCCTGTGTTTGGTCGGACAAGGACCTACAGCTGGGGAGTGCCTGACTCTTAGAGTCCCTCTAGTGCCTCTAAGGATAGGCCTGGACAGCAGCTGAGGTCAGGCTCCAACCTTCTGTGGGACCCAGCTAGCGTAGGGACACAGCTAGCAGGAAGACTCAAAGACTCAAATGCGTCCCCACCTCTAATTCCACCCTTTTGTGTCTTGGCGTGTGTCACATTCCTCATTACCCTTTATTAATACAACCAGTCAACCAGACTAGACCCTATCTCCACTTAGAACCAGAGTCTCTCTGGGCCTATCCCATGCANGGACCGTGTTCCAAGGAACTAAACCCCTGCCATGTCCTCTTCACTCCCTCTCCACGGGATGAAGTGANGCCAGAGAGACTTGGTTTCCTGTAGCCGCCAGGCTTTGGGCTGGGCAGCCCTGATGCCTGAATTCCCTACACAAACATTTGGGTAGGGGCTGACCCTGGCCTCAAAGGGGAGGGGGCTGACTAAGCCCTCATGAGTAGCCCCCTCCTCTCTGGGCCCTGCATGCCGCCAAGATGTTGACATGGACGGCTCCAGCCGTCTTATTTATTATCTGATAAAGCGAGCTCGGCACCGCTGGTGGACAGCGTCTGGCCGCTCTGAGTTGACCAGCATGGGGGAGGAGGAAGGCGGTGCGGACAGAGCCGGGCCCCAGCCTCACCCTGGGATAGGCCTCCACCCTGCATTCTGGGACAGGACACATCCTCTCCTCCCTATCCTTAGCCTTTCTTCACTGCTCACAGTGCCATCTGGAAAGGACCTCCCTGTCTAGAGTGTCACGCACACCTGAGGCTGTGCCCCTTCTGCCAAGCTCTGCTGCCCTTGATTCCCAAATCTTCTAGCTGAGTCTTTCCTCCTCATGTACCCGTCACCCAATTACTGTTGCTGCCCATCCTCCACACCCTACATTTGGGCTAGAGTTCAGACTTTCCATGATGCAGGCTCAGGCCTGCTTCTTTGCCTCCCAACACTACTCCTCCAAGACCCAACTCTGCACTGTTAACTAGGTCCCCAAGGACCCACCCCCCAGGGCTCCCCTTCGGTGCCAGCTGCATTCAATCTCAGGTACAGGGGACACTTGCCAGCATCCAAATGCATCAGACCTCTAGACGTTTGCTTCACTCCCCCTGACTCTAATGCCCTTCCTGACTCTTGTGTGTCTAACCAATGACTTGGGTCAGGGCATTTGGTGCCCACTCACGTCCTCCTTCAGTATTTTGGGGAAGGATTAAGATAGAGTACTGCCACCATACTTGGAGGTCCAGTGCCCCAGGCAGCTCTAGAGGCCTCTTGTAGACAAATCAGCATAATCATACATACACATCTATGTATAGTTGTGGGCCTGGGCACTGCAATGTGAAGTGATAAGTTCCCCTCTTGCTGTGAACAAGGTCCCATGAGACTACCTCCCACTAGGAATGCTGCTCTGAGGTCTCCAACAGACAGATCTATCACCTGCCATCCCAAGGCTGCCCTTGGGCAGGGGAAACATGGTAGATATTCAAGAAGAGGGAATCCAACAATTACTAGAGGGACTGTGTGTAGCTGAGCCCTTCAAAATCAGAGTTCCTAATAACACAAANGTATGCTTAAGCTTTCCTACCAAAAAGATAGGTAAAATTTCAACTCATATGTAAAGTACGACCACCACCTCTGTACACAAAAATATATGATTGTTCATTGTGTGTGCATGAGTTATACATGTGGCGTAAATCCATGTATGTGCATGAACATGTGTGCACATGATAGCCAGAGATTGATATCAAGTGTCTTTCCTCCATCACTCTTCATGTGATTGATTGATTGATTGATTGATTGATTGATTGATTGAGAAAGGTTCTCACTGTATAGCCCTAGCTGGCCTGGAACTCATTATGTAGACCAGATTGGCCTCAAACTCACAAAGATCCTTTGTGCTGGTACTAAAGGTGTGTGCCACCACACCTGGCTACTCTCCACCTGATTTTTTTAGCACGGCATCTCTCACTGTACCTGGAACACATCAAGTCAGCGAGGCTGGCTGGCCAATGAACTCTGCAGGGAGCAGGGGTTCGAGACAGGGTTTCTCTGTGTTCCCCTGGCTATCCTGGAACTTTGTAGACCAGGCTGGCCTCAAACCCACAGAGATCTGCCTGCCTCTGCCTACCGGGTGCGGGGATTAAAGGTGTTCGCCACCATTGCTTGGCTTGAAAGAGGGTTTCTCTTAATGGAGTTCTGAATGAGTCAGGCAGGGAAACATCAGGAAGAAGGCTAAAGGTAGTTATTGTGGAATGTACATGTGGCCTCCCATCATGTGCCGATCCCACAGAGGGCTCTGGGAAAACTGTCTGGGGAGGCTAGCTTCCTGTTCCACACCAGTGTGTCTCCTCCGCCATAGTGGGATTTAGATCTAGGATCCAAGAGGTCTTCTGCCAGTCCAGTATAGGAGGGTAACTGAAAAGAGACAATTCCTCCTACCCAAGCACTTCTCAAGGGGTGAATCCAAACTCTCTTCCGGCCTCAGAAGCACTGGAGGACACTCAGGAGGCTGAACCCACTGAGGTTCTCCCTGGTGAACCAGAAAGAGATGGAGAAAGGCAGAGAGGCAAGAGGAGTCGGGGGTGGAGCAGGAGACAGAGCGAAAGAGAAATAGAAAGCAACAAGAAGAGAAGCAGGGAGGCAGAAATAAATGGACCCCAACCACCAGACCTTGGCTCTGTGATCTGAAACCACAACCAGGAAGCCCCACCCTTGGAGGAGTGAGATGCCCATCAGCTCGGATATGGTACCTATAGGCCCATTTGTCACCTCTGGGGCTGGAGAGCATAGGAGGGAGAAAATGCTGGCCTAGGACTCAAGGCTATTTTATTTCCTCAACCACACAGAGAGAGTCAACCTGCCCTCACCTGAAATGGAGTCAACAGAGACCAGCCAACTCCCTGCATACTGCTGACCCTGCACTAGGGTATGGGGGCCAGTGGGTCCCACCACAAGCCCAGGTCCACAGTATTTCCTAATTCCCACAGATATATGTCTATCCTTCAACATGGCTCCAGAGGGAGCCTGGCTTTCACCCTCGTCTGAAGTGTCACCAGAATCTTCTGGCTAAGGTTTAAGAGATCTTGACCTAGAAGGTAACATCCCTAGCATAGCACACATATGCCTTATGCCACCCTAGAGAGAAGGCACTACCCTGGGCCAAGGTCAAAACAGCTCGCTGCTGCAATCAGGACTCTATAGAAATCCTGGATGAGCCCATAGGCACATCCTGGTGGATTGGCAGGTCACCTTGCTCATTTCACAAATGAGCCAGAAAGCTAAATACTCTAATAAATCCTCCATCTTTGCCCAGCAAGCCCAGAGACCCTCAATAGTCATATCTGGTGGTAGTCTTGGGGGAGGACCCAGAGAATTGACAGCCAGACCTGAGGTTCAGTACAGCAGGCAAACACTGAAAACACACAACTGGAGCCAGTACAGAAGGAGAGACAGACAGCATGCCATGACAGACATATACAGGCCACTTGGACTTCAACAGAGTACAGCAGATTTAGGACTCTTTGGGGCTGCCTTGGGGTCAGTTCAGGTGCCAGCAGGAAACTTTGGCAGTTCTCAGATGCTCTGTGCCTAGGAATCCCTGTCTGCAGAAGTGTTGGTGACAGCTATGGGCTTACTATAAGAGCAGTGGTGGCCCACACGAGGCCTGGCGATGTCCTCACATCACTGTCATCTTCTTCATAACCTTGAACACTATGCAAGAGTCATGTATGTGCACTTTTGTTCCTACAGAAATCATAGACCAAACCCACAGCTGCTGCCAACTGCCTCCTCCTCCTCCTCTCCTGCTTTTTCTCATCTGAGTCTCCACTATCTCAGGGCAGGCCAAGCAGCTTAGTCTTGGCCCCACCATTGCTGCTAAGAGCAAGTAGATGAAAAGGGGACTCTCCCAGGGCCCCTCCAGCCTGAAGAAGCCACTCTCAGATTCTAGGAGACCCCCAACATGCAATATGGTGCCCTTGCTGTGCTCTGTGACTCCTAGTCCTGGCCTCAGCCCTGCTCAACCCTCCACTCGCCTTCCCCAGACCCTAGCATTAAGTTTCCTCCCCAGTATAGGAGACTCCTGACATCTCCCCAGCTGTTGCCTCAAGAGTAAACATAAAGCAGGGATTTGGTAAACTCCAGCCCTGGTATGTTCCATGGCCTGTGTGTGAGTGGACAGAAGTGGCCCTTCCATGGCCACTCTGAGGGGACTGGGCCCTGCACTCCCCCCAGGCTGCTCACAGTCCCCTGAGTGGAGANGTAATTAGAAGCACTGTCAACCAGACAATGGGCTCCAAAAATACCCCAAAGGCAGGCAGGACTTGCCCATGACATCTGTAAGTTCTGTCCTGCGGAAGTTATAAATACGAAATAATGTTAATTCAGAGTCATTTGTCATTTCGGGACAGCCGCGTCCTCTGTGGGACAAGGGATGTTTTTCCAGATTTGTAATTTATTGCTTTTTATAGTTAAATGCAGCTACAGGCAAAAAGAGGAAAAGCAGAAAAAAAGCAGGGTTTCCCCTGGCGCTGCCGGGGTGGGAACTAGGCTGGCGGGGTAGGGCCACCTTTATCCTAGCCAGCAGCTCCGGGAGGTACTATGCCCCTCTAGTCAGAAACCCACACACAGGCATAAGGACCACCAGGAGGCAACCTGGGCCCTTGGGGTCTTCTCATATCCCCCAAACAGCCAGTCAGTCATAGGCCTGCCTCTATCCAAGGAGTGGGTCTGTTTTTCTCTTGGCCCTAGCCCCTCTGGCCACAGACCGCAGCCACCCTCAAAGTGGCATGACAGTATCCTTCATGCCTCCCAACTCCATCTAACATCTGCTCTCAACCCTCTGCACATCTGTGACCCCAGAGTTTCAGGTCTCAAAGGAGACTCATGCTCCCTAGCCTGGGAGGCTGTGTCCACAGCTGCCTTACAGATCCAGGGACCTTGTCTCCCAGTTCCTTATCCTTAAATACTCTGGCCAGGCTCCAAGTCTCAGTCCTTCAGGGATCCTCTGAACGGCCCTTGTCTTTCACCCTAGCAGGGTCTCATCCCCCTGGGATGAAGAGAGTGCCTATTAAGGTCTGTGGCACTCTGACTCTCTAGAGTATATCTTGCTCACAGTCACTTGACTTTGGTGTTAGTTCTTTTTAGTGGCTCTCCTCAAGGCTGAAGTTCAGGAGGATGGGACCCATGGGAGCTCCCTTTGTCATTCCCCCAGGGTCTATACAAGGCTGGCATCCAGCAGGTGCTCCACAGAGCACTGTTTGGGACCCAAACTACCTGGTCCCCCACCCCAGAACATCACAAGTACCATGCAGGGCACCTGTGAGGGCAATGCCGGCTGAGCCCTGTAGTGGGCAGTCCACCTGAGGGTCAGGAGCCACTGAGGCTGTATGGTCACCATCGAACTGCCGTGGCCCGAGAGTGTGAGAGCAGCAGGCAGGTAACCTGTTGGCCCCACTGATCACATGCAAAGGTTAAAGGTCACAGATCCTCCAGAGAGCAATAGAAGCAATAAATTTCTCCCTGGCCCTCCCAGCTGAAAGTCTTCCCATAGCTGGAGTGTCCCAGCCACAAGATCTCCCATAGCTGGCCCCATAGCTGGCATGCCCTATCTCCATTCAAATATGCCTCTGCACTGATCTTACAGCCTCGAACTGCCTCCTTCCCTGTACGCAAGCCTGAGCCAGAGGTCCCTTGTCTGACCTCTCCTGGGAGGAAACCTTAGTCTGGAGACTATACTATGACCTATGACCCTAGCTTCCAGCCTGCCCTAAACCCTTGTCACAAGAGCCGGAACCTAGGAGCCAGGCTCAGGAACACAAGTGGATGCCAAGAGTGAGTGATTTGAGTTAGATGAGGTTAAAATGCTGCCCAGGTGTTAGCAAGCATGCTCTGCCGCAGAAATACAGGCAAGTCCTGAATCTCCCTAAGCCTCAGAAGATCCTGAGAGAAGAGTGAAAAGGGACTGGGGACGCTAGGTTAGTTCGACAGAGTAAAGCACTACAGCAGATACTGAACCTCAAGTGGGCCATGAACGCTCTACTCCTAGACTCCTGGTGGGCAGTGCAAGGCCCTCATTATATCTAAGAATTGGTGTGCTCATGAGGACCCTATGGAAAAGGTTAGAAAACAGCAACCAAACAACAGATCCACCGCAAGATCACCTCAGAGCCTCAGGTACCAAACATCTCAGCTATGAGGTACTGGGGAACTGTTTGCACCTCAGGACTCAGAACCATTGGCCATGGCAGAGCTAGCTTCTGCCCCATCCCAGGGGAAAAAAAAAATTGTCCTGTCAAGAGTACATCTATACTGTCCAGGGGCCACACTGTCTTCCTTCCCTACCCAAATGCTCCCTCTCTGTAGTCAGTACAAAGCCTTTGTCACAAGNNGTAAAAGAACAAATCAGACTCAAAGCCCACTTAACGGTTACTGGATCCCCACCAGCGTAATCTGTCTTCCAACCACTTCTTGATGGTGATGGGTCCCTTTCTGCAGAGTCAGTGGATGGTAGCCAATTCTATCTCTAGGATGGAGGTCTCATGAGTAGGACAAGGAGCCTGGCCAGGGGAGGAAGGCTGCTCAGGGGAGCAGCGTACATTTTGATTATGGTCTATAAGCCAGCCTGGCCCACAGAGCCACTCACAAATGCCTTTGATACAAACTCAGGTACTCAGTCCTACCGGCAGGTTGGTGGAGGACATGGAACGTGAAGTATGTACAGGGTGTAGAACACATGGATGGAGGGTACAAAGACACATGAGAGGCCTTCCTGGCCTCACTCAGTGCCTGGTCCAGGAGTGAATCACAGAGCCACCTAGGGAGACCATGCAGGCTGAACCCTGATGAGCAACCTGCCCTTTCACAGCACAGGGAAGAGGGACACAGCAACTCACAACAGTAGTGCCTACAGATTCTGGTTTTCCCCAGTCCGTGAGTTTTGTCCACACAGCCTGAAGTGTGCTCACCAGACATGCCCTTGGCTATGCCTAGAGACCAAGCCCCAGCCTCCTGGACAGGGAAGTCAGGCCCAATGACCTTGGGGACATCTGCCATAGGTGGAGTGCCTGGGGATCCCAGTGCAAAGGTTCCAGAGAAAAATGAAACAGCCATAAACCAAAGGGCAGCATTCTGCTGAGANGCAGATTCGGGTCGCAGGTGGCACCTAGTGTGGGGGCCCCTGGTGCTGAGAGCAGATGCCCAGCCTCCAATCCCACAGTGGAGACTCTGCTCCAGGAAGGCTAGACCAGCAAAGGCTCCGTATATCTAGAGGGCCCTGATCCCTCCTGGAGTTCTTCCATTCATCCCCACAGCAGTTTCCTAAGAGACTGTGTGGACCAGTATGAGGGTGAATGTCAGGACCTCATGAGGTAGACGAGCCTCAGAGCTCTGCTTCCTCCAGGGCAAGCCTGCAGCCTTCATCACCGTGAGGAGTTCTGGGTGCCTCCCTAGCCTCTGGGGCTGGAGCTTCAGTAAGATTAACGAATGAGGCCAGGCATAGCGGCATGTGCCTTTAATTTCAGCACTTAGGAGGCGGAGGCAGGCAGACAGACCTCTGAGTTAGAAGCCAACCTGGTCTACAGAGTGAGTTCCAAGACAGCCAGGGCTGCACAGAGAAATCGGTCTTGAAAAACCAAAAACATTGACATCAGGTTAGTATGTCCAAAATGCTTTAAAAATTCACCAAGCATCCAGCACTTTTACTAAGCCCTGCCACCAGCTGAAAACTGCTCAAGTGACAATCACACAGGTACATAGGGACATGGACCTGTGCTCTGGAGCTTCCATTCCATAGGACAGTACCAGGGAAAAGTTCACAGACACACACACACACACACACACACACACACACACACCATGACAGGGGCTGGGGCTGTCCAGGGATGAAAATGAGGCGTTTGTGGCCTGGAAGAAACAGTGAAGGAGGGAGGAACAAGCATGAAGTCAGGGTTGCAAATTTCTGAGGCGATCCTCTCTAGCTTGAGAATCTCTGTACTTGTGGAGACCCCATCAAGATTCAAGAGAAGCAGCAGAAACCTTGAGTTAAAAGACAGGTTCCAAGAGGGAGCAGAGTCCTGTAAATACGTGTAGCATCTGCTTCCCACTGGGTGTCCCTGCCAGACCTGGAAGCTGGGCAGGTCCCAGCACCAGGGGCTCCTGCACTGAGTACCACCCAGTGTCCCTCCCATTCCTTCCTCATGGATCTCGTGCAACTATCTACCCCCCCCCCCGACAAGTCCCTAGAAGCTGAAATAAACCTATAGGAATCAGAGATACCAACTTCCCCCAGCCCAGTTCCTCTTGATCTTGACCTTAATGCTTCTGGCCAATTTTTTCCACTAGACAAGCTCTTCCTATGTAGTCAGGGTGATCCTCCAGCCTCAGCCTCCGGGAGCACTAGAATTACAACTTAATTGTATACCAGTGTTTGTTACTTTTGTATCACATTGTGATCATAACACTTGAGAGAAACAATGTAAGAAAGGAAAGTTTGAAGACTTGTAATTTCACCAGATCTTAGCGCATCATAGTAGGGAGGGCATGGCTCAATCCATGGTGGCAGAAGTGTGTGACAAAGGCTCCTTACAGGAATCAGACTGCCCGGCTGGGCCAGATCCTGAGATGGGTATAGCCTTCAGAGTTCCACTTTAAAAAGCTCCACATCCTTCCTAAATAGCGCCTCCAGCTGGGAAACAGCAATCTCCCAAAAGACATGTTGAAATCCAAATCCCCAGGACCTCAGGATGACCCCTGGAAACAGGGTCATTGCAGTTACAGTAAGGTAAGTCAAGGTCATGATAGACTAGGGTCAGTCCTGGTTCAACATAATCTGGACACTGACACCCCAGGGAGAATACCACATAGAGGAGAGACAGAGATGCGAGTAATGTTTCTATACCCCTAAGAGGCTAGAGAAGTCCGAAGAAGACACCTCAATCTTAGGAGGAGCCAAACACATAAATACATGCACACACATACATACATGTATATATGCATCAAAAAGAGAAAAAAAAGAAAGGAAGGAAGGAAGAAAGAAAGAAAAAGGAAGAAATAATCTTTCAGTTATTTGGATGCACCCCAGTGCATCCAAAATATCTCAGCCTGCTATCTCCCCTGAAAGTGACAAATGACATCATTTAGCATCTCTGGTTTATTCAGGTCTGTGCACCTACTATGTAGCCCACACTGAGCCACCATACAGCAGGACCAGCCATCCCAAGCAGCCATATGTGCTACATGAGACCGGCACCCAGCTAGGATAGGTCCTTCTCAGTCCCCTTGTTTGGGCCAGAACTAATAATAAGGTAAGCTGAGCCACATCAAGGACAGTTACAAATGAGCATGCCGTGTCACGCTGGGTCCCTAGGTCTATACCTGGGTGAATGACGGAGCTGGTCCAGCTAAAAGAACAGGAGCAGCAGCTATACCAGAAGGCAGAGAATGGGGCTGGGGAGTGGAGGAGGGAAGGGGCAAGCCAGCCACTCAGTTCTCTCCTTCAAACTCAGGTGCAAGAGACAGGGCCTTCTTCTCACCCCAAGCCCTGGCCAGCAGGCCCCGTTATGACCATTCCTCCACTAAGAATAAAGGACTGAATCAGCAAGTAGGAAGAGTCGGCCTCCACAGTATCCCCCACCTCAATGATGGATGGGGTGGGTTTTCCATGAAGCCTTCCAGCCAGCACCCCAATATACTTTGTCCACCCAGGCAGGGTGAGGGTCGTGCCAGCTTCTGCTGCCAGGCCGAGCTGTCTGCCGATGCCCCTGGCCAGCAGCCGGAGGAGATCGACTCACATTTTCCTATTAGGAGGCTGGCCTGGCAGCAGGGAGGCCCTGGGCCTCTTCTGTGCCTGTTCTCTGAGCAGTAGTCAGGAGCAGAGGAGACATGCACAAAGGAAACCCTAGCCAGGACCCAGCAGCTCAAGAATATAGACTTCACCCTGTTCTCATCACTCCTGCACCCCTGCCACCTGCTGAGCTTAGCAGACAAGCTGGGCATCATCAAGGCATGCTGGGTGCACGGCAAGTAATCAAAGGATGAGTATATAACAGGGGTAGGGAAAGAAGGGAAGAAGGGAGGGAAGGAAGGAGGGAGGGAGGAAGGGAGGGACTAGGCCTTTGCTGAGGAAAGGACCTACTCTGTCCCCACACTCAGTTGACAAGTGCTATAGTGAGTAGCCCACAGAGTACCTTGCCCACTGGCCAGAACTAAACAATGGAAGACACAAGCCCCAGGTCTTGACCCCCTCACATCCTCCAAACAGCAGGATGCCCAGAGAAGGACATGTGCAGTATAGCTGGGAGCCAGGACTCTGGCCAGATCCACCAGTTTAAACTCCAGCTCTGCCCAGCAGTGCTGTGTGGCCTTGGGCAAGTCACTGAACCTTTCTGTGCCTCTACTCCATAAAACAGCTCTGATGATGATCCAGGGCACCTCAGCTTAAGGAACTTGGGAGACAGCTGTGAGAAGAACAGGGTTCCTTAGCCCAGCTCACTTCTGCAGAAGACAGAAGCCCCAGGCAGAGCCAAGTAAGCAAGGGGGGGGGGGGGTCCTGACGGACCTGGGAACCAGCCCTGCAGAAGGCAAAGTAGTCCAGACAGCCGTGCATTCTTTGGGCCGTGTTAAGGACAGTTGCACAGATGAGGTTCCCAGGGTGAAGCCCTGGAGATTGAAGCCTCCTTGTGGTCAGGCAGGCATGGACCTATAGCCTCCTTGTAATGGGGTGGGGTGCTGGGACAGACCTACAGCCCAGGGATCTTCTTGGAAGTTATTAAGGTTTTTGTTATTTGTTGTGTGATGTTGGGGCTCAAACCCAGTGTCGGTGACTCACCAGGCAAATGGCACAGAACAACACCCCGGCCCCCTCTGATTCTAATTTTAAGAGCAGGATGTGCTCTGGGTCCCAGATAATTATGTGTTACTTTAGGGGGGAAAGGAAAGCAAATCTGACCCAGGACACTGGTCTCCATGCTTCCTGCAGGGAGGAAGTTGGGAGTGAGCACAACGTGAACAGCCAGGTCCCCACATAATGTTCACACATGACCTGCCTCCAAGCTGGCCTCTGTCTGGTGGNTCCATGGGCCCTAGATAGCGTACGTACATGTCACAAGCATAGGCATGTACTCTGGAGATCCCAGGAGGCCTGGCATTGCCTACACAGGAGGGTAGGACTGGGGAAGCTGTCAGATACACAAGATATCCCCAAGCCATCAGCAGGACTAGATGAAAATGGCCAGTGATGACCACCAGGCCTCTGTCCCACACAGCCAAAGACAACAGCTTCTGAGGGCTAGGAAGTAGGAGCTACACTTCCAGAACTTTCTCTGATACCCAGAAGTCAAGCTGACTTTCACACATGCTGAGTAACTGCCCCCCTGCAACCTGCAAACACTAACACTCCTCTGTTTCCCGTTTCCCCCTTCTTCCCCTGTGGATGCCAGCTGGGCAAATGAGTGCTAATAGCTGAACAGCATGGAGAGACCCCATTCTTGCCTTCTACACACCCCACTGAGCCTCATTGCACCCAGACTCACACAATTAGCTCCCAGCCACTGGCTCATTAGTGTCCCCCAT
>LZPO01055070.1:390946-406109 GCA_001675575.1 Neotoma lepida
AGAGAGAGAGAGAGAGAGAGAGAGAGAGAGAGAGAGAACAATATGTGGTGTGCTGAGTATACTGGATCAGGCTTCCAGGTGTGGTCCTCAAACAGGGGATTTATACAGAAAACAGGCAGGGTGAGTTGGCCAAGACCACGTCTCACAACACCACTCAGTCAGCACCCACACCAGGAAAAAATACCAGAATCCCAGGCTCTGCCCAACTCGGGGTGGCCAAGGACAAGAGCTGGCCTTCCAGATAAGTCTTGGGAAGTACTGGGCCACTTGGGAGGTTAACTGCCACCATTGGGAGCACATTAAAGGAATTCTGCATTCCCCATTGTGAATTCACCACAGAATAATTAGTAAATGCTTTGCTGACCACATTTGTTTCTGAGGGCCTAACAAGGTCCACAGAACTCTCAGCCCTCAACAGACCTGCTTACTCGGCTCAGGCCTTGAGACAAATCCAGGTGTGGGCAAGGCCTTGCTCAGGCAGAGTCACACTGCCTGTAATGCTACTAAGGAGGGTCATTCTGCTTCTTCTAGTTCATGGATACATGGAGTAGCACTCCCACCCCCACCTCCATCATCACAGTGGGACCTCCAGATGGGTACACTCACATTGGATTAGGCCCCACGATGACTTCACCTTACCTTGATTCCATCTGCAAAAACCCTGTTTTCAAATAAGGTCACATTCTTGGGTGGCAGGGGTGAGGACTTCCACATGTCTTGGGTGCCAATCACATTCTGAGCATGCAGGTGCCACTGTGACAGAAATAGCCCTGTCGTGAAGGAGCTTGTATCATGGGGAATGAGACAGGAAATGCTTAAGAGATACAAGATGGAATGAGACCAGCAGAACCGGAGAAACATATGACAGTAAGGAAGAGGTTGAGACAGAGAAGTGAGGGGCTCACATTGAAGGGTTGCTGGTGTCCAGAAGACATTGGCTCTTTTCTCCTAGGCAAGTGGGAACCACAGAGGATTGAGAAGAGACAAGGGAAATGGCCTCCCTCAGGGCCTACTGCTACTGTATTTGAATGGACTTCAGGGAAGCAAGAAACCACAAGAAGAGATGAGCTCCTTGTTGGGGTGACCAGGGTTGCCTGAAGACCCAGAGGATTCCCAGCCTGCATCCCTAAGAACAGAGCGTGGTGCTCAGAGCACAGCTGCAGAAGCATAGGGCTATAAGCATGAACAAGTGGGACCTTCAGCTGTGGACACACAGCCCAGCCTCTCAGAGAGGTCCTCCGTCCTCCATCCAGAACCATAGCCAGGCGAATAGTAGCCAGGGATCTTCCCTATACACACCTTACCTCACCCCTCCCTTTCTCCCTCCTCCCTCTCTTCCTTTGAAGAACAGATAATCTGCATACTGTATGCTGCTGGTCTGTTAGTGCCTGTCTAGGCCTTCCTAGGCAGCTACTCACACTCCTGCCCTGTTATTCCAAATGCTTTGGGCAGAGCCCAGAAGCTTTCAGACCCTCAGTATCTTCCTCTATAAAAGGAAAAGCAATTGCTCCCACTGCAGAAAACCCAGAGGGACCACACAAGTCGAGTGTCCCCTTATCAGCATCATGTGCCAGGTAAACAATGGTGTTCAGTCAGTGTGTGTAACCATCTCTGAGATGAACTGAGGAAGGGTCACCTTCCTTCTGAAGCCCTCAGTACATCTGTGGATGGAAATCCTGGCACCACCCCAGGAGAGTGGATGTGACCCTCACTGAGTCTCCACCCTAGCCCCAAGCTGTCCCACCATGGCCTAGCCACCGTGGCACTACCTCCCCAACCAGCAGCACCAAAGCTTTTCCACAGAGGCCCCACAATCCTCTGTACCCCTCTTCCAGCTCCCTGTGACGCTCCTCTACTCGTGTCTCAGAGTCCAACCCAGGGTAGAGAGCCTCCCTGAGCAGGTCCTGTTTCGGGTGTCCCATCACTCCCCACTCTTCCATTTCTATGCCTCCCCAGCATACGAGGCACATGGCACCTTCCAGCCCTGCCAATGATACCATGTGGCATCTGGAAGACTCCTAATAGGCAGCCCTGGCCCAGGAGCCCAGCAGCCCATCGGAGGGTGACTTGGGCATCTTGATGTCCAGTCAGCCTGGGTCTTGTCCCTTTCCAGGAAACATGCATGTTATTTAAAAAGGATATCCTGAAACACAGCATGCTGGGGCTTAGCTGCCAGCACTCTAACGCCAGTTGTGGGCTCTGAGACCAGGCAGCTGGCCAGACACCCAGCAGCTCACTGGCACTTACACACCCCCAGCCTGCACCCTGGATGCCCTTCACCAGGCCGGCACAGACATGACCACCACAGGCTCTGAACAGTACCTCCCTCCTGCCTGTCCTCTGAGCAGCCCTGGACACTGCACAGCCAGGCCTAGCCAAGACTCCCCCAGAGGCCCAGAGATCACCCTGATGGCCCCACCCACCAGGACAGGGGGGAGAGGGCCTTCTTTCCTGTCCCCTGTCTCTCCTAAGAGCTCTTGCTCCAGCCTTTGATCTTCCATAAGCTCTTCGGCTTCTGCTCCCTGTCCGCCATGACACTGACAATTGTTTATTAGTTCTGAAATAGCTGAAATCATGTCAAACATTCCGCATGTTAGAAAAATGTTTATGAAGTGTTATCATCGTTTATGTAACCGTGCGTGTTGGGAAAGAAGCATAGATGCCTCAGACCACACAGGCCAAGCCCAGCCTGGCCGTGCCCGCAGAGGGACTGTATCCTGGAGTATGCCCAGGTTTCCCAGCTCTGGGAGCAGATGCTGAGGCCAGGGTGAATTCTAGGTCCTACAAAACCCTCAGAGCCTGGCCCAAGGCTGTGGGATAGTCCCCTCACTCCCTGGGGGCATCAAAGTTTCATGGTTTCAAACTCTCAGTGTTTCGCTGGACTCAATCAAGGTCTAGTTCCTCTGGGCTTTGAAGTGCCCACTGGCAGTGCCACTGACAACCTCTGGTAAGTGGATGCTTGCTTTCCCGCCTGTCCTCAGGGAGTGCTGAGGGCAAGAAAGGGATCTATGTCTGTGCTCCATGTCACCAGATGGGCCCCAGGGAAGACCTCGGGGCCAATTAGATGGGCATGGGATCCACCCTACCCATTCTTACAGAAAGCTAGATTCTGACCCTTGCTGTCACCTCAGAAGAGTTTTTCTGCATGAATGCCAAAGGGACACATGGGCCAAGTGTGCTGTACCCGAAGAGTGAGGAAGAGCAGCCAGCGGAGTGCAGAGGGCCAGCATGTGCAGAGGCCCTGGAGAGAAGAAAGCACAGAAAAATCAGAGTGAGGACAAGGCACAGAGAGTCAGGAAGCAGGACACGCTAGTGCTGTAGGAGGCAGTGATGGACAGGGCGGATTCCAGAGCACAATTACCAGCATAGATAGCCTGGCCTGAGACACAGGACCCAACACTGAGGATTGATGTTGCTTGGCTGTTGTGTAGTCTCAGATAGTTCACTTCACCTTTCTGAGTCTGTTTTCTGGCCTTTAAATTGGAACAAACACCCACAGGAATGGCTAAGAGCTGACACAAAGTATCAGGATGGCAGAAGGGTAGCCAGCACTCTCATCAAAGACATCACTGTCAAAACGAACTTCACCATGTCCTTCCATGGAGCCAGCCTGCCTGTGGCTATAGGTTTGCCCTCTAAAGCAAGCCCATGCCCACAAAAGCCCTGCACACAGATGTCTATGTGAACGTCACTCATAATGACCAGGAAGTAACAACGTGTACATCCACTCTCAGTCAGGTGATGCACCCTGGCTCATCCACACAGGGATTCACCAATAGGCAAGCAGATGAGTGATGGTTCACCCACAAGCAGGAATACTATTCAGCCATAAACAGAAACAACATCCAACAGCATCCTGATCAGAAACCAGAGAGAAGGAGCTGCAGAGGGTGTGGTTTTCTATGAACTGTCCAAAAAGGCTGGATTAGCTTTGCAATGGTCACATCTGGAGAGAGGAAAAAGACGTCACATGCCTATCCCAACACTTCCACCTGATCACACTGGACCAGGTATGACATTCCATAAATCATTAACACCATGCCTGTCACCGGGCAATGATCACTATAAATCAACAGGAGCTCCTGGGAAGAGGGAGAGACACTTGAAATCCTGCTCGAAACACCAGAAGAACTGAAAACAGATATCTGAGCAAAGCTCACACCTAATGCTCACACCAGCCAACGTGGAGATGTTCCCCACACCCTTGGAGGGAGGGGTAGACAGTCACAGCACTTTTCCACATGGCAGAGGAGTGTGACCCCCAGAACATGGTTCCTGGGAAAAGAAGCCAAACCCTAATACTGTACATTGCACAATTCCAGTTACATGAAGTGCGCAGCTAGGTAAACTGGGTGTAAGAGGGGGTAGGGAGGAACTATCAAAGGGTCCCCTGGTCTCTCTTTGGTGTGGTGGACTGTTTAGAAGTAAGCAGAGGTGGTGTCAAAACTGGATAATGTACTAAATGCCATTGAATTGTTCATAGGGCTGGAGAGACGGCTCAGCAGTTAAAAGCACTGGCTGTTCTGCTTGAGGTCCTGAGTTCAATTCCAAGCACCCATATGGAGGCTCAAAACTGCTATAACTGTAGGTACACTCATGAAACCCAATGCTGTACTCTGGTGTTCGACCTAAGTGCAGACAAAACACCCATATACATAAAACACATAATCGAGTGACTTTCAAGCTTTGGCAGTGCCTAACCCTAATGTGCCCACATCCCTGGGCTCCTCACCGTGGCCCAGAAAGAGCTGAGAACAGACCCCACGGGATTCACCTTGCTCCAGGTGATTCTGTGCTCTATGATTCAGAGCTCCAACACCTGCAGCAGCAGTTTCCAGGGCAGGAAGACCCCTCCCTCCTGGAGCAGGGCACCAGGTCTTATGGACAGGCCCTCATGGCAGGGCTCTGGACACACTTCTCTGTCAGGACTCTATTCATACCATAGAGCCTCCCATGATGAATTTGCTCCTTTTNAGCAGGTCATTCAAGCTAATCCTTAATATAAAATAAACGTTCCTCTGACAAGGAGCAAATGGCAGATAGAATTTTCCACTGGAAAGAGCAAGATGCAACTTGGTCTTCTTTCTGAACCCAGAGAGCCAGGCTTTTAAGGGGCTTTGGTCCTGCGATACGCCCTGTTACCCCAGGGCATCCTAGTGCTTACTCACCCCAGCCCCGTTGTTATGACACACCATGCCCATCCTATCTTTTCCCTCTACTTTCCAACTATCCCCAGGAGGACTTTTCCTGCTGAGTCTGAGCTTCACAGAGAAGGTCATCAGAGGGGAGGCCACACCCCATATCCCATCCAGGGCACTGAGGCCCAAGGGCAGAGACATCTTCTCCCTTCCCATATCTTCATTGTTTAATTGTTTTTAGGCCATAAAATTCTGACTTTAATATTTTCAACTCTTGTTTCTCATAAAAAACATTAGTATTTCTCTAAAGACACGCAGACCATTAATGTATCTTTATGATGTGCGCGGGATCCTTGGTGCCTGGACCGCAGCCTGCTGACACCAGACCCTGGCCACGCAGCATTAGTTACAACATCTGGGTCTGACGCCGTCTCTGCATGCACGGCAGGGCAATGCAGTTTTACTATCTGTGACGTGCCAGCAGACAGCCCAGCCCAGTCCTGGGATCTGCTCTCTCATCACCAACACCTCTTTGTCCCCTCTGTCTGCCCTCCTCCAAAGTCACAGATCAAGTTATCCTGACCGACAGCCATTTACAGTTCCCATCACAAGCTCATTAAGTTCCTCCAACTCCAGGAAGCTGAGGCCACTCTAGGCAGACACACAAGTCTGGGAGCCCTGCCATTACAGCCCCAGGCCAGGGGACAAATGAGCAGAAAAACAAGTCTGTGCTTCCCAGAGTTGAGTCCACAAGGAGGCCCAGAGCTGCCCAGAAGGACTGCCACATTACCTGTCAGTGGCATCCCTCAGCCCCCTTCCCCTCTGTTAGATAACAGACATCTGACCTGTCCCGAACTAGTTGGTCAATAACAAAAGAAGCTGCTAGGGAAGGATTCTGCCTAGCCTCAGGACAGTGTTCCACCAACCCCCATACAGTCCAGGAGTAGCTCTCTCTACTGCCTTGCTAGCAGCTGAAACTATAGAGGCCAAATGTGACTGGAGCAGCTATGGTTTGCCCCAGCCCCTGAGCCCCGGGAAGAAAGGTCAGCCCAGCGTAATGGGATCTCCAGCAAGATGTCAAGAAAGGAAGAGCAGAGGTCAGACTAGGACAGCTCACAAGTCTCTTGGGATTCCTAGCCAGGTGTAGTGGTGCACGCCTTTAATCCCAGCACTTGGGAGGCGGAAGCAGGCAGATCTCTGAGTTTGAAGCCATCCTGGTCTACAGAGTGAGTTCCAGGACAGCCAGGGCTACACAGAGAAACCCTGTCTTGAAAACCGGGGGGGAAAAAAAAATAAAAAAACTTGGGATTCTAAAACCATAACAACCAAGAAAAATACAAGCCATTTAAACATTTTTACTTCTTTTTATTCTGTTTTTGATTTTCGAAACACAGTGTCATGCAGCCCAGACTGGGCTCAAACTTACTGTGTATTTGAGACTGGCCTTAAACTCCTGATCCTCCTGCCTCCACTTACTGAGTACTGGATTACAGGCATCTCAAACTTTTATTTCAACTGAATATCTTTTTTAGATAATTGTGGGTTGACAGGCAGAAATGGATCCTGACATTTCAGGCAAGGGTCTAGTAGTAGGACTACTAAAGACTGCTTGCTGACGGTTCTCAGCCATAAAATTAAGCCACCTGAGGAGTCTTTGAAGATCCTCAGTCCTGGGAACTAGAGAGATAGCCCAGTGGCTAAGAGATAGTAGTAAGAACACATACTGTTCTTGCAAAGGATTTGAGTTTGGTTCCCAGCACCCATGCCAGACAGCTTGTAACCACCTATAAACCCAGCTGCAGGAGGAGCAGACACCGCTGGCCTCAGAGGGTGCCTGCACTTGAATATACATTCCCACATACAAAAATACACATATACATATTTTTTTTGGTTTTTCAAGACAAGATTTCTCTGTGTAGCTTTGGAGCCTATCCTAGAACTCACTCTGTAGACCAGGCTGGCCTCGAACTCACAGAGATCCTCCTGCCTCTGCCTCCTGAGTGCTGGGATTAAAGGCATGTGCCACCACTCCCGGCTCTATAATTTTTAAAAATAATAAAATCAATGTATTTTTAAAAGATCCTTAGGTCTGGGTATGTAGCTCAGTAGTAGAGCACTCGCCTAGCATACGGGAGTTCCTGAGTTCAGTGCCAAGTACCACAAGAGAAGAAAGAAAATTTAGCCTCTTGATGGTTCCTCAACATGACACATCACTTCCACACCTAGATATGAGTTTGTACCAAGGCAGCTGAAAACAACATTTACCCAAAAAATATTCATCCCTGCCCCCAAGTCAAGCACATACTGAGCCCTCAGAATGCAGAGGCAAGAGTTCAGTGACAGCCCGAGCTGTATAGTTGTTCTCTGATGTCCACAAAAGCCTCCTTTTGGTCTTTGACAAGATTTCACTTTGTTATCCTGGCTGGCCTGCAATGCTCTATGTAGACTAGGCTGGCCTTGAACTCATGGAGATCTACCTGCCTTTGCCTCCCAAATGCCTGGTTATAACAGCCCTTTTGACAACAACCAGAGGAGGACAACAAAATACNCACAACTGATAATGGAGTCAGAATATCAGCAGAGTCTTTAGCCCTGAGAAGGAGGGCAGCCCCACTGTGTGCAGTGAGAGACCAGACCATTTAGATGAAATGCCCAGAGCAGGTCAGTCCACTAATTGAGAAGTCCAGTGGATTGTCAGGGGAAAGGGTGACTGCAGATAGACCTAGGGTTTTCTTCTGGGTGAGAAGAGTGTCCTGGAATCAGAAAGCCACCATGGTTGTGTAGACTTGTGGCCAAAGGAAACATCTCTGAATGGTCCATGCTAGGGTAGCTATAATGCTAGCCAGAGAAGGACGTGGAAGGAAGCAGGCTCATCCCAAGCAGAAGGAACCTGGGGAGGGGACAAAAGGGACAATAAAAGGAGACTTTGGCCTTATGCAGCATGCTTCAGTGCTTGGCAAAGTGGGTCATCCTTACAGTGTCTGTGTTATCAAACAGCAAGTACAAAAACAGCATGCTAACATAGAGGTCATGCGGAGGGCGGATGGGGGGTGCCTCTCCCCTCCAGTTGCCTCCCCAGTGTTGTGCATCCCATGTTGGGTATGTAGCCAGCTGCCATGAGAAAGTCCCTTCCCCTTCCCCCACAGAAGTCTGTCTGCAGGAAGGTGGAAACAGAGGTCCTAAACTTCACAGAAAGTAGCCCTGCTCTGCAGGACCCTTTCTCTGGGCCCATATTAATAGGTGACACATTTATCTGGGGACTGGGGCTGCAGGGCTAGACTGGCTTGGTACTGGCCACCCACCCAACCCCTTATCTATTAGTCCAGTAACACAAACATCAGTGGCTGGGCAGCTTTTAAAGGTGTGCTCACAGGCAGCTATCTTTGAAGCCTTATCTCCAGCCCTCCCTGCTCAGGGATAAAAGCCCAGGGCCGCCTCACCTCTGGGCTAGGTCTTTTGCCCCCAACTGGCTCAGGAAGCTGGGCTGGGGGCCATGGGAGCTTCAGGGGTAGCCTCAGTATCTCTAGCATCAGCAGGACCCAGAGGAGCCCTCCTGGGCTCAGGGGTCACCTACATTCTCCAAAATTTGGACCACCTGCCCGCTCTGACTTACTCACCTACTGATTGGGTGCATCAGTGAAGGATGTCAACGTAAGACTTCCCGGTCCTCACAGAAGCCCTGCAGAGAGTCTCACAGATGAGTAACCTGGGGCTTACACTAAACTTTCTATATGCTGATTCTGAGCATCAAAAGTCTCCTGAACGTGAAGACACAAGCCTTGTCTGCAGCCATTCAGGGCCCAGAGCCAAAATAAAACCTTGTAGGACATCAACAGTTTTTGAGTGACTGGGGATATAGCTCAGTGGGTAGTGTATGCTTGCCTTGCATGTGTGATGTCCTGGGTTCAATCCCTAGCACAAGGGGGGGTGGGAAGAAGAAGAACAGGAGGAGCTGGGGAAAGAGCAAGCTAGAGAAGGGGGAGCAGGAGGAGGAGGAAGTTTAACATCAACCCAACAGAGCAGAGAAGCGGTGGTTTGGGAAGAAGCCACCTTTCTCTCCTTCCCTACTTTCTCTAGACTCATCACCCCTACCCTATTCCTCACCCCATACACTCCAACCTTGCAGCTGCCCTCCTGTCTCCCTACATCATCTCCTGATCCTCTGTGCATCTATACCTCTTCTCTGCTTCATTTTGATTAAGTATCATCTGCCCCATGCTCCACCAAAGGTCCCCTCAAACTGCCACAACCAATACCCATTTTCTCTCCCCAAGCACTTCCACAAGTTGGTGTGACCAGAATGCCCAACTTTTCTTTTGTATGAGTTCCTTAAAAAGAAGAATGTCATGGCGCCTTCCTGACCTGCACACAGTAGGCACTCAGCAATAGCACCCCATTCCTTATCTCCAGTCTTCACACAGTGGGCAGTCAGCAGAGGGCACCACACCCCTGCTCCAGTCTGGACACAGCACAGATCTTAGCAGGTTAAACAATTACCAATGAGCATACTCAGTGGGATCCAGCGGCTGCAGGATCTCTTGGGCCTACACCCACAGGTCCCACAGGACAGAGGGTAACCTACAAATGCACTCACCAAGGCCCCCCATGATGCCTGCCACAATATCCTCATCTGCAACTTCAAGCCTGGGCTCTGAGGCCTAGCTAGGCATAGAGGAGATGGGTCACATCCTCTCTCAGCCTGGAGAAGGAGATTTTCCCATCCGTGCACTCAGGGCCTCCCCACGTGTACCCATGGTCCCCATGAACTGGCCTATGTCTCTGAAGACTCACCTCATCCTTTCCTCCAGGAGGACAGTCCACCCAGCTTATTCCTAGGAAGGCCATGGAGCCCTCCAAGTCTTGCAAGATCTGAACTCCACATCCCTGCACTCTACCAGCCAACTTCTTGCTGAGATGGACACAAGGGCACAGGATCCCTGGAGGACCCATTTAATATAACATCTCAAGTATCTAGTTCCTAACTGTAATTGATAAGAGAGATAAGCAGGACTGAGGCAGAAGGACACTAAGTTCAAGACCAAGTTCAACCAAATTCAAGGCTGAGCCTCTGAGATGTAGCTCAGTGGTAGAGCGCTTGCTTAACATGTGTGAGTCCCTGCAGTTCACCCCCAATATCACCAAAACCAAATTAAATAAATGAGGCCACCTTGAAGAACTTAACAAGATTCTGTCTTAAAATGAAAAAAGGCCTGGGGATGTACCTCAATGCTTGCATAATGTATACAAGGTTCTGGGTCCAATCCCCAGGACCATAGAAAATTAATAGAAAAAAAAAGGATATTTTTATTTGCAAGATTTTTTTTCTCTTGTTCAACATCCAAAGCTTTTTTTGTTTGTTGTTTTTTTATTTAAGAAATTTTTTTAATCATTTTACATACCAACCACAGATCCCCCTCTCATCCCTCCTCCTGCTCCCCCCAAGCCTTTCCTCCACACCCCCCACTCGCCCACCATCCCCTCCTCAGAAAGGGTAAGGGAGTCAGCAAAGCCTGATACATTCAGTTGAGGCAGGACCAAGCCCCTCCCCCCTGCATAAAGGCTGAGCAAGGTGTCCCACCATAAGTAATGAGCTCCAAAAAGCCAGCCCATGCACCAGGGATAGATCCTGATCCCACTGCCAGGGCCCCCTCAAACAGACCCAGCTACACAACTATCTCCCACATGCAGAGAGCCTAGTCCAGTCCCATGCAGGTTCCACAGCTGTCAGTCTAAGGTTCCTAAGTTCCCACAAGCTTGGTCCAGTTGTCTCTGTAGCCAAAGCTTTTCTGTTGTTGTTGTTTGTTCTTTTTCTTTTTTAATAACAGGAAGATCCAGGGTTAGTTTTTGTAGCCCCGGCTTGCCCTTCTGCCTCTGGCACGTTTGAACTCCCAGCCCTTGGAGAGGTCATAGGGTTTGGTATGACTGTGTGTGGGGCTCCTGGGGCCTTGCCAAAATGCTGGTACACCTCTCGCCCCTTCAGAGGACCAGACAGGAGTACAGTGCCATGGCCCTTGGGAGACTCCAGGGCCAGCTGGTCTAAGGTGAGGATCTTACACCCAGCCTTGAGGGTGGGACTTCGGGCCCAGCTGCTCACCCACAGCGCACACACCTTCAATTTGGGCACTTGGAAAATCCACACATCATCTGTGACCGTCTCCACAACCACAAAGCTGTCTTGTTCTCTCCACCGGAAGCTTTATCTTTTGGATCATCCGGGACAGGGACAGAGGTGGCCAGTTAATGCAACTCATAAATAACCTTTTCAGTGCAACCTGATTGGAGGTAGAGTTGGTTCATCTGGCTGGAAACCTGTACAGCTTGACTAGCAGTCCCAGGTAGATGTCCTGGATCTTGGGCTTCTTGCGCCAAGACTTTTGGTCTTGTATCAAATGTCAACATCCATGATGACACCTCCTGCTTGGCCAGGTCCAGAAATCTATTTGCAAGTTTTTGTAATAAAGCTTTATTATTTATTTATTTATCTTCTTAATGTGTATGGCTATAATGTGATGTGTGTTTGTACATGATATGTGTACCTGGTAACCTCAGAGGCCAAGGGACTGGAATCACAGATGGTTGTGAGCCACCATGTGACTGCGAGGACTTGAAGCCAGGTACTCTGGAAGGGCACCTTCTATTAATAAAAAAAGAAGAAGAAAAAGAAAAGAAAGAAAAGAAAGGGGGAATATGGTGAGAATGAACCTCACACACAGCTGCCCTAATTTGGGGCAGGGGGCTCCTTGTTTACCCAGTAGCCCCTCTCACCACCACCCCCAGGGGAAGGGAATATGTGTGTATGCACATGGGTAACTGTGAATATGTTCTAGTTTCCTTTGCGTTGAGTGAAGAAAGGACTTACTCAGTTTACAACTGCATATCATCCATCTTTAAGGGAAGTCAGGGCAAGCACTTGAAGCAGAATCTGTGGAAGGATGTTGCTTGCTATCTCATTCACATGCTCACGCTAGCTCTATTTATACAGCCCACGACCACATTCCCAGTTAATCGTGACACCTACAATAAGCTGGGTTTTCCTATATCAATTAACAACCAAGACAGCCCGCACAGGCTAATCTGATCTAGGCCATCTCTTAGTTCCCTTCTCAGTTGACTCTAGACTGTGTCATTACAGTTTAAACTAACTAGGACTGTGTACAGGATGTGAACACACAGGGATTAAGGGTGTGTATGCACATGAAGTGTATACAAAGGGGTGAGGAGCAGATGTGCACACACCCACACACATAGCGTATGCAGCATAGCCAGACCTCGTGCTCTGTCAGGACCAAGGCTTTGCCCCAACACTGTCCAACATTGTACCCCAGGACCTAGTCATCCCCTGAAACACGGGTAGATGGATGGATGAGTGGATAGACTTTTGCCCAGGTGTGGGTGGACAAAGGAAAAACTCTGGAAGAGGCCCTAAGAGGCCATACTCTACTCCTTTCCAGTGGATAGGAGGTACCATGGAGTCTCCAGAGGCCGACTTCCCTGGCTCCAGCATGCCTGGAATATGGAAAGGTGACAAAGAGTGAAAGGGTGTGGGTTAGNGTTTCCTAATGCCAAAGACCCTGACCCCTCACTCATCGTGAGGTCACAGCAACTTTCCCAGAACAGCAAGAGAAGCTTCTTCAGTCCCCAAGGCAGTGAGGACCAGACCGTGGCCTCCTGGACCTACCCCCTTTCAAGAATGCTTTCTGCAGGCTCTTACCCTGTGTTGGCATCACCTCTATCTTCAAGTTCAGGACAGGCTTTAGGCTTTGCTCAAGGTCACCCGGGAAGNNTGAAAGGACTGATGGGGCTTCCAGTAGACGGGCACTAGGAGAGGGTTCTGGCTGCACGTAGNCACAGGAGGGGCTCCTGCTGGCAACTGAACAAGGCCATTGTGCTAGCTAGTCTTGTGTCAACTTGACACACACACTAGAGTTATCTGAGAGAAGGGAACCTTAATTGAGAAAATGCTTCCATAAGATCCAGCTGTAAGGCATATTCTTAATTAGTGATTGATGAGGGAGGGCCCAGCCCATTGTGGGTGGTGCCATCCCTGGGCTGGTGGTCCTGGGTTCTATAAGAAAGCAGGCCAAGCCGACATGTAAAGCAAGCCAGTAAGTAGCAACCCTCCATGGCCTCTGCATCAAGTCTTGCCTCCAGTTCCATGTCCTGTTTGAGTTCTTGTCCTGACTTCCTTTGATGATGAACAGTGATGTGGAAGTGTAAACCAAAATAACACTTTCCTCCCCAACTTCCTTTTTGGTCATGGTGTTTTTGATGCAGCAGTAGAAGCCCTGACTAGGACAGCCATAATGCTGAAGACCTTCATCAGCCATATAGCCAACATGTACCAGATCTGGGATGGACATCAAATGGCCTCTGCCTTGAAGGGTGGTACCAAAGAGGAGCTGAGCCTTAAATAGTTCTAGGTCACTAAAAAGAGGGAGGGGGTCTGGTGGTAGTACACTCCACTGCTTTCTGAAACAAGTGTCTATTCTCATCCACTCAGAGGCTACAGAACTGCCCCAACCACTGCTCCTTCTCCACAGCCTTTGGTNGACCCCAGGCCAGCAGCTCCAGGCAGACTTAGTTTCATGGGAATGTGGAGCGAGCCAGNCAGTATGAGAGCAATAAAGTAGCAGCTGTCTCCCGAGGCCTGGCCTCACCTCNCAGCATGTGAACTTGGGTGTACCTTCAGACTGTCCCACCCTTAATCTCAGGTCCCTGTCTCACAAGGGAGGGTCCTTGGGTAAGGTACTTCACTTCCTTGGCCTCAGTTTCCCCATCTGTCAATCAGAGAGGAGTGAAGAGGTTAATGCAGGGAAAGCACTTGGCCTTCAGAAAGACTAGACAAAGACAGTCGTTAGCATCACTGTCACTGTGATCATTCCAGTAAAGTGGTGAGAACAGAGGCCCTTAGTACAGAGGACACCATGCCAATGTCCTCCAACCATGACCACAGGAGAGGGATCAAAGATCCCTTGGTGGTGTTAGGATCCAGATAGATGTCGCCAGTAGGTGGANTGGACACCTGTGGTAGCATGAATGTAATTGGCCCCCATAAGCTCATAGGGAGTGGTACTATTAGGAAGTGTTAGTTAGTGGTACTATTAGGCTTTGTTAGAGTAGGTATGGTCTTGTTGGAGGAANCGTGTTACTGTGGGAGCAGGATTTAAGGTTTCCTGTATTCAAGCTACTCCCAGTGTCACAGTGCAGTTCCTGTTGCCTTCTGATCAAGATCAAGATGTAGCCAGCACCATGTCCACCTGTACACCACCATGCTCCCCGCCATGATAATAAAGGACTGAACCTCTGAACTGTAAGCAGCCACCTCAATTAAATGTTTCCCTTTATAAGAGTTACCGTGGTCATGGTGTCTCCTCACAGCAATAGAAACCCTAACTAAGACAGCACCTGAACATACTCTTACAATCCCATGTTATGTCCCTAAGTACCATCCCCCCCCTTAGTTGCTAACAATGTCTCAGAAGTAGATGTTGGCTGAGGTGTGACAATGGACCACTGGGGGAGGAAGCCTACTATGGAGGAGGCTGTGTTGGGGGAATAGGGGGAAAGACTATTTTCCAGGCTATTTCACTAAGACCCTAGCACAACTCTAAAATTTAGCTTTATGATTTGTTTGAGACAGAGTTTCCTGTGTCCTAGGCTGGTCTCAAACTTTCTATGTAGCCAGAGATGACCTCGAATTTCTGATCCTCCTGCNTCTACCTCCTAAGAAGTGAGATTACAGACATGATCTGCCACACCCAGTTTATACAGTGTTGAGAATGGAACCCAGGGTTTCATGTATGCCAAGCAAGCACTCTACCAACTGAGCTACATCAGCCTAATTTTTAGTAACTTTGTAAAGCCCAATTTTATTTAGTATAGTGGTGTACACCTGCAGTCATGGCTACTTAGGAGCCTGGGAGAGGAAGGTCACTGGATTCTAGGAGTTAAAGACCAACTTGGACCACATAGCAGTGACCCATCTCCAAAAAGAAAGGCCTGAAGAGAGGGAGAAGGAAGGAGGG
>LZPO01055070.1:406634-419230 GCA_001675575.1 Neotoma lepida
AAAAAAAAAAAAATCAGCCATAATGAGGCAGAGCTGCGTAAAAATAAGCTGATGGTCTTTAATGTACAGGATGAATATTCCCAAATGAGTCCTCCCACACACAACCACAACCAAGAAATTGACAGTTCGTCACCCAAGAAGCCAGCTCCTGAGCTGCTTGTCAGTGGGAATCCTGTTTCCTACTACCTANGCTGCACTTACCCACATGGAGCAGAGGTGTAGACATCAGAGCCCTGCCTCTGGGTTGGCAAAGAGTTTTCCATCTCAGAGCTTGGCTCCTTTGTTTATACACTGGCCAGTCCAGTTGGGGGTGATTATAAATATAGCTACTGGAACATCAGCTTGGCTGTTGGGCTGCAGGGCCAGTGTGTGTGGACCTCTGAGAAAACAGCCTCTGCTCNGTTACTAACACCGTTCTGTTAGAACCACTTCCCTGTCCACCAATCCAGCCCCAANCAGGAAGGGTCCTAATACTGAGTACTCACTGAGGCAGACCCTGGCAAAAGCTTTAGCTGCAACCTTGGGGCCCCTTCTGTGCTGCCTAGGAAACATGCTATACAGACAGGTCCCTGGCCAAGAAAGCTTGTGACCTGGCTGGGGTAGGAGCTGGAGACAGAGGAAGCAGGANAGAATTGTAGTGTCCAAACTCCAGCTCTGGTCCAGACATAAACCTACACTGCTGATATGGAGTATGTGGCTCTTCCTCCCTACAGAGAACCCACCAGATGTGTACATGCAACCCCCAGACATGTACATACAACCTCCAGGCATACACACACAACCTCCAGGCATGTACACACATCCCCAAGCATGCACATATGCANTCCCAAGACATGCACACAAAGCCTCAAGACATGTCCATACAACCTCCAGTCATGCACACACAGCCCCCAGACATGTACACACAATCTCCAGGCATGTACACACAGCCCCCAGGAACATATATACAGTCCCCTAGACATACACACAAAGCCTCAAGACATATGCATACATCCTCTAGCCTGTANACCCTGCCTCACATACAAGAACAAGCCCACATGCACAGCACACATACAGATGCCTGTTGAACATGCACAAGCTGAGGGACTACAACCAGCCACTTTCAGATGCCAATACTTGAGCACCAGATCTGNCTTAGCCATAGGCTGCTGCACAAGATGCCTTAGGATGGGGCTGACAGAAAACAAAAATGTACCTCTTATGGTCCTGGATGCTGGAAGTCCAAGGGCAGATCTGTTGACAACCTTCCCTCTATTTCATCAGGTGGAGAGAGCTGGAGTTCTCCGATCTCTGTATAAGAGCACTGGTGCTATTCATGGGGCTCCACCCATATGTCCTNATTGCCGTCTAGGTCTCCCAGTACCTCAGCCTTGGGGTTAAGAGTTGGGGGTGGAGGGGGNACTTCAGACCTTAGCCTAAATCAAGCAAAGCATCCATCCACATACCCACAAGTCCCTGTTCTCCAGGCATCAAACTGAGCCCATACAGACCATGCCCACTCCCTCCTGTGGTGCACATGCAAACAGATACACACTTACTGAGCAAGCAGACAGGTCTCACAAGGACCCAGTCTGCAGGTAGGGAGAAGGTGTCTACAGTGCTGGGGCCTAGAACTTTCCCCTTCCTGGAGCCTAGACAAGGTCATCCTGGGGCTAGAGNCAGTTCATCCTTGCCCCATGCCCAGGGCCAGCTGCCGGCAGCAGGAAGTCTTCTATCCTTCAAGACCCGGGACTTCTTCCTCTCCTAGTCAACGTGGTTGCTTTGATGGACCCTCACTACCTACCTTCTGTGGTCCNGTGAACAGGGGAGGCCCCTTGCTTCTGGGCAGAGCCAGACAAGCTGAAGTAAGGGATGGTGATGGGCAAAAAGGGGACANTAGTGTGGGCATTCACGGCCTCAGAGGACACTGTTTTCTTCATGAGTGCAGCCGTGATGCCACTATCCAGACAGGAAATGGCATCTGGCCCCTCTAGTACCCCGAGCCAAGCTACCTCATACCAAGCCAGCTCCATGCCCCATTTGCCAACCCCAGGATTCCACCTGGCTGGGGCATCCAGCCTGAAACCCAGAGATGCCCACCCACTTGGGACATCCACAGACCTGAGGCTCAGCCCCTGCCCATCTCTATCACAAGCAGAAGCCAACTGTCTGTCTCAGCGACATAGTGGGTACTGGACAGTCCCCAACCCAGTGAGGTCTCTCTGAATAGTAGTCTCTAGAACCATAGATCCTGGGTTTTTTATCCACAAGCCACAGACCAAGAAACCAAGCCAGGACAAGGGAACTATACCTGTCCATGGTCATCCTGACCACAGACCAGGAAACCAAGGTTGGACAAGAAAACTTCACCTGCCCAAGGTCAGCCCTTGGCAAGGCAACCCAGCCAAGGTAAGCTGGATATGGACAGATGATGGCCTTTTAAACATCTGACCCCTAAGTGGCAAGGCCAACAGCATCTCTTCCTTCATAAATGCCCACACACCTTGGCTGTGCCCCTGGGCTAGCCAGTGCTGCTGTCCAAGGCCCCACAGGATGCTGCTTGTGATGGTCAAGCTAAGGCACCCAGGCAGCTCAGATTATGGGGAAACAATCCAACTCTATGTACATGGCCAGCCGGTTCTTCAACTCTCCCTGAGATGGCCAGACCAGTCAGGCGGCTTTGGGCAGTCCCTGCCTCCTTGCAGCTCCCGGCTGGGAGAATCGGAAACCTGTCAGGCGGGTTTGGTCAAAATTCTGTCTTGCAAGTTCATACTGCTTGTTCCTATCTCTCCCAGGAGGGGATCACTCAGGACCGAGGCCCCTGGAGGTCCAAGGCTGGCCAAGTGGCCATGTGAGTACAGGGCTACAGCAGGCAGGGCCCTTCTAGGAGCCGGGTGGACTGGAGTTGTTGGAGTGCTCAACATGGGGCCTGGAGACCCAGCTCAGACTTCAGAGCAGGAGGGCTGGGAGGCAGAAGGCAGGAAGCAAAAGGCCCGGGAGGCGGGAGGCAGGGACAGGCAGGCTGGCCTGCCTTCACCTGTGGGAGGTATGGAGGACTACCTGATGCCTGGTCCTGGGGATCAAGCAAGGAGGAGGAGGGCTCAAGGGTTTCCTGGGCAGAGGTTTGGGTACAGCAAAAGCAAAGTCTGGCATGGCACTGTGGCCCCAAACTCTGTAGGGGGGAGGGGGGTTCCAGGGCCTAGGAATCGGCTGGGTGTCTTATTCCTAATAGGCACTGTGTTCTGGACCTCTCACTGCTTAGCTCTTCATGGGCCTTGAGACTGTGCAGCCATGGAAATAAGGGGACCACAATGCCACATCCAGACACCCATAGCTCTGAGTTTAGAAGGAGGACATTGCCAGGCCCTGAGGTTGGGTCAGTAGCAGCAGTACTGTAGCAGGCAGTGGGAGATAGTAGGGTCAATCACTAGCCTACTTGGTCTCCTGCCCCCAGGCCTGGGAGGCTGGAGTCAGGTTGCAGGGCCCTCTGTTACCTGAGCTGCAAAGCTGCCTATTCTCTTACTTGTGCCCAGGCAGGCAGTGTACACATAAGCATGAGACATGCAAATGTCTGTGTCCACCTGCCTGTGTGTACACAGCCATCCCTAGCCCCGTGTGAAGGTTGTGTGTGTGGCAGGGGATGGGCTGAAGTTGTGCAAAGGCATTTACTTTTGGTATGGATACACAGATGGAGGTTTCTCCAATTGATGGTGTTGCTCTATCTGTCTGTCTATGGGGGTTTATGTGTCAGAAAGATATCAGAAGCCACCCTCCTAAGGAAACGTCTCTACATACCACCCAGACTGACCCAAGAGGTTGCCAGAAGGCCTGTTTGTGTCTAGGCTGTATCTCTTGTGAGCTGATGATTGTAGGTAGATAACAACTCTGAATCTCAAATCTCTATAAAATAAGAGCTGCCATGGGTGACTATGAAGAACATGTGGNGGCCCATGGGGTTAGAAGCACTCAGTTCCTTACCTGGTACCCTGGATCAGGCATGGAAGTTCCCNCCACATATCAGGCTCCTCCTGTCTCCCCAGTCACCACAACTAGATTTTTGAATGGAGAAACCAAGACACAGCCAGACAAGTAGCTTAGCTAAAGCCACTGTGGGAGATGCTTTGCCCATCACTGCAGTCTCCCACACAGAGAATGAGAGGAGATGGAAGCAGGTAGACTCTGATTCAAATCCAGCCTCTGCCTCCTCTCCTCTTGTCTGCTTCATGCCTTGGAGGCTNATTGTATAGCATGGGATACTCAGTACTTCCTCCAAGGCCAAATGGACTTCAATCACATTCTGGTGGTGTTCCTGGCCCTGGAGTGGCCTGTCAAGGTAGAGAGCAGGCTAGGTAATAGCTTGGTTTTCTCCCCAAAGTTCTGGGAGGATGTTAACATCCCTGAGCCAGAAAACCCCTCTTGAGGTTCAAGGTGCAGAGGGGCTGTGTACAGTAGCATCTGCTGTCATTGCTATCACTGTGGCCATTGCTGCTTTTTGTGCATAGGTGGATACCGGTCGGGTTGACCAACAGCTCATCTGAAACAGAATGAGGGTCTGCTAAAGAGTCCCCTTCCCTTGAGGGCCTGCTAAAAGAAAAGAGGCCAGGCATTAAGGACAGTCAGACAGGGTGAACGTCATTGGTCTCCTCTGATTTAGCACTCTAGAAAGGGAAGGAAGCCAGCTGCCATCACCTACCAGTGACAGGAGTCCAGGGGCTCCAGCTGCCACAGAGAACAACACCCAGGTATGGCCACTGACCCACCACTTNGGCTTTGCTGCTGAGCCAGACGGCACCTGGTCTTATTAGGAGTTACAGCTGGGGCCATGAGCCCTCACCTGTAGGGACTGGATGGCACATGGGAATGGCCACCAAAACCCATGGACTAGTGAGCACTTTGTAGCCACCACTGATGACAGGCCTCTGCTCTGAACACAGGGAGGGATTTGTCCTCTGACAAAAGGTCTTTTTATTTGTGAGACTCAGGCCTGTCACAAGGAGAGAAGGCACTGTCAGCCCCCTGGGGGCTGTACATGAGGAAGATAAGAGGTTCAGGGTTCCCTCTGTCCCACATAGAATATGTGTCACCTGCCTTTTTTGCCTGGCACATGTGATACTGGTGGGAGTCTTAAAGAAACCCAATACAGGACATGGGTGTGTCATTACCCCCAGATGAGGAAACAGGAGCTCAGGGGGTAAAGTAACTTACCCAAGGCTCTACATAGGAAGGACAAGAATCATATTCAAAGCCCAGGCTAGCACTCTGGGCTGGGGTAGTGGCTCTCCTCTGGGACACCAGCCTGCTGGCCTGCTGTGATTGGCAATGGAAAACCCCTGCCTCCTATCACAGGGCACTCTGGGAAGCTATGAGGTGCAGGTGAAGGGTCTGAGGTTCAAGTGAGGTTCCTTGGAAGCAGGTGAGCCTGAAGAGCATGTGGGGACCCTGAGAAGCAGGTGAGGGCTTTACAGAACAGGTAGGGCCCCATAGAGCAGGTGGGGGATCTAAGGTTCAGGTAGGGCTCCTGGGAAGGTAGGAGGGGCCCTTGGGGTAGTGGAGGCCCCCACGGAGAGTATAGGTGCCCTAGAAGGTAAATGGAGACCTGAAAGTGTGGATAGACCCTTGAGAAAAGTAGAGGTCCCATGGAGCAGGTGGAGATTCTTGGAGCAAGTGAGGGACTCGGGGTGGAGGCAGAGGGGAGGGAACCTGAGGTTCAAGCTGGCTTCCTGGGAGGCAGGCAGAGCTTAGAGTATGCCTCCTGGTGAGAACACGGATAGAAGAAAGCTTCTGCTGTCCCTCAGGCTTCCTCACTGTACAGTGTTTTCCTAGGGGAAAGGTTCCAGTTTAAGGACATGCTGTTTGGTTCTGGTGAGGTGCACTAAGTTGGNTTGAATAGCATTCACCATGTCCACATAAAAGCTGTATCTCACATCCAGCCTCCCGCCTCTTGCCAGCTATGATTCTGAACACACCCCACCTCTGTCCCTGTATCTTTACAGACAAATGGAGGCAGAGTAGGCCTGAAGGTGTGTAATGTCTGTGTAGGTGACAGCTGCTCCCCACTTTGTACCTGCCTCCCCAACTGCCCAGGCAGCAACAAAAGATGGAGCTGAGGCTGGTAAGCAGCCTTGTCCCTCTACCAGGTGCTTCCCAAGGATTCAGTGAGACCTTGCAGCCTGAGTGTCAAGAGTGAGGGCCCTGTCTAGGGGCTCACAGGCTCAGGGTTAGGGTTCAGGTCTCTGACTACCCCCATCACCACTCTGCATTTTGCAGCCCCCAAGGCACCCTCACACACTCCTGGGTACCACCCTTCTAGGTTGAAGATTGCACCAAGCCTATTTATTACTCTTGCAGGCTTCTTCTTACTTCACAGCTCCCTACAGCCTTGGCCTCTGAAAAGACCCACTCTCACCTACAGGGTCCCCTCTATTCCCAAGCTGCTAGCCACCTTCAGCAAGCCTAGACTCACAGAGCAGGGGACAGCCACTCTGCTGACCTGTGGCACAAGGCTTCTGGGCATGGGCCTGTGTATTTTTAAAAGCCAGCTTAATTCTACCCATGGTCACCCATTTCTACACCAAAATGCCAAGGCTTGAAGAATGTATCCAGTTGACGACCATCCTCCATTTCCTTTCCCTGCCCAGAACCCCAAAACTCCAGAATGGTAGAGGCTGGACACAGGGACACCTTAAGCATGGAAGGGGCCCAGGAAACTGACTTTCACTTTATCTCAGTCATATGTGTTTCTGCCATCTGCCTACCAGGGAAGTCACGTCATCCCTATATAACAATGTTACCCTGCATCAGGATGACCTTGCTTGGTCTTGTCATGGCCCTTGGGTCCCTTGACAGGGCACACCATCTAGATCTGAGGGAACTAAGCCAGTGTAAAGCAGAGAATCCAGGACTGTCCTTGAGGAGGGGACCTTGAGAGTAACAGCCAAGTGGTGTGTGTGATAGGCTAGAATGAAGAGAGAAAACAGCGTATGGGCCCAGAGCTCATATAGGCCTCGCCCAAGCCTACAGGCACCTCAGGATCCCTTAGCCTGCTCCTCTACAGGTGTTGGCCCAGCCCATAAAGCAGGCGCTAGGGGCCTCNGGAGAGCCACCCGCTGGGTGAGTCTGAGTGAAATTGCAGGTACTGGCTCAGCCCCTTCCTAGCCCTGTTTGTCCCAGCCAGCCAGCCAGTCCCACCTCCTGGCCTTTAGCAAGGTAAGGCCTATACAGTTGAGCATACGGGTCCTCTGGAAAACATCCCAAGCTCACAGTAGCTGAATAAGCAAGGTCTGAGCTCAAATCTGCTTCCTCCCATGAAAGAGGTGGAGGCAAGACCTCTTTGAACCTCAGTTCCTCCACTTGGAGAGAAGTTCCTGGAGATGTCTTGAGGATTCGATGGTTATGGTAAAAGTGATACCTGTATTGAATTCAAGGAAGAAAAAAAGGCAGCTAAAGCCATGTGACATAGGACCGGGACCCTCAGCCTCTGGCACTCAATGTTGGAGTGGTTAGTTAACCCACAAGGACATCCCTCCTTGAGATGAGCCTCAGCTCCCAGGCCCTAGTTGAGAGACCTCCCAATTCTTCATTCCCATGTCCCTCACCTACCAAACACAGAGCCACCAACTATCACTTCCACTACTGTAGCCAGCTATGGGGGAGTTGGAGCCCAGGTAGGTCTGTAAACAGTTTGGGAGCCCACCTTCTTCCTGCTTTCTGTCCCCACACCATAGATGTCTCTGCTCAGTGAGTTCCTGTGGCCACCACAGCCACAGTATGACACAGAAGTCACTGTCCCTTCTTCCTACTCCTAGCCTAGCCTCCAGAAGTCAGTCTACCCAGTACTCTGACCTCATGCAGATTCTACTGTTAACCATTTCATCCTCCACTGTCCAACCTTTAGCGATTCCCTCTCTACCCCTTCCCCTGGACAGCCTCTCACAGTGAGCAGATTTGCCCCACACATGGAAAGCTCACCTACTTGCCACAGCCCCTACTTAAATCAACCCTCTCTCGACTTCTCTCTCTACAGGTTGGATCCAGAGGGCAGTAGAGGTCCCAACCCTCCTCATAGCTAGTGCAGAGTGGCCAGAGCACAAGGAGCCATGGACAGCTTCATGGAGTCGCTGAACAGACTGAAGGAGGCCCATGAGAAGGAGGTCCTGGGTAAGTGGCTAGTAGAAGGCTCCATTGTGTTCATAGGAAGATAGACCCCCTATGGGGGTCTGGGCAGGTTGGGGAACTTCCAAGGATCCCCTCTGGTACTCAGTAAGTCTGTCTGGAGAACAGAATCCTGACCCAAGGACACAAGCTGCATGCACAGTGTTCAGATGGCCAGGTTGGGCCCAGATTTGGCTCGGAGCACTTCCTCATCCAGGATGTTTTCAGACCACACCCCATGGTGTGGACCAGGAGAGGGGCAAATTCAGGGATCACCATCAACACCTCATGACCACAAGTTGCATCCAGCCCCCAAGCATGTCCCTGCTGTGTTCTCTTAAAGGGCTGGCAGCTCTAGAACAATGGCTTCTCACCCAGAGGGAGAGGTTGCCCATTCTAGAGAATCTTAGGGCCATATGAAGTGTCTCCAGCACTAAACAGACACCGCCCCCTCCCCTCCAGGCCCTGCTAAATTCCCCACTGGTCAGGGTACCCTCCTCGGCCCACCCCATTGAAATTCCAATTCAGTCTTTGGAGGTCTTCCAGAAAGGGCCATCTGAAGGTCAAGGAAGCCAGACACTCCCTCGAGCCTCAGGGAAGAAGCTGGTCTGTCTTTCTGGGAATCCCTAGGCCTACCCAGCCTGGGATCAGTCTCACTGGATCCCAAAGAGGTGTGCCAGTGAGAACTTGCTCTGAAAGCCTGTTGATTGCCCATCTAGTGTTAGGGGAAATGTACCAGAAGCAACAGAAACAATACCTGCCCGAATGAGCATGGAGATACAAGCTAGGGTCACTAGGATTTCATCCTGAGAGGTGAGGCCTCAACACTGACCAAGAGGAGACCAGGCTACTCCCTAAAGAGGACTGACCTTTTTTGGCAATTGGTCTGGGCTGGCAGACAACCTTCATCATACCTAAGGGACTTGGTTGGGTACACAGGAATTCAGGGTGGGGCAGAGGCTGCTGAGCCCCAGGGGCAAAGAACTTGCAGCTGCTGAGAAGGTAGATGGCTAGCCCCACCCTAAGATCGTGCTGATGTGAAGACTGAATAGAACCGAAGTAGAAGAGAAAGACAGGTGCCAGGTCTTTCCATTCTATTCTATGCACCCAGTAGGCACTGGAAGGTCCAAAAGTTAGGGGTACATCTAGCTTCCCCTCCCTAACACTGGTACTACCTGCCCCCCCAAAAAATTAGCCACTCTTGGGTGCTCTGCTCCTATCAGGTGGACAGCCACTTCCAGGACCAGAGTCTCTGTCAACCTCTAATCAGATGCTGAGCTAGGGTGCCAGGCCTCAGTTCAGGAAACCAGAACATTTGGGTAGCAGGTGCAGATGGGGTGTCCTCCCCAACCCTTCCAAGGCAGAGAGCCAGAGTTTGGTGAGGATCCCATGTGACAACCCAGGCAGGAGTTTCTACATCATGCCTCAGCCCAACCAGTGCTGTGAGGAAGCAGCTGGGCCAGGTCTAACCTGCACCTCCTCTATCCTCTCTGCCAGGCCTGCAGAACAAGCTTCTAGAACTGAACTCAGAGCGGTGCCGGTGAGTCAGCCCAGCTGAGCCATTGGAACAGACAGGAGGGCAGCTGTTCTCACAGGCCATGGCCACCCACACTGCCCCCAAGGTCCCAGGGTGGCGGCGCACCCAACATCCCAAATGAAGAAGGGAAACAGCATGGCAGGGAGGGGGCAGTGATTCTCTTGGCCACTGAGTCTACTTAAGCGGTAAAGCCAGGACTGGACCATTGACATGTCAGCCCCAAGGGGGTCTGGCTTGGCCTCCACTTGGAGACCCAAGGAGACCAAAGCACCGGTGACAGTACTTGTTATGAGGTCCAATGCACAGCCTCAATTGCTAGTGGTTGGCCTGCAGGTCACCTTCCTGTGTCCCATCTCTGACAAACCAGTGGTTCTCAATCTTCCTAATGCTATGATCCTTTAATACAGTTCCTCATGCTGTGGTGACCCCCAACCATAAAATTATTTTCATTGCTACATCATAACTGTAATTTTGCTACTATTTTGGATCATAATGTAAATATCTGTGTTTTCCANTGGTCTTAAATGACCCTTGTAAAAGGGTTGTTCGACCCCCCACAAGGAGTTATGACCCACAGAGAAGCAATGAGAAACAATGGACTAGACCAGGGTCCAGATGTGCCACAGAACAGTTCTATCTGGGAGTGTGGAACCGAGCCTCCTTTGAAGGGCCACACTCCAGGACAGGTTCCCACAGGGAGTTGCCAGGCTATGCTGGGCATCAAGACCAGCAGCCCACCTCAGCTGTTTGCCACACAGGGATGCACAGAGAGTAGAGGAGCTCTTTGCCAAGAACCACCAGCTCCGGGAACAGCAGAAGGCACTGAAGGAAAACCTGCGGGTGCTGGAGAACAGGTGAGGTGGCTCCTCCCAGAGCCAATCTGGGAGGCTTTACACAGACCAGACCAGTCAGATGTCTCCAAAGTAGGGCTTTGCAGGTCCTTAAGAGAACCTCCTTTGCAAAATTCCTTCCCAAACTTAATTGCACATGGGTTGCTAAGCCCTCAGCAGGAGACAGGCCTGGGGAACCATGGACCACAGTTNGGAAAAGCAGGACATATCCTGCAANGGGGGCAGAAGGAACCAAATGTCTGCCTCAGTATGACTTCTCCTGTCCCCAGGCTGCGGGCTGGCTTGTGCGATCGCTGCATGGTCACCCAGGAGCTGGCCAGAAAGAAGCAGCTGGAACTGGAAAGTGCACACCTGCAGAGCCTTCAGCATCTCTGCATCCTCAGTGAGCCACACCCACAGGCCAGGGACCCCAGAGCGTGGCCAGCCCACACAGAGCCACAGGGAAAGGAGGAGACATGACACACTCTGGTTCCCAGACACATGGGCTGAGGCCCCCAGTGGCCTGTGTCTCCTCTCACATCAATTCCTGGACCAGAGCATCCCCACTCTCCTGACCTTCCTGGGGGAGCCCTAGGGACAAGCTGGAGTACTGGCTCCTGCAAACCTCAGGCAGAGGTTTACTCAACACCCGCCCACAGTCCCCTCCTACAGCCAGTATTATTATACTCCCTCCTGCTATGTGCCAACCTAGAACAAGACAAGGAGGGCTTCCCTGGTACNCTGGGAGTCCCTTGTCTCCATCCTGCCCCATGGCCTCACTAATCACCAGCACTCTTTACAGCTAATGAGATGAATGGGCTCAGGGAAGAAAACAAGCTCCTGAAGGAAGAAGTGAAGAGGCTTCGGAGCCTGGGGTGAGTGGGACTGCACAGGCCCAGACAGTCGCTCAGCAGGCCTGTGTCTTCCTGGAATATTGCCCCACAGAGCGGCCTGGCAACCCAGGGTGCTCTAGGTATCCTCGTCATCAGCCTTGTGTCCTCTCCAGAGATAAAGCTGCACCCCAGGCCTGGGAGGGCACCTCAGAGCCNCCATCACCCATGCCTCTTCTCTCACCCGGTAACCGGAAGGGTGCTACCGAGAACCCCCCAGGAGGCCCGGAGGAGGCTGAGGAAGAACAGTCAGGCACAGGTCCACAGGGTTAGTGGGGAGGCTGGGAGACTGGGCACCTGGGGGATCCCACAGTATCTCCCTAGCTCCCTCTCATTCCTCCTCTCACAGATAAGGTATCAAGCCACAAGACATCTCCAGTGGCCAGAATCTCCCCAGCTGCCAACCTGCCTGAGCCACGAGCCCTGGACATGGTGAGGACACGTGTCCTGACCCCTGTCCACCACCCCCCAAACACTCAGTGCCATCCAGGCAAGTGGGCTGGCAGCCGTAGTCCTACTATGTGCCAGCTTCATACCCATCAGGTCTGTCCCCAGGACAGACAGGGACACTGAGCTTCATGCGAGGTGGGGGAGGCAAGCCTGGGTGAGGTGCCCTGCCAGGCTGACCTGTCTACCCTGTACAGAGCCCTCAGTGCATCTCCAACCAACTGCACTCGACAGTAGCTGTGGTACGGCCTGGCTCCCGGGCCTGCCCACCAGACTGTGGCACTGCCAATGGAACACCGCCACCGCCGTCCACCAGAAGCAGCCCACCCAGCCCAGCATATGAACATGGCCTCCCTGTGGACAGGTGAGGCCCTACCCACCACTGAGAGCAGCTCTCTGCTGGGGCCCCGTAGTAGAGAACCAGCAGCCTGGGAAGTGCTGCTCAGTATCTCTCCAGGTAACCTACTNTTTCCTGAGTTGACTTTTCTGGACATCCAGATTGATTCACGGTTCCCACATCTCCTGAGTGACCAGGCCATGGGGGAGGCAGGACACTGGTATATACCTTGTCTAGGACACTCAGAAGACCTATGTAAATCCCGAGTCTCATCGCCTAGCAGAGCCAAGGGGGCTGAGGGAGATGGACAGGAGGAGCAGACACTCAACAAGATAGACTAGTTTGACGGGCGGTGGTGGCGCACGCCTTTAATCCCGGCACTCGGGAGGCAGAGGCGGGCGGATCTCTGTGAGTTCGAGGCCAGC
>LZPO01055070.1:425497-444295 GCA_001675575.1 Neotoma lepida
CACTACAGTGTCTCACTCACCCATCCCACAGGCCCGCACTACAGTGTCTCACTCACCCATCCCACAGGCCCACACTACAGTGTCTCACTCACCCATCCCAAAGCAGCTTAGGCATACAGCTAGTACATCATTGCTACTGGGGACCAAAACTGGGAAAGGTGAGTTGTCCCATGGTTGCTTGCAGACAGTGGGAGCCAACAGCAACCTGAGTGTCAAGGGCATCACACCCAGGTCGGCAACACCATGATCCCTTCAGTGTTTAGTGCTTCCCTCTGACAGAAATGACACTCTCTAGGAGTGTCCACCACACGGCTGGACCAAGCCCTGCATTCCACTAGAAAGGAGAACTGCCCACCTTACTACTGGTACCAGGCAGAGGCCAGCTTGGAAAAGGCAGAGGAGAAGAGGAGAGGACAGAGTAAGGGTAAGGCTACTTGTACAGGGATGAAAGCGGGAGACTGCCAAGGAGAAGAGGGGGTGTCTGACAGGATCAGCCTGCTTGAGCCTTGAAAGAAGGGAGGGAACTGGCAGTGAGGACTCCTTTGGGTCATACCACTGACAGATTCTCCTCCAAGCAAAGAAGCCGCTTCCCAAGGTTCTCTGTCCCTCAAACAACTCCACCCTAGCACCCCCTGCAGTAGCCACAGGACCAGAGCAGGCAGTGACCACAGACGGGAACATAAGGGGGATTTCCCTTTGTGCCCCTTCAGTGATCCACCAAACAAACACCAAGGTCCCATTTTAAAGACAGGAAGTCCACATAGGCTGGTCGCTGGAAAGAGCATATGNCGGCAGGATNAAGACAGGCTTCAACAGCCTCTCTACACTGAGGACGGACATACACACAGCACATAGCCAAAAAAAAAGTCTGTATACTCAAGGCCTGGCCACTGGACCACAGAGGAAACTGAAGACTGAGCACCTTGCAGATTCAAGGCCATATCCATGGTGAAACTTAGGCAACTCAGGAAGGTGCCGGCTGTCCTCAGANCATAGATGGGTCTCTTCTGCAGACAGTGAGAGATGTCAGGTGGACCCGCCGGTACAGCTTGGAAGCTGTGGCTCCGGGGGCTCCATGGGTGGATGCCCAGCCCAGAGGACTCTCAGCTCTTAAGAAACAGCCTGGAGGGCAAGTAGCCAGGCCCGGCCCACACCCCGAGTCCGCGGCCCATAATGAGCATTCTGCGGGGTGCCCCCCACACTTCGTCCTGGGCAGGAGAACAGGACACAGGTGCCTTGCAGCCACCGACCTTGCAGTGTTTAGAGCCCGGTGGCCACGCCAAACCTACACCCGACAGATTAACACCGCCTCTAGGACCCAGGGGAGCGCCAGGGCACGATACACCTCGCTAGCCAATGGAAGGGCTCAGCGAAGCTTCATTTGCATGTAGGTGCGTTGCGGCCAATGGACGGGGACAGCGGAACTCTATTTGCATGTGGACGCGCCAGGACCAATGGGCGGGAGTGACGAAGTGACATTTGCATGCAGGCGCGCCGCGGCCAATGGGCAGCGGCGCGGCGGCGCGGCGCGGCGGCGCACTCGAGCATGGCCGCGGCCGCGGCGGGAGGAGCCCCGGGTCCGGCCCCCGGCCCCGCCAGGCCCGCGCCGGCCGCCCGGAACCCGTCGTCCGTGCCGCGGAGGCGCGGGGACTCCCGGCGCCGTCAGGCCGCTCTCTTCTTCCTCAACAACATCTCCCTGGACGGACGGCCCCCGAGCCTGGGTCCTGGCGGCGAGAAGCCCCCGCCGCCACCGCCCACCGAGGCCCGCGAGCCGCCTGCGCCTCCGCCCGCTCCACCCGGAGGCCTCCCGGGGCTGCCAGCCAGGCCCGCGCCCCAAGGCTTACTCAGTCCCACGACGGCGCCCGCCGGCCTCAGCCTAGAAGGGCAGCGCCAGAGGTGAGTGGGCTGGGCGGGGCGGGCTGCACGCTGGGTTTGGGGTGGCCTAGAGGCCTAGCCAGCACGCCCGGGGTGTGACCTGTGGGCTTGGCAGCCCGGGCACAGGTGGGTAGTGAGCTGAATCCTTCCTCCCAGCTCACAGGGTGGTTGACCTGTGGGGTTGGCAGCACAGAGCACAGGGTACAAGGGTTCGGGTAAGCCCCGGGCTTGGCAGACCTGGACATGGTTGGGGTGAGGTGGATCCATTCACGCAGCACACAGGTGAGGTCATCTGGGATCCATCAGCTAGCACTCAGAGGTCTGGGTGATCCGGACTGGTCAGCCCAGGACATAAGGGTCAGAATGGCCTGAGCCCANCAGCCNAGGGGTGGCCCCAGGGTCTATCATTCAAGTACTTAAGGGCCCATCACCCCAGCATGNAAGAGTCAGAGCACCTTGTAGTTCCATCTGCCCTTGACTTGNGCTGAGATGATCTGGCAGCATCAGTCCAGAATACAGGGGACAAATTTGGGGTTAACTGGAGCCTTGTCAGCCCATGACACAGTGTTGAAGCGTCCTGAAGCTTGTCAGCCTTCCAGGTTCAGGGAATAGTTCCATTAAAGCTGGATATAGGGTCAGTTCTTCACCTTGAGATTCCTCTGAACATGGATGTCAGAGTTCCCTCAGCCTAACTGACTTCAGACACATCCCTCCCCTGTCCATTCTATCAGTACCCTGCACTGGGACTCACANACACTTTTTACNCATTGTGTGTCCACCTCAGCTTGTGGGTCAGGATCTTACCCATACTTTCTCAACTATTCTCAGCCTTGTTGTACACCTGGCCAGACCCTCCTCACCATCCCACACCTGCTGGTCTCAGACCTATCACATTGNACTCTGTACTCCTTGCCCTGCTTGGATCATTTTTAGGGGCCCCTCAGTCTAACCCAGGGCAGCTCTTATTCCTAACCACTATCTCATCCCCCGACTGTGCCCACTTCCCAGTGTGCACAGCCACCAGGTACCATGTGGGTCTCAGCCTCCTCAGCCTCGCTCTTGCATTCTCAGTCTTCACCTGAAGAGTAAAAATAGGAGCCAAGTCTGGCCACTATGGTCCCTTCTGGGCAGGCCCCCCTACTATAGGGCAGAACTCCTGCCAGGTAGCTCCCAGGTGTGGGAAGCCCTGGGCAAGTCTAGCATGGGTAAATTGTGGGCTCACAGTGATGAGGTGCCTCCCAGGGTGTGATGGGGAAAAGTTCTCTGACATCTGACCCTGCATCACATGTCTGTGTGGCCAGAAGGGCCTGAACTTTCTGTGGTCACCACCTTAGCCTGCAGGTAGGGGCCAAGCCATGCTTCTCCACAGGACATAGAAGGGTCTATTGGGGTCAAGGGGTCAGTTTGTCCCAGACTGGACCCCTTGTGAAGCAGAACTGAAAATCANGCTGAAGTTTGTGTGGGTGAGGCACACTTTGGTACTCCTGCCTCCCTAGCTCCTCTAGTGAGCCATCTCCTGCCTCCTAGTTCTGCTTTCCACTTCATTCTGAAGTCCTTGCTACCACTCACAACTACAACTGCCTGTGGCAGACGTCTTTTCTTCTTGGGCTCTGCTTCCAAGTTCTTGTCAGTGCCTTAGAGTTGTTATCCTTCCTTTCATGAGCACAGGCCCTTAGGAAGAGGACTGGCTACCCTCTCTCAGCTCCCAGCCTGTGGCTAGGAGAGACANTAGTAGCTGGCCTGTTAAAGGGAGCTCCTGGCTCCCAGATGTATTTAGTTCCTTCATCTGTTGGGGGTTTTTTAGGTTTTGCTTTTGTTTGTTTGTTTTTGTTTTTTGTTTATGTACATTGGTATTCTGCCTGNGTGTATGTCTGTATGAGGGTGTCAGATCCTCTGGAACTGGAGTTACAGACAGTTGTGAACTGCCATGTGGGTGCTAAGAACTGAATCCGGGTTCTCTGGAAGAGCATCGAGTGCTCTTAAACNGCTGAGCCATCTCTCCCCCTGATCTGCTGTTTTTTAAGAAGCAAAACCCTAGAGTTCCTGAAGGCTGTGTCACAATGAGTGCAGACCAGCTTTCCTCTTTCCAATAGCTCTGTGACCTTGAACACCTAATGGGTCTCTTAGAACCTCAGTCTCTCCCTCTGTAATAGACTGACATGAAGCTCTTTCTTCTTGAGGTCACATGATCNTAACGACTCAGTCAAGTAACAACTTGTTACAACTTGGGGCTCCCAACAATGTTTCTAGCTGGTGACAGAATCACTCCTGGTTTTCTGCATGGGGCTTTTGGCACTGTTGATTGTCTTTTTTTACTGCATGCCTGAGAGTAGGCTCATCTCCAGAATCTATGATCAGGTTTGAAGCATGCATTCCAGCTACCTCACCACTGCTACCTTCTGCCTAGAAAGCCTATGTATGCACCTGCAGAGCCATGGTGACAAAGGATATAAANCTGGTAGCTCTCAACAGCAGCATGTTCTGCCCCTAGCNCTGGATGCCAGTNATTGGAGGTCAGGCTGTAGCCTGGGAAGGGGGTGCTTCTACAGGCCTCAGGTGCCCTGTGGCTCATGCTGTGTTCTTCCATCTCCTTGTCTCCTTGTGTGTCCTCGTAGACTTTTCCTTGTCCCCCTTTTACCATGGTCCCTTCTTAGACTGTCTAGCTAAGGCCCCTAACAAGGGCTAGGCTTTTGATGGATCTTTTTGGGAAACCACTTCAACTCACAACAGTCCTGCATAGTATCTGCCACAGAAATGAGGGGGAAGGGAAAGTCCTCACACGAAAATGACTTTGCAAATTGCAGCCTAACCGCACCCACCATCACAGACCTGGGCATAGCCAAGAGGCAGGTTTGCTCTGCTTTGATCTGGAAGCATGGTTAGTTCCCCCCTAACTAGTCACTAAGCCACTTAGCATCCACGCAATTAGTCTGTGCCCAGCATCTGCTCACTGAGGGGCTGAAAATCACTGGAGTAGCCAACTCCCTAGAACAGCCAGGTGCCTGCCCCTGCCCTGAGACCCCACTCTTTCTCTGTGAAGCTGTTAGACCACAGGCCCCTACATGGATTGCTGGGACCAGGCACCTTTGCTTTGCCTAAGACTAAGTGAAACTCATCAGGAAACTGTGGGGCGGGGGGTTGCTTATTTGTTTGTTTTTTAGCAGATATGGGTCTGTGATGAGCCAAAATGATGCTCAAGCAGGGGGAACAGCCCTGAACACCTGATAGACTGTTGCCACCTGTGCTTCCTTAGCAGGGGAGTCTCCCAGCCCTGAGCATGCTGGCCATGATGGTGGAAGTACTGCCTGGGCTCCTTGCTGGGGCTCCCCTGCAGCCTGTCATGTGGCAGGTGGCTCCTGAGTCTGCCCCAAGCCTGCATAGACCATTCACTCTCCTTGGATTCCTAATGGAGACAGAATCTCAGCCACAGGGAGGTGGCCCTGCCTAGACCTCTCCCCATCTCTCAAATCACCAAGTAAGGAAATGTGTCACATACAGAAGCTGGTTTTAAGGTCTGTAGTCAGGTTTCAGGTACTGACTGAAGAGCAGTGGTGGACTCCCTTGGCAGCAAGCTTGCTAAGGGGTAGTTCTGGGTTGAGTTAGGTCAGCAGAACTGATAAATGGGTAAGCCCTCTTAGCAACCTCCCTCTCACTCCTGACCCCTGATCTCTTCTTCCCACATCACATAGAGAGTTAGGGTAGATTCTCACTATCCAGTATAAATAGGCAACTTGAGGTGCTGAGTCCAGGTCTGCCACAACTTGGACTTTTCCANTTGTCTGGGGAGTGTCAGCTGAGGCAACAGAAAGTCCAGATTGTTCTTCAGTGTTTTTTGTTGTTGTTGTTGTTTATCTGCTTTTAGCTGTTTTCAGGTTGAGGTGCCAGGTATATGTGAATAGCACATGGAAAGTGAGTGTGTGGCTCCCCGTGTGTGTCTGTGGACATACGCCATACATGGCCACCACTTACTCCACAGAACAGCTCCTAGGTTTCTTCACACCCTCCTCAGCCATCTCCTGACCAAGACACTTTTTGTCACATAGAGTGTCATATCTGAGTGTCATATACACAGACATCCCACATATCTACCCTTCTGCTGACCAGCAAACTCTCATCCCAGTGGGGTCAATTCAGGACACACTGTGAGGTGTGATCCCATCTTGTTTATTGAACACAGGGTCTGCACTGGAGAACCTGGCCCATCCTCAGAAGCTGAGCTGTGGACAGGGGCCTCTACTCCTCTATTGCCAGTTGTTTGATTTCAGACAAGTTGAATGGCTCTGTACCTCAGCTTCCCCACCTGAAACTGAATAAGAGTAGTGCCTCCCTAGTACAGTTCTGAGGAATGGGTTTACAAATAACATGCTTATGATGGAGAAGAAAGCCACAGGGAACAAGATGTTGGACCAACTGGGAACATTTCACAAGCTCCTGAGGGAGCACACCATTCCTAGAGAGCCCGGAAAGTGGCAAGAAGAGGAAATCGGGCAGCTGAGAACAGGTCTGACACAGCTCTCCACACTGCCTCTGTGGACTTGCAAATGAGATCCCAGGGCCATGATCAGCCACCTGGCCTTGCCTGGATAATTACCTCAGGGAATGCCACGCCAGACAGGTGGCCCTAAGGGCCTCAGAACACAGACTCTTCCCTCAGGTTCCACATTCTGTTCCACCTCAGTCTAGCTGCTTTTCTCTCCTCCAGACCTGTGCATTCAGCCTTTGGCTAGTCCTCTCTAGGCAGATTCTGTCCCCCAAACACCCAACACACTGTGAGCACTCATATGGCACCTTCCTAGCCAGTAAGGTTGTCTGAGCTTGCCATTCTGACTGGTCGTAATCCCTCCTATTCCAGGCCCCTAGCCTTTCCTTCTGGCCATGCTTCTAGACAAGGTGCCTGCACTCACCTGTTCACCCTCCTCCCTGGGCTGGTGTCTTGTTTTCACCACAGGCCTGGCTGGTAGCTGCAGAGTCCTCTGGAGGGGGCACTAAAGGCACCAAGTGCTTTAGTCAGTTCACTTCTGTTTTCAATTCTGGTTGGTTTTCTGCAAGCTCCCGTGACTTTTGTCATTTAATAGATGTAAGTAACTATGTAAAGTAAGATGGGAAAACCATGGACTTGGATCACTGTGACAGTCTTGGAGCCCACCAGGANCCGGACTGAATTGCACTATCTGTGTGACCTTGGGCAGACTGACCTCTCTATGCTACCACTTGAGTGAGTGTCACAGCCTCTGAAGTGTGAGGTAGTGGCTGTATCTCCTGCTTCTGTGACAAGCACAGGCAAGGGCATGGTTCGGGGAGCTGCATGGCCCTACATGGCAGGCAGGTATCTGACCATGCCACACCTCATATAAATCAACTGCTGGGACCTCAGTTAATGATGCTGCAGGGACAGTATGGGCCTGGTGTCCACCAGATGCAGCTCCCCACTGTTCATGCTTAGTAAATGGCTGCTGCCTGAATGTCTGGCATAATCCAAGGACCTGTGTGCAGTAAGCACACCGCAGTCCTGCAGAGCACCTGGGAGCACCTTCTTNCACAGATGAAGTCCAGAGCCATTCCAAAGCCCTTGCAGACAGTANGCTGATAAATCATGTGTATGGGTGTTTTACCTGCATGTCTGTGTACCATGTGTGTGCTTAGTACCCACAGAGGTCAGAATAGAGTGTTGGATCCCTTAGAACTGGAATTACAGGTGATATTGAATCTGGGTCTTCTTGAAGAGCAACCAGGGTTCTTAATCACTGAGCCATCTCTTCAGCCCCAAACAAGACTTTTTGTTTTTGTTTTTCAAGACAGGGTCTCTTTCAAACAACAGACTTTTATTTCTCACATTNTGGAAGTTAGAAGCCCAAGAAGGTGTGGCAGGCTCCCTTTGAGGCCTCACCCTTGGCCTTGTAGACTTTGTCCTCCCTCTGTGTCTGTGCCTTAATCTTAAGGACACCAGTCACACTGGATTAAGGGCCACCCCAGTTCATCTCTTTAAAGACCATATCTCNAAGCTCAGTCCATGTTCTTAGGTCCCAGGTTAACATACAAATTTGGAGGGGACATAATTCCACCAGCATCCCAGTGTGAAGGGCTGTTATGGGGTATTCTCNGATCTGCAGGTGCCAACACTAAAGGCTCAGGAGCTCTTTCAGAAGTTTCTAGTAACAAGCTGAAGCTCTGCCTGTTTGGTAGTAGCAGCTTCCCCACATGACCCTTCCTTTCCACATCCCATGTCTGGTATACAGGTTTTTCTTGTCCACAAGGATAGGCATTTCTGAGCTGCAGGTACCTTGAACCGTTTGACTGACCAGAGTACTTGGACCTTTGGCACGTTAGAAGCTCATGGCTGGATTTACAAATCCAGCTAGAGGACTCACTGATCAGGGAACTTGGGCTTAATTGCATCACACACACTCACAAGTCAGTGAAACTTTTGGTGTTGTGAAAGAGCTCCCCAACCATAGCTCTGGAAGGACAGACAGGCAGCCTCACAGCCATAGGGCCCACAGCTGTGATTGGGAACTCTTGGGGAAAATACTGCACTGGGGACTCAGTTTCCCTTGTCTGGGAATCCCTCTGTATCCAGCCAGCCACAGAACCTGAAGGAAGCTGTAGAGAAGTTCTGGTCTTGAGTCACTTGTTGGCATTCCTGCCTGNGGCCTCTGGCTCAGTGCTAGCCTGGGGCTTTCCTCTCCAGGTTCCTAGAAGGCCTTGGATGTCAGGCTCACCTCATCTCTGTGTCTTTATATGCCTTTGGCTGCTGGCCTCCAGCACCACTGGAAGCTTCTTAACTATGAAGTAGCCACTTTGTGCCCATCAGGTGAGGGGAACTTGGAGCAAAGTGAGGTACAAGGATACCAAGCATAATGTATGCATAGCAGCAGTTAATACAACTAAGACACTTTAGCTGTCATCACCATTGACACTATCCCCACCAGTGACACTGTCATCACTCACATCACTCACACCACTGCCATCCCAAGTAGGTAACTACCACCATCAACATCTCTGCCACCACCATCCACACCATCTCCTGCAATACCCTCTCCATCATCATTGTTGAGTGAGTGGTTTCCTAATAGTGCTGTATGGCAGACAGNACTTGACCTCATCACCAGCTGCACTTTTAGAATATTTTGGGTTCAGAGCCTGTACACCCATGGATCCTGCTGCAGGGANAAGAGAAAGGCANTACTNTCTGTGCCTTGGTAGCCGTGTGTCCTGGAGAGCCATTTGGCTGCTTTGAGCTTGCCAGAAAAGGCCACACAGCTTGCACAGGAGCTTGCTNTTCAATCAGCAGTGCTAGGTCTGAGGGGGGCTACCCTTCGTGCAATCATCCCACAGGCACTTGGCTCCANTCTTTTTGTTTTGAAAATGCCTGGACAGTTGCTGAGGTTCAGGCAGGAGGAGGGTGGCTCATGTGTATAGCCTCAGCTTCTGTTTGGGAAGCTTCAGACTGTGTGTCCTGGTGAATTCCTTGGCCAGATTTCTATGTCCAAGACTCTCTTGGAATGAGAGTGAATGAAGGTGTTTGACACATATCACTAATCCTTAATGGCCCAGGCATCCTGCACCACAGTGACAAGATGGGTCAGGAACATTTGACAGGTGCGATGGGTGGTGCTAGGGGCTAGAGTCCAGCTCAGTGATAGAGCAACTTGCCTACCATGTATGAGACTCAAGATCCTCAGTACCACATGCATGTACTCACATGCCACGCACATGTGCACATACACAGAGAAAGAGAGATGCTGTGGCAGGAAGTGACTGAATCATGGCATCTTTGTGACCCTGTGTCACAGTGATTCATGCCCAGACAGTAATCCTGGTGTCTGACAGAAGTTATGGCTTTTGAAGGAGTTGCTTTTCTCTGTAATCCCAACAGGCAGCAGTGGAGGCTGGGGGATTAGGAGTTCAAGGTCATTCCCAGCTACCTATTAAGTTTGTGGCCAGTCTGNGCCACATGAAGCCCTGTCTTTAAAATTAAATAAATAATAACAAAACAAAAAGAGACAAGGTCTCATATAGCCCAGCTTGGCCTCAAACTCACCATCCTCCATACTACCATGCCTAGCTAGTCCTTGTTTTTCCTCTGTGTACATGCACCACTTGTCTAATAATAGGAGACTAGAGATGAAAAGCTACAGCCCCCTTGGGTCTGTACAAGCTCCTCATTCTCAAAGGCTGTGGCAGGGAGCCATGCTGTTTGGCACAGCCTCAGCCTCAGCTTGAAGTTCCTCATGCCTCTGTCCTCTTGGGGTGCTGGCTGGCACAGACTCCCCAATGGCAGAGGCCTCAGAGCAGGCTTCAACCTCAGAACCACAGACCATATCTTGCCTTCCCACACTGTGACCTTGGTCTCCAGAAGCCTACCCTGTAGCTTTGCTGTGACTTTGACTCACTATGTCCTATAAGGACCAGAAAGTCAGTAAATAACCGCAGTCATTAGNCTCTGGACTAAATACCTGAGTTTGTTGTCTCAGTGTGAANGTGTGGATCTATGGGGNCTCAGTTCTCAACCTGAAGAAGCCCTGTTCTGGTACACAGTGCTGGGAAACTGCCTCCCATGTCCTGTCCTCCTGGGTGCAGGCATGGGGGACACAGGAGACAGCCTGACCCATAGGGATCAGTCCTCCCAAGGCAGAGGTATTACCTTCCNTTAGTGACTGTCACCAACAGGCCTTCCTGAGGGGCAACACAGAGCTAGAACCCAAAGTCCAGGAGGAAATTCTTACTTGCAGATTTGGAAAAAAATGTTCTAGACCCTAGAGCAGCTCCTGGGAGGGAAGGGTGTGAGTGTGTGTGTGTGTGTGTGTGTCTGACTGACTGACTGACTGACTGACTGACTGACTGACTGACTTGAATAGCAGTAGTAACCTAAACAGGTGCTTACACTGTGCTCCTGGCATGAGACACAACCCCAAAGAGTTTACTGTGCTATAGAGGCCTGGTACAAGCAGGCCCTCTGAGAGACGCAGCCTGTTGGAACTGCTATGTACCATATGCTCCCACCTAGGGAAGGTTGGCAACCTTGTGGCAGGGAACAGGATTCCCTCTGCACTGCAGTCTGGGTTCACAGGTTCTTGAAGCCTTTCAGTTTCATGAGAGCCCTGCCCTGCATATTCACACTGAACAGTAGTTCAGTTCTGTTCAGGGACCCTGGCTGCAAAAGCTTCCTGGAGTCTGGTACTGGCTCTTCTGAGGTCATGATGTCTTCCCTACAGGAGACGAGTCACATCTCAGCGCTGCTCCCTCGAATTTCTGGAAGATGCAGTGGGATGTGCCTCGGTGCAGAGGTATACACCCTACCTGCCCCTACTCCAAGGTCCTGAGTTCCAACTGCTTCTGACCCCTGGGGCCACAAGGAAGGCAAGAACGACCTGCTTTTTACCTTACAGAACCAAGCATGCATCTGGATCACCAAGACACAAAGGCCTGAAGAAAACCCACTTCATCAAGAACATGAGGCAGTATGACACGAAGAACAGCAGGTAAGAGCATGCAGGGCCTGGCCCTGGACTNTCCCCTGTGCTCCCTACACTGCAGGTCCAGGCTATATCTCTGAAGGTCAGCCATGTGAGGTCTGGGCCCTGCCCTTGTTAGCAGCATCACCTTCAGTTCGTGGGGCTCCTGCTTCATTGCCCATGGCCTGTCTCTTGACCCTTTAGAATTGGGCACTCATGTTCCTCTACATTAGCTGGACACTGGCTAGCATGGCCAAGCCAGCAAGCCACCCCTGTACAATCCCAGAGAAGAGCCACCAGCTGGACTCTAGTCTTTGGGAAAAGAGAACTAGGAAGGCAAAAATGGGCCCCACCCCAGATGTGCCCAGGATAAAAGGTGTGGTCATATGGGGGGACAAGGGGAGGGCATACACAGGATAAGGTGAGGTTATACTTGAGAGCACATGGGAGGAAGCAGTCGCATTGGAGACACACAGAAGGAGGGATGGTATATTGGGGAACTTGTGGGAGGCTGAACTCAAACTGGTATTTGGCTCCCAAAAACAGTGCTAGACTGGGCTCTGGGCAGCTGCCTATGTCCTGCACTGGTGCAGGGGCAGTGCTTTGGGTATGTCCCTTGGCACCACACTACCAGTCACTCTGACCCACTCTGGGAACCACTTTGGATTCCCAGGGTCCCCCTTCCCTATGTAGGTTACCCTAGTAAGTATCTCCAGGGAATGTTGCTGCAGGGCCTGGCCAGAGGTAGCACCCTGCAGATCCTGAACACTAGACTGTAGGGTGGCCTATGATTACNGCTTTGAGGACCCGAGGCCTTGGGTCCTAAGCCCCTGAATACTGAGCTTTGTATTAGATCTGGGTGCTCTCTAGTAGCATAGGCCTTGCCTTTGTCTGGACCACTGAGGCTTGATGCTGATGAATTTTGGCCTCACCTTCCTGTGCCCTGTCTTTGTGCAAATGAGGCCTGCCCTTTCCTGGGTGACCTGTGCTCCCAGGAAATATGAAGTCTATGGCCCTGTGTGTTACAGCGTCAGGGGAGCACTATTGTGCTCCTCAGGGAACAGGAAGTTGCTTACTTACTAAGCAACTCTAGGGAATCAGGCCCAAGTGCTAAGATGCCAGGCCTGACTTCCTGAATCCAAGTCCCCTCGGTGGCTCTGGCAGTCTCCCATCACCCAGATGTAGGCAGAATAGAATTACTGCCTTGCTCTGACCTGGGCCTCCCACAGGATTGTGCTCATCTGTGCCAAGCGGTCCCTGTGTGCAGCCTTTTCAGTCCTGCCCTATGGAGAGGGCCTACGGATCAGGTAAGAGCCCATACTGTATACACTGATAGATAAGCTCTGGTCCTGCTGAGCCCAGCCCAGAAGGCATCAGTGTAGCCCATCACTGANTGTAGGCTGGGTCCTTAGACTCATGGGGTGTCAGCACACCATCTTCCACTACAGCCTAGGAACTNGCATTTCAGGTTCTTATTCCCTAGGGGCCATAGGTTCTGGTGAAACTATATATGGATTGGCTGAGATATTCCTGTCCCTCCCCCAGATATTCTCCTAAAACCTTAGGACCAACCCAGGCAATTGTGTCCTGAGTGTAATTCAGGGAAGAAGGAAACAGCTGTTGGGGCGGGGTAGTGTTGTGTGTGACTCCACAGAACAATAGTCGGCACAGAGAAACCTCCTGTCCAGAGTGGGAGGTAGCCAGTTCTCAGGATCCCAGGCCAGCTGCTGAGCTATGTGACTGCATATGAAGGGTTAGAGGCACCCAGAGAAGCAGCTCTGAGCCCAAGTACAGGTGAGTGTTCAGGGAATGTTCCAGAGTGGTGGCTCCCTAATGCTTTGACAGATGACATCTGCTTGGGGCAGGAGTGAGATACAGACTGCCTTCAGCTTAAACCTGACATGCACCTCCAAGGTCATGCCATCCTGTGCTAGGAGCTCTTCTGTGTGGGTGGATGAGCAGACGAGGCTGCCGTATGGATTCATTGTGGGCCAAGCATCCACCCACTGACTGCAGGAAGAGGGACTACAGCCCTCCCTTCTCCTAATCATTACAGTGACCTGAGGGTGGACAGCCAGAAGCAGAGGCACCCATCCGGCGGCGTTTCTGTTTCTTCCGAGATGGTCTTTGAGTTGGAAGGCGTTGAACTGGGAGCAGATGGAAAGGCAAGAGCCCTGTGGCCAGCCAATGGCCAGCAGAGTTAGGCAGACAGGTGCCTCACACATTAATCTAAGACACAGTATTGGGAACAAGCCACGCATCCTGTTATACCTATCACTAGCTGGCCTATACCACCCCAAGAAAGGGCCTAAGAGTCCTTACATGGCCACTGCCAGCTGTAGGTGACCCAACTGTCTCCCCTGGGCTTTCCACGTCTAGCCCTGCTTCCATTACAGTGGGCCAAGGCCAAGGGTCTTCCAAAATGGGGAGACTTGCACAGCTGCAGAGCCCAGGTCAGGGATGGAAGCTGATACTCTGACATAAGAGCACCTGCTCCAAGTGGGTAGCAGTACNGCCCTCAGGCTCCTTGCTGGAAGGTGGAGGGGANCAGAGTTTGGTTGCACTTTCTGACCTAGGGAAGGACTGAGCTCCAATGTGCTTGCTTTTCCAGGTCGTGTCTTATGCAAAGTTCCTGTACCCTACTAATGCCCTGGTTACACACAAGAATGACAGCCATGGCTTGCTNCCTCAGCCTCGGCCCAGCATCCCCCGGGCTCCACCAGGTTCAAGACACAAACCTGTGCCTACCAAGTCAACACCAGCTGGCACAGAACTAGGTAGTCTAGGTGCCTTCGCCATGGCACAAGGGAGGCAGCAGCACTGGCTGGGCCAGGGACAGTGATGGGGCAGACAGCAGTGTAAGCCACATCTGCACTGAGGCTTCTCAGAGGAAAAGGATTCCAGATAGTATGGCCCTAGGCTCTGCCTGAATTGGGCATAAGAAAGGATCAGTGTGGGAAGGGGGTTCTGTCCAGATGTCTCTTCTTGTACCCAAGCCCTGGCCCTTGTACCCAAGACCTGGAATCCCTCTCTGACCTGGGAGCCTTACTGTGATGCGATGCCTCTTCCTTGGGTGTGGTAGGGGAGGAGTGGCATGGGTTCTGATCAGGACCTAGGGTGTCAATAGCTGCCTCTGCTTACAGGAAACGATGGGGGAGATGCAGTAGAATACAATCCCAACCTCCTGGATGACCCACAGTGGCCATGTGGGAAGCACAAGAGGGTACTTATCTTTGCTTCATACATGGTGAGTTGCGTAGCCCTAACATTGTTCAGGGTTCAGGGAATAAACTGTGAATGAGCACCCTCCACACCCAGAAGCCCAGAACAGCCATTCCAGGGTGCCTTATCCCCATCCAACACCAGCAGGTAGGGGGACAGGGCCATAGGCAAGGACAGTGTGCCAAAGCAAGATAGCCAGCCATGCTGGACAGTCTTCTGGGGTCAGCTTTGGATGCCTGGACCTGTATCTACAGAGGGCAGATAAGCTGAGCCATTTTATCCTCAGAAATACAGGTACCGCTCTGAAGTCCTATACTCATGTCTGTAAACCCAGGCCACAAGGCATCNAGGCTCCACCTACCTCTACTTCTGTTATAGACCACGGTTATAGAGTATGTGAAGCCTGCAGACCTCAAAAAGGACATGAACGAGACCTTCAGGGAGAAGTTCCCTCATATCAAACTGACATTGAGCAAAATTAGGAGGTAAGAAAGGGCCAGGCAGATACCCCTACCCAGCCACATAACCTGGCCCTGGGCTTTCTCCTTGGAGAACATAGTGTTTTCTGACAGCCCACAACATGTGGTATAGCCATGGAAGGGTGGCTGCTGCTTCGTCATAGTCTCAATGACTATAGATTTGCCCCAGGGACATGGCTCCCATCCCACCCACAGTTTAAAACGGGAGATGCGGAACCTGTCTGAAGAGTGCAGCTTGGAACCTGTGACCGTGTCCATGGCCTATGTGTACTTTGAGAAGCTTGTGCTGCAGGGAAAGCTCAACAAACAGAACCGCAAACTGTGTGCTGGGGCCTGTGTTCTGCTGGCTGCCAAGATCAGCAGTGACCTCCGAAAGAGCGAAGTGAAGCAGCTTATTGACGTGAGTGCAGAGGTGTGCACACAGCACAAACACCCCGGTGCCAGGCACTGAACCTTAGGTGGGGACCACAGATGGGGCTGACCACTGACCCTTTGCTTCCTTCACTGCAGAAGCTGGAGGAAAGATTCCGGTTCAACAGGAGAGATCTCATTGGATTTGAGTTCACGGTGCTTGTAGCTCTGGAACTGGCCCTGTACCTCCCTGAGAACCAAGTGTTACCTCACTACAGACGCCTCACCCAGCAGTTCTAGCCTGGAACAGTACACCCCACAGGAAGGCTGCTTGGTAAAAAGGCATGTAGCTTGGCTAGAACAGAGGCAACTAGTGNCCTGTCCCTCCTCCCAATACTGCATTTGCCCCTCACAGCCCAAGGTGACTTTTGGTTTCCTTGGAGACACTGCTTTCATTCAGAAGTGCAACATACCTCAAGGCACTTCTGAGAATTTTCCTGGAGTAAATGAACAGTGTGAGGCTTGGCCTGGTTTTCATGTGCCTGAGACCAGCCTGGTTTACATGGTGGTGAATCCTGAGGTCCAGCCTTTGCAACCTATCACAGATGTGAGACCATTCCTGTGGAGACAGGTGTCCAGACCTGAACATGCTGATTTTGCCAGCCACACTTATTTCTGGAAATGGCTGTGCAGACCCTGATGCCATCTTCTGGTACCCTGCCTCTTTTGCTGTCAAGGTGGAGGGGAGGGCAGGTACCTTGACCCATTCTGATTTTTTTTATTCTTTGGACATNTGTCAAAGCATCTGTCACTGTGAAACCCCTATGCCATCACATACACAGCAGGGCTTGGCTAACACCACTCACACCTCCTGCCAGAAACTTTTGCCTGCAGCATTGGACCTTTAAGACAACTGCTGACTGGAGGCTCTTGGCTTTCCTTAGCAATGTTGTGATGAAGAAAAGGTATTGTCATTTGGGTTTGGTCCTGTTCGGGTCTGCTGGTGTAACTCTGAAACCACACGACCTTCAGGAAGGCAGGAAGGCACTGGCCCTGCCACCTGTAACAGCAGCATACATGCCAGCTAGGCCAACTTGCCTGTGCATCCACTGTGCCATTGTCCCTTTGCTTTCTTAGGACCACTGGTCTTCCCCACAACCTGGTCAGCAGCCTGGCTCCTATATAGTAGATGCCAGACCTACTGCTAGTAGCTGCTCAGCTTCACAGCCTCACCACATCCNCAGCAATGCTCATGCCTCTCAGGCCTGACACCGTCCAACCACCTAGGACCAGAGAATCAGTAATAGCTTGAGCATNAAGGAACCTTGGGGGGTAGTGACAAACCAGTGTTTTATCCTGACCATGCTTATGCTGGTGTAAGCAAACTCATACCCCTAGAATATCTTGGGTGCAAGACAACAGTCCTGCAANAAAATGTCATCTTTAAAGTANTCCCATCATTTTGTGTAAAATGAACTTCCTAGACACTGCTCCAACTTATAGGCTACCCTTGGAGGACATACCCAGGCAGCTTCCTCTAGATGTATAGTTAATGTTAAAGCTGGTAAACAGCAGTAACCTAAGCTTGTATATTTATGTAGTAAGGTTTATTATTTACCAGGCTGGTCTGCTGGAAGTCCTTCCCTCCCTGCCCTCTTCAGTCAAGTCAAGAGCTGCTGCTGTGCAGTATCAAGCACTGCTGCAACAAAACCAACCCTTAAACCAAATGACAGGCTAAACCCAGACTCCTGGAGCTATATCCATGGTGTCCAGCTGGACTGTGACCCAATGCCACAGACCTGGTGCTACCCCTTAGCACCCAACAGTACAAATGTTTGTGAGAGAGTATCTGACCTCAGAATGTCGTGTGTTAGGCAGGTGTTGAATGGATGGTGTTAAAATGTTTTTGTTAAAGTAAAACTTGGTTTTGCAACATACTAGTGAGTGTGCTGCCATTCAGGTCACCGTAAAAACACCAGCCCTACCCACATGCTAAAAGCAGACTCGATGGGCAAAGGTACTTTCTTNCTTTTATTTATGACAAATATTCCCCGATCTCTTCTGGTCAAAAGTTCCTAATAAAGGAAGAAAAATAGTATTAAAAGCCATATCTCTGGAGAAATCCCAGGCCACTCAACCCCAATGTGATATCCCCCTCCACTTACTTTGAGACAATTCCATCAGCCTTAGCCAACCGGAGAATAGAGTCATCTGATTCGCCCTTAAAATTAAAAATAAATCCCTGAATATCCCAGAGCTCCCGGCTTGGCAGGACAGAGCATGCACTATCAGACCCAAATCTGTACCCACACCCAGGGGAGATAGAATGAGCTTCACATAAAGGAAGAACCAACCACCTAAATCTTCCTAGAGCAGGCCCTCCATGGTGGCGAGGCCTAAGCAGACAAAGAGCAAACCTGTCCTGCCAACCATTTATTCCAGAGGAAGGGACACCACTATCACAGCTCAAATGTCAACAGTGCTACAAGACAACGGTCCACGTGGTAAAACAAACTTACCATCCTTCGAATGGCCCCACAGATAGCATAGGTTTTAAATGTACCGTTAAACCGGCCCGTGGCCCTGTCAACCTGTAGAGAAAGGGGTTAGGAGATTCGACCCCACCCCATGTTTTAGGTTACGTATTAGGAAACTACCAATGCGAGAAGCCAGGCACTGAAAGGCCTAGCTGCCGCCTCCTCTCCCCCGGGAACAAGCCTCACCATCGGGCTCCCAGCTCACCTCGGCCACATTCATCTGGATGGATGCGTGGTCCTTGGCACCAATGATGCGGTTGCTGGCGGAGCTGATGGAAGGAAACAGTGCGTGTGTGGGCCGCACAAAGTTCAAAGTGGATGAAAAGAAGTGAGGGACGTAGGCGTGGTGGGGCCGCGGGAACGGATAAGCAAGGACCGCAGATGCTTACTTACCATTTCCGCGGCACGTACAGGTCCACGAACTCGCCGGCGTCGTTCTGCATGTCGAGGCCGTTCCTGCAGAATCACCGCGCCGGCCATGAGGTCGGCCAGGCCCGCATTCGAGACTGCGGCCCCAGCCAGACCCATGCCCGAGCGCCCGAGCCATACGCCCGTGACCTCCCAACCCGGCCCGCCCCGACCCAACTCGTGCACAGCCCGCCGCATGGCCTACCTGCTCACTAGGCCAGCGGGAGCGCAGAAAGGAAGTAGCTCGTCCCCAGGCCGCACTATTGGCCGGGAGGGGCGGGGCGTCGGTGAATGCTTCCAGGTCACGCTGCTTGTAACCGCCGTCCCGGAGGCCAGTTTGTGTGCCTTTTCTTCCGCTTCCGGTACAAGGAAGCCCCGGCTCTTCCGCACAAAGCTCAGACGCTGGGGCCTGGCTCCACCCCACCCAGGGCGGGCTTTTCCTCAGGCTCCGCCCCCACCACCGAATCCCCC
>LZPO01055070.1:454513-464907 GCA_001675575.1 Neotoma lepida
TATACTTAGGTTCTTTACAGATGGTCCTCCAGAGTGATTTGAAAGGAAGACACTCATGTGCTGCTACAGTGGATAGGGAGTGTTGACTAATATAGCACGATAAAATCAGGGAGAGTACAGATAACTGGTCAGCCCAGATCTGTGAACTCTTTGTGCTTTAAACTGGGTTTTGGAATTCCTTGAAGTGCAGAAAGGAGCCAGAGACTCCAGTTCTAAACATGCCTTTGGTGTTGCACACATTTGGTGAGATCTGGGCTGGACAGATAATTAACAGGAGCGATGCCTTGTTCTCGGGGAATTCATCACTCAGATTCTAGATGTCTTCATGCTGCCTGAAGAGATTGCAGCAAGACATGTCCCTGGGCTCCAAGAGGGACATACTACTGACATCAAGGAGGACAGTCTAACAGGGAACAATCTGAATTTGCTAAAAAGGCCACCTAGCAAACATTTCCCTTCTCTATCTCACCTCCATTACATCTATCCCAGGTTCTCTGCCCTGCTGTTTACCCCCCAGGAAAAACAACAAGGTAAGGCCTCCAAAGATGAGGATGGGGAGGGGGTTCTAGAGAGATGGCTCGGTGGCTAAGAGCACCGACTGCTATTGTGCTATTGCAGAGGGCATGAGCTCAGTTCCCAACACTCACCGCTGCCTGTAACTCCAGCTGACTGGAAACTTCTGGCTTTCGTGGGCTTATAATTTAAAAATAAATCATTAAAAAAAAGAAAAGATGGGAAATGGCTTTTACAAGACAGACAGAAAATGCTACTTAAGCCCCATATGTGTGAATGATTACATCACGTACATTTGGGCAGTCATTGGAACCCCTGAGTGATGTGTGATGCTACCTTAGAATTTATGGGTATGGAGCGCAAGAGATGATTCAGCAGTTAGGAGCACTGGCTGCTCTTCCAGAAGTCCTGAGTCCAATTCCCAGCAACCACACGGTGGCTCACAACCATCTATAGTGGGATCTGATGCTCTCTTCTGGCATAAAGGTGTATATGCAGATAGAGCACTCATATACATTATAAATAAATAAATCTTTAAAAAGAAGAATTTATGGGTACATGGACCTTTATACCATAGCTAAACAAGTCCAAGGATGCCTTACTTGTTCTAACATAAATAAGCAAACTTATAAGGTTCCTCCACAACCTTCTGGAGGGAGGAACCCAGAGCTGAGGCCTTTTCAGAGTGCGCAGGCTGACTACATGGAAATGCTGGAAGTAGGCCACTTAAAGTATTACTGNTAATAGCTGATCACTTAACTCACTGGAATGAGGCTATATGCTACCCTACCAGGGGCTACTCCTAATCATGTAATCAAAATACCTTCAGAAAGTAAAATTCCTACATTTGGAATAATCAGCTAGATAATGGGAGCCATTCACTGCAGCCNTTGTCAGAAGACACCCAGACTCTTGCAATGAATTGGGACTGTCATATCCTCTGGCACCCTCCTCTCCTCGGGTAGAGGAGTGTCTTAGTCACTGTTCTATTGCTGTGAAGAGACACCATGACCAAGACAATTCTTATATGAGAAAGCGTTTATTTGGGGGCATGCTTACAGTGTCAGAGGGTTAGTCTGTTTTCATCATGACAGGGAGCGGGCAGCATGCATAGTACTGGAGTGGCAGCTGAGACCTGCATCTTCATTTGTAGGTAGACAGAGCATCACTGGNTCTGGTATGGGCTTTTGAAGCCTCCAAGCCCACCCCCAGTGACACATTTCTGCCAACAAAGCCACANCTCCTANTCCTCAAATATTGCCACTCTCTGATGACTAAGCTGCTGTGGAATAATCCTCTTGTACCCTGTAAAGATTTGTCACTCGAATTTGTTTAATAAAACGCTGATTGACCAGTAGCCAGGCAGGAAGTGTAGGCAGGGCAACCAAACTAAGGATGAGGGGAAGGAGAAGGGCAGAGTCGGGAGACACTAGCCAGACATAGAGGGAACAGGAGATGAACATGCCATGCTAATAACATGTAGCAAAACATGCCATGTAGCAAAGCATAAATAGAAATATGGGTTAACTTAAAATGTAAGAGCTAGTTNGTAATAAGCCTGAGCTATTGGCCAAGCATTTATAAATCATATTCAGCCTCTGAGTNNGTTATTTGGGACCAGGCAGTTGGGACATGGAAATGTCCATTTACACTAAACATTCAAATAAATGGACCTATGGGGGCCATTATTCAAACCACCACAAGGAGAAAGGATGAATCAAGTTCTAAAAAGACATTTGGCCAAATTAATACCTGAAACAAAATAACCCTGACAGAATGTCTCCCCATTGCCCTCCTAAAACTCAGGACTGTCCCTTGAAGGAACACAGAACTATCACCATGTGAGATGCCCTATCATTTACCCTAATGAATCCTACTGGAGGTTCCCATCTGTGGTGGTATTTTATCTATGTCTCCCAATAAAGTTTACCTGAGGATCAGAGGAAAAGGTCAGCCGTTGGTCTTGCAATGTTAGCACACGCCCTTAATCCTATCACCTAGCAGGCAGGGCCTGTCTGGATCTCTGTGAGTTCCAGGTCACACTAGGAACAGAGTCAAGTGTGGAGACACACNCCTTTAATCCCAGCATCAACCATAGAATTCTGGAGGTCTATACAGACAGACAGGAAGTGATGTGGCTAGGCTGAGAGAGCCAATGGGAGAACAGAACAGAAAGGAATATAGGCTTGGAAATAAAGGAAGTCACACACTCTTTTGGAAGCAGCGGCATTGGCAGGTGAGGCTGGTAGCTGTTCCTAATTCCTCTGATCTCTGTCAGACTTTCGCCCCTATCTCTGGCTCCGTGTTTTATTTAACAAGACCATTTAGAAATTATCTTACATTCATCCTTTAAGACCAAGGACTGGTTCCTCAGGGGCTATGAACTTGGGTTGTTTTCTACTCTGCCCTCTTGGGTAGCAGGGGCTATTAGCCCAGGCACCACTGCTCAAGTTTACTGCCCAGAAACATGATCCAGACAACCATGTCCTAATCAAATTCTGGAGAAAAGGAAGTCAAACCCATCTGAGAAGGACCCAACCAAGTCCCACTCTCTAATGAAAGGCCACATACTGCCCAAGGGGCTGGACACATACATTCAGATGAAGAAGTCACTTGTAATTAAGGAGACGTCCACTGAATCTGACCAAACTCATTTGAACATGCAGGAAGTACCAGACTAGTCTTTAAAACCAAGCCTCAAGAAACAGACAACACCCCTCACCAAGCCAACCTACACTTTAGTCCCAGTGTTCTCAATCTGCTCAATCTGCTGCCATGTACATGTCATGTTTGCCGTTATAATATAGGTTTTGTGTTCCTGGTCCTCTCTTCCTGCCTTAATTCCCTGGTGCTATTTTAAACTCAGGATATTCCAAAATGCAAAATTGCTTGTCAGGAGCTCACTTTTAAAAGACTTTTTTTTTTTTTTTTTTTTTTTTTTGGTTTTTCGAGACAGAGTTTCTCTGTGTAGCTTTGGCGCCTTTCCTGGAACTCACTTGGTAGCCCAGGCTGTAGCTTTGGTGCCTTTCCTGGAACTCACTTGGTAGCCCAGGCTGGCCTCGAACTCACAGAGATCCACCTGCCTCTGCCTCCCAAGTGCTGGGATTAAAGGCATGCGCCACCACCGCCCGGCACTTTTAAAAGACTTTAATGAGACTTTTGTTTTCTATAGTGTTTTTTACTACTAATGTAACCACAGGCGGACATACTTACATCTATCCAATTTGATGCATGCTTGATTATACCCTGTGGGAATATGTAAAGCCAAAGACAGCTCTCTGGGATGGATAAGGACTTTGTCCCTTTAGAGCTCAGGAAATGAAGATTAAGCACGGTGCTTTAAAGGGCTCATAATGATTGAAGTGACATTTGGTGGACCACTCAGTATTAGGGATGGACTTACAACCCACCCTCCGCAAATGCTATGAAAACCATAAAGGAAAAATTACAGCTAATAAACAAGTCTAGTCCTCCAAATTGTCGGCATTGACAGTGTCACCCATTACACACAATAACAGTAAGTCCCACACCAAGAATCCTCAATATTCAGACCTTAGGGAATAGGGGCATAGGAAAATCTACCCTGAGACAGGTAAAGGGGAGAGGCCCGACATGTCCCAGATCACTTCTAACAAATCTTTAAGTCATGTCTGTTCGGGAATATTATTTTAAGGTGTGTTACTTTTGTTTATGTGGCATTTGTTTAACTCTGTGAAGCTGTGTTACTTTGCCTGTCTAGAATATCTGATGGTCTAATAAAGAGTTGAACGGCCAATAGCAAGGCAGGAGAAAAGATAGGTGAGCCTGGCAGGCAGAAAGAATTAATAGAAGGGGAAATCTAGGAAAGAAGAAGTAGCCAGAGGAGGAGAACTCCAGGGGCCAGCTACCCAGCTATACAGCAAGCCACGGAGTAAGAAACAAAGAAATACAGGAATAGGAAAGGAAAAGCCCAGAGGCAAAAGGTAGGTTTGGGACAAGTTTGGACTTGAGCAAGGGGGTAGGTAGTAAGGCCATGTGTTAGTGTTTGTTTTTGCTCTTTTGGGGGTCCCACCACCCAGCTCCCAAATAAATCACTCACAGAGGCTTATTCTTAATTATAAATGGCCTATAAATTATAAACAAAAGCAAATTTTTCCATCACTTATACCCAAAAATTCTCCTAAGGACCAATACCCCATTAACCATAATGGAAGCCAATGACTTAAGACAGACCTTTAGCACTGAGATAGGATGCAGAGACACAAATGCCTGGTTAGAATGGATAAAATAGTCCATACACTTGATAAGAGTGGTTATTATGTGTATGTGCTGGATGGCCCAAGACTCAAATAGTCCCACTCCTGTTGGGGTGGTCCTTCCATCCTAATGGCATGCATTGTATGGTGTTCCTCTTTCAAGACTGAGGGGCCTGAAGCAATGTGTCCTGTCGCACCTGTCCCTGCTGTTTCCCCCATCAAAGTCATGGGGCCCTGGCTGCCATAGAGCTCCCACCCCCCAGGAGTAATTGCATCTCATGCCTTTCTAGGTGGGAAGAGCAATTAACTCCAGTGGGTGATGGGGCACTGTGAAGTTTGATCTTTTAAAGAGATGACCAGTCAGCTCACTTAGCTCTGGTAGTCACACAAGCAGATATCTAGTGATATTATGGAGGACCCTTATTTGAAGTCCTACCAGTGGATCAGAGTGACTTGTATTTTAGTCCAACTGGTCGCCTCTTTCAGTATGGCATTTNGATGTCCCCACCTGCCTTAAGGCCCCTCCTGCAAGAAGAGGGAGCTGTTAACTCCAGGAGACCCCCATATTTATATAGATGTTATAGAAGTGTCCTGGGGAGCCCCAAATTAATTAATTAATTAATTAATTAATTAATTAACATTGAAACCAAATAGCAGCCACTTTCAAGTCAGCCTTGTTCTGGTGGTCAACGGGTAATAAAAATGTAATTGTAATATTCTCTCCAGCACATACTGAAATTGGAATGACGTGGAGAAGAATACCATGGCCCCTGAGCAAGGATGACACACAAATTCTTGAAGAGTTNCAAATTTTTTTCCTCCAAGGTCTCTGCTTCAGTTCCTGCCTTGAGTTCCTGCCTTGGTTTCCCTGATGATGGACTGTAACCTGTAAACCAAATAAACCCTTCCCCCCACAAAATGTAGACTATAGAAACTAGCCTATTATAATCAAAAAAGATGGCTTACCTATACTGGAGGTGCTTTCATGGGCATAGCTGAACTACTGAGCCCTAACAAAATGGATTATTGGGAAAATAGATTGGCAATTAACATGATTTTAGCTGAAAAAGGTGGAGTCTGTATTTGTGAGGAGGACAGTGCCACGCCACGCAGTCATTCCAAACAATGTTGCTCCACACAGGACTGTTATCAGGGAACTCCAAGTCTTGATGTTCTCACTGATGAAGTAGCCAAAAATTTAGGAATAGATGACCCCTTTACCAACTTAATGGAACAATGATTTGGAAAATGGAATAATGACCTCAGCTTTAACATCCATAATTGTAATAGTTGGAGTCATGACTTCAGTAGTTGTAGACAACCTTGTGTTCGAGGTCTAGTCCCAAGGCTCATGGGAACAGCTAGTGCCAAAGAGCTGCCACTCAGTACCCACACAGCCCTTTNTGTTAGACACACAGGGGAGAGAGGTCCAGTGCCTCTTAACAGACTTTGAAGAAGTGAATATGTAACAAAACAGGGGTGGGGGTTTGTGAAAGATTTAGTCTTTTTTTATCAAATAAGTTTAGTAGTCATACGCCTGTTTCCTCTCCGGTCCTCCTCTTTTGCTATTCTGTTAAGGACTGTGTATTTGCTTAGCCAGATGTAATCTGCTTCTTGGAATGTCCATATGTCTGACGCCCTGACTCATTCCCACAACTTCCTGGAATGGTTATCTGTTAAAATTTACCCCTTCAGGCTGGAGAGATGGCTCAGCAGTTAAAAGTACTAGCTGCTCTTCCAGAGGACCTGAGTTTGGTTCTTAGCACCCACATGGTGGCTCACAATGGTCTTTCACTCCAGTTCCATGGGGTTTAATGACCTCTTCTGGCATCCATGGACACCATGGATATGGGTTCACAGACATACATACAGGCAAAACACCTATACACATAAAACAATAATTTAAAAAGCATTTTACAGCCCATTCCTTCTCTCTGTACCCTTTCTATTTCCTTTGTTGTTGTTTTTCAAACTGACCAATCGGGTATAAATTGTGAGGTTGATTCAGACAGTGAGGAACAGCCAAGTCCCCCTTGAGTTAGGGACAAAAGGCTGACAGCATTTGGGGCTGGCTGTGCCTAGTTTCCAGCTTTTGGCGGCTACANGCCCTTCGGTGCAAAAGTAAAGTTTTGCTTTGTCAAACCACCTTTATTTTATTTATTGATTGGTTGATTTTTGGTTTTTCGAGGCAGGGTTTCTCTGTGTAACAACACTGGCTGTCCTGGAACTCACTTTGTAGACTAGGCTGGCCNTGAATTCACAGAGATCCACCTGCCCCTGCCTCCCAAGCACTGGGATTAAGGGCGTGCACCACCACACCCGGCTTTTATTTTGGTTTTTGAGACAGGCTTTCTCTGTGTAGCAGCCCTGGCCATCCTGGAACTTGCTCTGTAGACCAGACACTTCTTTGGACTCAGAGATCTGCCTTCTTCTGCCTCCCAAGTGCTGGGATTAAAGGTGTATGCCACGTTGGACTCCAAAACATGTTAATTTAAGTGGTGATTTCTTGGTTTGTCTTGTCTCTAATCTTGTCTCTAACATCAGTATTCTGGGTGTGTAGACCTACATGATGTCTTGACCCTAGCCTGACACCTGGGAGAGTTCCTGTGAAGGTTCCAAAAGAAATGTTTTGTTTCTGTTTTTTTCTTTTTTTTTAACTTTTATTTTTATTTTATGTGTACAGTGTTTTGTCTGTGTGTATGCACAAGTGCATGTAGTGCCTGCAGAGGCCAGGAGAAGTCATCGGCTCCCCTGGGAACAGGGTTACAGACAGTTGTGAGCCATCATGTGGGTGCTGGGAATTGAACCTGGGTCCTCTAGAAGAGCAACCAGTGCTCTTAACTGCTGAGCCATCTCTCCAGTGCCCTGTCTTTGTTTTGTTTTGTTTTGTTTTGTTTCTATGAAAGGTGACTGGACATCCAAGGACCAATAGTCCATAAACAATCCCCAATTTGTGAAACTTTTCTGTACATGCCTGTTTGTTCAACCCTAAACATTTCTGANACTACCATCCTCCCCCTTGCACCCACCAGGAATCAGCCAGTTGAGTTAGATTGTGAGGTCAAGCNCCTACCAATGAAATGAGACACAGTCACACTACCCACATTAGCATTAAAACTAAGTGAGCTCCCTGCCCCAGTGTGCTTGCCAGTGAGGTTCGACTTGGGGCACACCCTTACTGCAAAAAGTGCCTCACTTTTTCTTTGTGTGTCATTGTGCCACACTGAGAATATTCTTTTCTAACAGCCCTGAGAATATATAGAGTTAGATCCCATTTTACAAACCAAGACAACAAAGCTGAGGAGGAGGAAGTCAGTCCTACAGAGTCAGAAGCTAGGAGCCTGAAGGCCCAGGCACACACTGCTCAGCCTAGAGCAGTATTAACAGGGGGATTCAGAATTCAGGGACTTCATCTCCCAGTNAGGTGAGGTGCCCAGCTGGGAACCTGGGTGAACTGCAGAGGGAAGCACCCACCTCCCCAGGGCCCATTCCATCAAAGAGTAACTGTCATCTAGGTGTGTTGGTAGCTGCCAAAACAAGCCTGAGGCCAAGGTCTNCTGGTGGAAAGAGACAATCCAAATTCCTGCTCCGGTGAGTTGCCTGGGCTTGTCTCTCCCAGCCTGGCGCCATAGCTCTTGGAGGCTTTTTACTCCACCCGCTTTACAGGTCGCTCTGGAATGTTCTTAGAACCCAAGGAAAAGCTGCCAGAGAATCAAGGCCCTGCAGGAAGATTCAGAACTCTCCTGTGCTGTGCCCTCCTGAGCTGCCTGCAGCAGAGCAGGCAGGCAGCTCAGCAGCGTTGAAGGCTGTCCTGAGCCCTNGGCAACAGTGGACCAAGCTTTCCAACTAGCCTTGCTGAGTGCCAGTCCCTGAGAGTGGAGCTGGGGAGGAAAGCAGGGTCCTGGATGAGCTCTACTTCTTTGCTGTTTCCTGTAGGCACGTTGTCTACTCCCTTTGTGAAAACCTCATGGCCACAAAGCCACTGGGCAGTGTTCTTCACTGTNTAATAAAGCCTGGATACCTCCTGCCCTGCCCTGCCCCAGGCCCAGCCAAGACAAAACCGGGTTGTGCTTGAGTTGAGCCTCCAGCCCCCACTCCTGCTTCACCATCTGTCCGGCCTGGGCTCTGTGCAGCCCCTGCTGTCTGGCCACCATCCCCAGCTCTAGTCCCAGGGGTACCTGAACCATCGTTTCCACCACTCTGGGCATTTGTTCAGTCGACAAGTACTCAACAAGCACCTGTTTGTCCAGGCCTGTGAGGGGTAGGACAGGACAGGTGGCAGTTCAAGAGAGTCACAGAGGTTTCCCACAAGACAAGTGGCAATATGGGAGACATTTGCAGTTCTCACAACTANGGACAAGTACAAGGGCTCCTTTGTAGAGGCTATGGTGGCTGCTCATAACCACAGGGCACAGGCCACTCACTATGGACATGTGACCAACCCAAGCAGTCAACAATGCCTACTGGACAGGTTTTGTTTTCATCTGGGGGTGCTAGGGATAAAACTCTCAGGGCACCCTGCATTTTGGGGGTCAACACTTACTATTGGGTTAAATAGTACCATAGCCCCATAGTGGGTGGTTGGAGGGTTTTAAAGGGCNATGGTTCCAAAAGGGAGCCACATGGCTGGGGTGGTGAGAAAGGCCCCTTGGAGAAGTGGACTTTGTTTCCAAGTGAGCAGACCTGAGCTAGTCTTGTCCCTCACACTGTAAAGACAGGCTNAGAATGCTGGTGCCACTGCTCACAGAGACAGAGCTCAGCATGCTCCCAGTGGTGCCAGGCCTGGGGGAATTCCAGAAAGAGGCCCACTGCATTCCTCTACCTGGGTGGGCAGGGGCGGGGGCTCTTGCATTCCTGGTAGAGACAGGGGCCCACAGCCTGCGCCAGCATCAGGAGGGACCCAGATAACCTCTGCCCAGACTCAGCTCAGTGGAGTTGGGCTTGGCCTAGCTGAGGACAGCAGGGGTCCCCACCACACCTAGAGGCCTGGAAAGAGGCCAGGCTAGGTCAGGGCTTTTCCAGCCTGGTGGGCAGGGTGGAGCGGAAGTGTGGGGGGCGGTGAGGGGGAGATGACAGTGTCACTGGTATCTGGAGTCAAATGGCCACCCGCAGCAGTCATAGGTAGCTTCTCAGATGCAGTCTGTTCTATGAAACAGGTTTTAGAGCAGCTTACTCCAGGTGACAGTGTCCCATCTGACCNTATACAGGTCTGCTGAGGCCAGGAAGTGGCCCCTGGCTCCATGCACAGAGGTGGCTCCGGGACTGGGCCAGAGGGCCCAAGGCAGATGGTGACAAAGGTGGGGAAACACAATTCATCAGTGCCCAAAGGCTCCGAGGGCCACATCTAACCCGGTAGCACAGCAAGGCTGGGTGGAGCTTGCTATGACAGACACCGGCATCACTAGGTGTCTGGGTCCTCCTATCGGGAGACAGCACTTCNGCTCTCCCTCCTACCTTCAGCAGGACTATTACCTGGGTTCTGAGAGAAAGCCCTCAGAGGACAAGAACATACCCTCAGATNGGCTGCTGGGACAACATACAGAAGACCCCTGGAAAGAATAATCGTGTACTTACAATGAGACATCCCCCCACCCACACCCCAGCAAGCAGGAGCCTCTAAGTCTCCATGTGTTTACATTCCCTGGA
>LZPO01055070.1:464927-482830 GCA_001675575.1 Neotoma lepida
AACTGAGCTTCCCTTTGACACCCAGGAGGGCTATGTTCTCGGCATGTAGATGTGTATAAGAGACAGGAGCAGAGCCTCCATCTTAGTTCTCCCCCTTCCCCTTAGGTAGGAGGGTAGCTATTTTCCAGGTGTGACCTCCCCACAGGCCAACCCATGTTCCCAGATAGCCTGGCCAGGAATGGCCTGCAGGCCTTACAGNGCTTAGCTGTGNTAACACCTCCCACANCAAGGAACTTGAGCTGGGAACCACAAGTCNTTTTCAAACTTTCTGCCCACATTGGACTTTTCTAGGCCTCTGCTATCAGACTGGGGTGACAGTCAATGACAGTAACTGGGTATTGCTTTGTAGATTAAAGCACTGTAGACCCCGAGAGGACATGTGCTAGGCTTCTGTGTATGGGATGTGATGGGAGTTTTTCCAGCTGGACTCTAGACACCCCAGGAACCTGGGGTGGTGGTTCAACTGAAGTCAGGACAAGCAGGGCCCATAGCTCTTAGTTCCTGGGGATCCCATGGTGTCTCTCTCCAGGCTNAGCCAGCTTGAGGGTTGTGTGTCCTGGGTTCACTGAAAACCTAAACATAGGTGCAGGCCTTCTAGTGAAGGCGACAGAGCCCAGCTGCTGTCAGAAGTCTGTGTGGCCACTGTAGCCCTGCCTCCACTGACAGCCCGATAAGCCCCAGGCACCCGCTCTACCCACATGGCCCCCAGTCGGCTCCAAGACCAGATCCAGTGATTGATCTTGCACAACTGAGCTTCCCTTTGACACCCAGGAGGGCTATGGCCACGGCATGTTCTGAGCTGTCCACATCTAACCCCGGGCAGCCTCTTTAAAGAGCTTGGCCTTTGGGGTCTGCACAGCGGATAAGTGGAAGTGCAAGTCTTCCTTTCATCCTGTAGGAGCCGCCTTCCTGAGCTAGNCATGGCTGACAGCCATTGGGCCATCTCCACCTCTCAGCTGTGGGGACTGATGCTGCTGTAGACAANGGTACACAGACAGCATTCTGTGGTTCACAGGTTCTCGGATGGTTTCTAGGAGTCTCCACTGAGCCAAGTGTGATTGTATTTCATTCTAGAGTTGCCACCAGACTGTCGACATTGCTGCACCTCAGCTGTGTGTGCAGTCCCCTCAATCATTTATCACTCTTATGGTTCTGAAGCTCAGTGGCCACAGAGTGAAGACCATCCCTGTAGGCCTCAGGTGGCCACAGACAAAGATGATGTCTGAGCACCAAGTCCTTGATCCTCTTGCCTGTCTCTCTGCTCAGAGCCTCCAACACTTGGAACAGGAAGGGGCTGGCCTCCAGGTCAGTGTGAGTGATGGTGGACTGGACCTCGGGTCATGTGGCCACTTTGATCCAGCAGTGACTCAGCACTGGGCTTAGGCTCACAGACCCATCCCACCTTACGGGCTCTTGTGTGCAGAGCTGAGTGAGTCAGAGTCATCCACTCCTTGCTGTTACTGTTTGTGTGTGTGTATGGTGGGGGTGTGAGGTGTGTTTCAAGACAGGGTTTCTCTGTGTAGCCTTGGCTGTCCAGTAACTCACTCTGTAAACCAGGCTGGCCTGAACTCAGAGATCCAGCTGCCTCTGCCTCCAGAGTGCTGGGATTAAAGGCGTGTGCTACCACCGCCTGGCCACACTGACTTCTAATGGCAGTCACACCACAGGCTGCTAGCTGCTGCCCATTCATATTGGTATTAGTTCTCATAAACCATGCTGTAGCTTCCTAGGGACCATAGGAGACACAGCAGCAGCACCAGCAGATCCCAGGGACAGCACAGCACTTCTGTGATGGAGTGAGGACTGGAAGCCACCTTGCGGTGTAAAGATCCAGTGTCCTACGATCCTTATGAATGAGAAACAGGCCCAGTGCCATCTGCCAGTATGAGGCAGGATCTTGGTGCCCTGGAGTGACTAGCCCCTGAAGTGGCCTCANGCCACCTGCAGTATCACAAATAAGATACTGAGTATGAGAACATGGTGGGACAGGGCGGGGGTCAGGGGTGGGCTCTGAGGTGGGAGTGATTTCAGGGTACAGCCAGGGAAAAGATATAGTGTTTCTGAGGACAGTGAGGAAGGGTTCCCAGAAGGCAGGTGGAAGAGACCTGGCGGCAGGGTAGGGGCACTTGTAGGTCTGAGAAGCTTCTGAAAGCCCAGCCCTATGACAGCTGCAGAACTACAGCCTGTCAGCTTGATGGTCCAGAGTCTGATCCACTGTCCAGACCAGTCCTACAGGGGCCACACCAGACCCTGCTGCTGAATTTGGTAGGTCTGGGGCAGCACTGGCCAGGGGGTGGAGAGAGAGTCAGCGACAGAGACAGAGAGACACATGGAGACAAAGAGACAGAAACTGTAATAGAGACACACAGAGAGAAACAGAAATAGATAAAGGTGGAGGTAGAGACAGAGAGGGGCAGAAAGCAGTCTGAGAATACAACCCAGCAAGTCAGAGAGAAGTGAGGAGGGTTAGGGTTAGAAGAGATGGACTGGATCAGGTGGGCAGAGGGGCTGCTCTCGGCAAAGAGTGGGGGCTGCTGGGCCTAGGCAAAGGAGAATTGTCTGATGGGTGTGAGTGGGGCAGGCTGACCTCCAGTTCTGTTTTTGCCAGTGCAGAAAACCTGGCACAGTTGGAGTTTAAGGACCCTACACACCCATGTTCCTGAAGCTAGTGAGAATCCTCTTAGGTGGCTCTCCTGCTGGGCTGTGGCCAGGAGGCCCAGGCCCGTGGGAAGCAGTCTGACAGTCCAGGAAGCCTTGTCCCAGCAGCACTCAGGCTCTGCCCGAGGGCCTTCCCTCAGGAGAACATTCCTCCTGAGCTTAAGGCCTCCTGGCCATATAAGGCTGCCTGTGGGCACCTCTCACAAGCCCTCACCCCCCACCACTCCCACTCCCGCCTACCCCATGGGAGCCAGTTTGACCAGCTAGGATAGGGAGGGGCCTGTTGCAGCATTGGTACTGGGGGGAGTACAGGGCAGCCTTTGGGCTGAGCACAGCATCTCTGTGTGCCACCAGTCTCCCACCGTGCCCAGAGCTCCCTTTCGATCTCTCCCTACAGGTTTGAGCCTCAGGCTTCTCAGGGTACTATCTGAGAGGTGGTAGGGATGGGGTAGGGAAGGCAAAATGGATCTCAAACCCTATACCTCAGCAAGGTGCCAAGAGGTAGGTTGATGCTTTCTCTACCAGGTAGTTTCCCAGGACCAGACTCACCATGGAAGGACAGTTTCCTTTCTTTGTTGGTGTTTGGGGTTCCTAGACTTATTGTGCTATCTCTTCCAGGAAGCTGGTGGGCCTAGAAGGACCTGGCATTTGTCTTTCAGGCAAAGGGCTGGTCCTCTTGCAAACTGGCAGGTAGGTAGAGGTGACGTCTCACCTGGATGCAGTGGTGTCTTACCTGTATTATGCTCCAGCAGGGATGCTTCTGGAGAGACCCCTCCTGTCAGTTCCTGACACCCCACCCCAGCCTGGGAAGTGGCAGGATCAACAAGAAAATTGGGGTGTAGTGATGAGGGGTCTCCCTGGGAACATAGATCTTCCTTCAAACTCCTACAAGTTTTCTCTGAGAACTGCCAGGGCTCAGGGCAGGGGAACCCCAGGAGTTGGTCCACTACTTATTGGGCTCTGGGCCCCTCATCCTGTCCACTAGTGGGCTGACTCCCACACTCAGATAAATTCAGTAAGACTGGGGAGCATCTAAGTTGGACCCTGAATTCTTGAGCATCACATGGACCACCGCATGGAGGCCTCCCTAGGTTGTATACCTGTTATAAGTGTGCCTTTCTCTTCAGGGCATCCAGCTAAAGTTACATTTTCATCCCACCTGTGGAGAAGAGNAACTGAATAGGGTGAGAAACCTTGAGAAGCCCTGTGTAATGCCTGGGACCTGAGCCACCACTGTGCACGCTCCTGACACACTCCACCTATCAGGCCTCCACCTATGGGGCAGTGATTGCCTTGGGTCAGGCCTGCAGTGGTACCAGAGCTCAGTGCCTGTGAGGTGATGGACCTGCTTGGACCCTTAGNTGTGGAAATGAGACGGTATACTGTATGCAGGTATACATATATATTCACGGTGCCTAGGCTTGAAGGGTCTAAAGAACCACGAGGGGAGAAGTCCCTGCTCGAAGAATAGCCAGGAACTATCTCCAGGCCCTGTCTCAGGCCAGAGATGTCTTGTAGCCCTCAACCCCACCCTTATGGGTGCAGGAGCCAGGAGGCTTTNGGGAGGTTAGAACAGGTAGCTGGGGGAGGGGTCTCTGAGGCTACCAGGACTGCTGATCTCCAGATCACCAAGCTCCCCAGCTCCAGGCTGGGTTTCACAGTGCACAGNNCCGATGGAGGGACATGATGTGCTGCTCTGCCAAGCAGTGGTCAACAGAGGCCAGATGCTGTCCTTTGGGTTTACAACATCCTGATGTCAGCTTTTCAGGGCTGTGATTCCTTTTGGCATCTGTCCAATCTGAATCTTTGGAGAACAGAGCTGGATCTTGCTGACAGCAGCTGCCAGAATCAGCCCTGCCACTGGCTCCTGGCNGCCCGCCATAGGCAGGGATNGAGGTTCCACCATTGGCTCCCTGAAAGGGCCTCAGAGCAGCCCTGAGAAAGGGAATGTGGCTTCCGTACTGGTTTTTTTCCAAAGCCTGTCCCTTTGGAGGCACACACCCTGGGCCTTAGACCTTTTCAGCTTGTCCAAGNAAGAGGTAGTTAGTGCCAGTTCTCTGTGAAGGTGTTGCAGCCACCTGAAGGCAGGAGCCTGTCTGCAGTTGCTTGTGATGCCTAGTGACATGCTTGAGTATAAGCAAGGGGTACCNTCTTGTCCTCTGTGTGGCTCCCCAGAGGCCCCCAAGGTGGACTTCTAGGGTTGAGTCAGATGGCTCATGTCTGGTTCTGTTTCCAACAGCTGTCCCCAGGTTGGGTGGCTCAGGGGCTGATGTGTACCCCTGGAATGCTGTTGGAATAGGACCCTGTGCCAAGGCTGGGAGAAAATACGCCAGACTTCTTCCCCCACAAGCTGCAACTGACCTCTCTGCTTTCCCCTGAGCCTGGGCCTAAGTACATGTCCCCTCTCCTGACCAGCTTACTCCTTACCTCATTCCAGATAGGCACCCTCTCCCGTAGGCACAGAACAGAACCCCCTGGTGCTGTCTGGACTGTCAGAAGAAAGGGGTCAGCTTTGGGGACGGGTACCCCCAAAGATCCCAAAAGGCAATGCCTGAGAACAGAAGGAACTGATTTAATTCCTTCTCTCTTTAGAACTGTGCTATTGACTGCCTCCATCCATGTAGCCTCAGTTTCTCCATCCTCGAGGAAGAAAATTATCTGGGTTGCCTATGATGACTCAGAGGAAGTCACTGTAGAGATGGCCCACTGTAGAGATGACTGGAAACCGGACCTGGTCAGCAGGGAATGGGGGTAGTGGAATGGGCAGAGAAAACCACCTCATGGGATATCTCCTCCTGCTCCATTTCCCAGCTCCAGACCCAGCTGGCCCCTCCTGGCCCAGGCACACCAGCTGCCGCAGGGTAGGGGCAGAGTGTGGACACCTCACTTGTCCTGTACCACAATGTCCTCTGCCCACATCACCCGCCCTGCCCTGCCTACCACCAGTTGCTCTTGGGGCAGCTGTCTGCTGGGAAGTAGCTAGCTTGGGGTTAACCCTCCCGGTGCTGGCTGCTGGGCTGACTCAGCACATTCTCAGGCATCTGCCTCTCTCTTCCACTGGCCAGTCTTCTGGGACCAATCCCAAGTACATCTGGCCTGGCCACTAGGGGGCTCAGAGGAGTCCTGGCACAACCTTTGCCCTCTAGACCCTCAAGAAACTCACATGAAGTCAGCAGGCTATCGAGCCTGGCGGGCAGACACTTTAGTGCTGTATCTTTCAGCCTCNGGCTATTTGGACCCCCAACTGTCAAAGGGGATAGAGGCTGGAACAGCTTCCTGATGGGCATGGTGGACCTCCAGGCAGTAGTAGGGTGGGGCCAGCCATCTGGGAACCTGCTACTGCCCCAGCTGTGCCTCACACGGGGTCATAAATCAGCTCCTGAGCCTACTCTACTGAATTCCAGATTCCTCCCTGTCTCCCGCCCTCTCTGGAGCCAGCCCCTCCCCCACACCAAGCCTTCGCAGCAAAGGGAAGCCGCTGCCCTGCCCTCCCCCAGGTGGAAAACTAAAAGTGAGGTTATAGAGGAATTCCGGGGAAGGAAAGTGGAACGGACCAGGGAGAGCAGCTTGTCTCAGTCAGTCTTGACCTCAGTTTTCAACTGAGGCCGGGAGCCACCCAGCCTCTTGGGGTTTAAGATTTGTAGGAGGCTGGGGACAGCCAGGAAGATGTGAGGGTGGTGCAACCTTTCCTAACAACTACGGGTCAGGACCCGGCCAGGACACGACGTCAGGAACTCACTCGGACCCTGGGGATTATCCAGAAGACCCAGCAAGATAGGAGTCCTATCCCCAACATGAGATGATGTCCTGGCTGGCCTGGCTAGGAGACTAGGGGGAGCTGCTAGCCCTGCTGCTGTGTCCCACTCCTAACCCNCNGGGATTTTCCTTGAGATAAGTTTGGTCCTAGAATCCAAGGGGAGGAGATTCAGTGGCTGTGGCTGAAGTANAAGTGAGGTACACAATCGTCTTAGCCCAGCCTCTAGAACCTTCAGCGCTTGCACCATGGACTCAGCCTGGCCGATCAACTGGAGCCCACTGTACCCCAGAAACACAGGAGCTAGAGNCACGGCTTGCTTAAGAGATGTGTAACCAGAGTCCTATCAGACTGGCATCTACAGGACAATGAGCATCCTTGGAAATACCCCATGGGTGGGCACCTGTGTCACTCATTTGCCTCCTGTCCTGATCGATCCCTTATTGCTGAGGATTTTTTAAGCCAATACNGCTAGACAGGGCTAAATCTGCCCTAACAATGGAGGAAGCAGGGGGTCCCNTCCTGTCTGGTCTTTTCCCGACCATTTGCAGATCTTATCCCCCCCTGGGCCCCCACCCATGAACACACACAGTTTGTACAAACACCAACAGGGAAGGAAGAGAGTAACAGGATAGGGCAACGGGGAGGCGCCAGGTGGCTGAGACCTGTTTGAAGTTAGGGAAACAAAAAGGGAAGCCTCTGGGCGGGTAGAGGCAGGCCCGGTTTGCTGGGGTCTCGAGCATCCAGGGAAAAGGCAGGGGGGTCTCCCTAAGGATCGAAGTCTGGACCTGGGGGAGAGGAAAGGCTCAGTAACGTCAAGTTCCCACGACCTGGCCGGGGGCCAGCAGGTGCCCCTTCATGGACGCTGGTCTGGCCGGGGTCCGAAGGGTTAAGGTCCCCGGGCCGCCCCCTCCCTTGTGCCCTTCCCCAACCCCCTCCCCGGGGCACAAGGCTCGGGCGCCAGGGCGGGCCAAGGCGGGGCCTGACGTCCTCGGACAGGCGGAGTCAGCCGGGCCGGCCGCCCCAAACTAGACTCGCTAGGCTCCTGCGGCGCGCGCTGTCCCTAGAGCCGCTGCCCCCAGCAGGAAGATGGCGAAGCGCGGAGGGCCGCTCTGCGCGGGGAGCGCACCGCGCGCCTGTGGCCCCCGGAGCCCCGCGCCTCTGCTGCTGCTGCTCCTGGCTGAGCTGGCGCTGCTAGGCGAGGCGCGGACTCCCGGGGGCGATGGCTTCAGCCTGCACCCGCCCTACTTCAACCTGGCGGAGGGTGCCCGCATCACCGCGTCCGCGACCTGCGGCGAGGAGGCCCCGACGCGCAGTGCCTCACGCCCCACCGAGGACCTCTACTGCAAGCTGGTTGGGGGTCCGGTGGCCGGCGGAGATCCCAATCAGACCATCCAGGTGAGCGCGGGGCGGAGGAGTTGGTTACACCATCCTGCGGTGTTCCTACTCCAGAACCTGAACCCAGCCGACTCCTAGAGGCTCCCTTGGCCGGGGTGGTGGTGGTGGTTGGGGAGTCTAAGTACCGACTCTCCCACCAGGACTCCCTGGTCCCATGTTTTGATGGACCAAGAGNGACCCNAACGCAGCCACCGAAGCTCGTGCAGAAACTGCACGTGCCTCTGAAAGAGCCAATGAAGTGTCCGGGTCGCGGACCAAGGGCCCCAGGGGCCGGTGAAGCTCAAGGGGGTGGGGTGACCTAGGCAGGAGGGGACCGGTGATCAGTCCCTGGCGGCCCTGAGTCCGGGATCCCTGCGTGGGCGGGACTTGGCCTGGGTGCCCGCTGACTGTGAGGAGGGGGCGGGAGCTCCTTCTTCCCCCGGGACAGGCTGGAACCTGTTGGCCGCCCGGATGGGGACGAAATGAGCGCGGAAGCCGCGTCGGCGCCCTTTCTCCTGGTGTTGGGTCTCACTGTCCCAGCCAAGAGTTGAAACTTCTCTGTCTGGGATCTGGGAACTCCGGAGGGAGGTGGGAGAGCGCAGGCAGGCTACGTTTTAACTGAGCGGGAACACCTGTGGGCCATCAGGGGGCAGCCCCCTGCCCAGCAGGTGTTATTACGTGGGTTTTAGTCTCCCGGGAGATACGGATTCTGTACCTAAAGACTATCCAGAGGCCTGTCTGTCATGCTGAGCCTGCAGGTGGGCTAAGTGGTCCGGTTCGTTGCAGGACCGCTGCCTCATGTTAGGGAGTGAGGAGAGTTGGGAGCCATAAGGGCCTAGTAACTTTAGCTACCCTCTAGGGACCTGTTTCCACCTTCCTGAAAGGAGGTTGAGGAGGGGGAAAGTAGATGAAAATGGATTCATCGGGGTGGAGAAAGAGGGGAGACGTGAAGGAGCTTAGTTCTGTTTACTGCTTACCTGGCCACCACCCTCCTTGCCTGCCCACTTAGCCCTTCCTTGGGGGCTCCAAGTGGGGAGGAGGGAGTTGAGGAGGGCCAGGCTCCCCCGTGCTCTGGTTTCTTAGCAGTCTGAGGGTAAGAACATGTGTGGGCCATCAGAGGCAGATTCAGAGACAGGGAAACTGAGGCCTGGAAAGTTACAAACACCTATTTTTGAAGCCGTTTAAGTCAGAGCAGGATCCATCTGAGCTGAGCAGTTGGAAGTAGGATACTTCTTTGCCTGTGGTTCCCTGTGTCTAGTGTCAGGGAGCTAGGTCTCAGGAGGGGACCCAGTGGGAACCTTCAGACCTGACCCAGAGAGACTGGCTCGGCTCCCAGGGCTCCTCACTGCTTACCTAGTAATTTGTTATTCCCTGGGAAGGGAACTCAAGTCCATGTCCACACCCCAGACCAGAGTTCCCTGCTCTCCTTGTGAGAGAGGCCTTCTCAGAGAGTTACTGGCTTGGATGGCTCTGTCCCTGCACAACTGTTACTACCTCCTTATAGTGATAAAGGTCCAGCCAGGTGGTCAGAGGTCAAGCCCCTCTGTGCTGCACTTCCTTGGTGAGAAAGTAGAAGTAACATCTGCTTTGCCAAGGTCCCACTATCTAAGGGGTTAGACATGGAACACACACATCCCAATTTCACAGCATGGTCCCAAGGAGTCAGGGACCCTTTATGGCAACAGAAGAGGGACTGGGCATCCCAGATAGGATCCTGAGCGAGTCCCACAGGGTCTCTGGGCAAGGTGGAGTGTGGGTTGGCACTCTTGCCCTCTCAGTGTTAGGTGGGCATCAGAGGAACTCTGCTGGCTTCCACTCAGGGCAATTGGNGACTCATTGGAAGGGGAACTCCTAATCAGTCCCTATGTTTCCTAGTTCTGTTCCTGGCAGGACCCTCGGCAGCAGAGGGGTGGAGGAAGCCTGGTTTCCCAGCCCTGTCTGCTGTAAGCCAGAGGTCAGTGGGGAAATCCAGGCCACCAAGGGTGCTTATGACTTGATGCTCAGTGAATAGCTGATTGGAGACTCTTATTGTAGTTTCCTAACTCTCAAGACCCTCTCTGTTGGCTGGAAGGCGGCACACACTGGCTTCCCTGGACTCCTAGGAAACTGGAGGTCCACGTGCATCCTTGAGCCTGGGCCTGACCTCTGTGGGCAGTATGGTCTAGACCACAAGAAGCCTCCTTAGGAGGCCTGCCCACCCCACCCTACTTGGCACCCATGGGGTCAGGGTCCTGTCAGTGAACCCCTTGGGCCCCTGCTCTGTCCATCCTGTGGCTCTGAGAGAGGTTAGGGGATCATCGGTGAGGCTTGACAGACAGGCCCACTTAGGTTCACCATAGTCTTAGCTCCTCTATGAGGCAGCTGTGGGTGGTGGGGCACAAAGGTGTGTCCAACACCAAAGAGCTCTCAGGGCCCGGTGGGACTATCCAGATAGTTGGTGTGGTGGGGTAAATAGAGAAGGCAAGACCTGGCAGGGGGCAGGCCAGCTTCTTGGGTGGTCCAGAACAGTGCCCAGGGGCAGGCATCTAAACCAAGATCAACAGGAAGCACCCAGGCCCCTATAGGCTGCCAGGCAGGAGCTCCCCAGCTATCAACACCTGGAGATCTGGGAGTCACAAACAGCCTTAGGAATGGGCACACAAGGTGGAAGTCTGGAGCTAGCTGGACTTCCAGGGAGGCAAAGTCTACTCTGTGCCAGTGGGGGCTAGAGGCTCTCTTGCCACTGAGACCTCCTAATTGGGGCAGGCTTCTTGGGAAAAAAGTCCTGTACCCCATGCTCAGTCTGGGAGGAGTGGGGTCACTTTCTAGGCCTCAATCAGTGTCAAGTCTCCAGGGCTGCCTTTGTGTAGGATAGGTTTGGTTTCCCTGTGGAGTTGGGGAGGGGCTTTCCTGGCCNGGAGCCATGGCCCCTCCCCTCCCCCACCAGGAACAGCAGGCCAGGATTCGGCTGGACTCTGCTGGGACTTCCTACAGTAGGCCCCAGAAGATGGCTAGGCTGTGATTGATGCAGCTGCCAGGCCCTACCCTGCAGATGGGAACACTGAGGCTCCCAGTGCTTCTTGACTTGGCTTTGTCCCAGAGCTCAGAAATGGCAGTTGGGAGCCCCAGGCCTCTCCTGCCACTGCCCACATACTTACATTCTATCAGGGGCCCCCACAAGCTGCAGACAGCTTAACTCTTGTGTCTGGAGACCCAATCTAGGAAGTACTGGACACGCTGGGGTGGGGCCTCCAGGCACAGGCTGGGAGTTGGGGGCACATCTGACTCCTCCATGAACCCTCTTCCTAAGAGCTCTCCTTTTCTTACTCTTATACATGCACACCCAAATCCCATACTATCAACCCTTTGTGGGATTCCTTGCAGTGACCTGCAGCAGGGAGAGTNGTAGTTGGGAGAGGTGGAAAGTATCCTACCTGCTCTCACCTCCTTTGCCTGTTGGCTCCATCAATGCTAGAGCATTTCCAAAGCCAGCCCTCTGCCAGAGCATACTCACTTTACCCTGAAGGCCTCTGATGCTTCCTTCCCATGGAGGCTTGCCTTGATTTTTCTCACCTAAAGCAGGTGTCCCCTCAAACACTGGTTTTCCTGTCATGTCCTCTTGAGTTGATTTAATAACTGAAAGATGAGGACCCTTTTGTGGGACCCAGGGTTCATATGCCAGGATGGTGGCTCTAGAGGAGAAAAGGGGGTGCTTAGCCCTTTTTGGTCATCTTCTCCCTGCAGGGCCAGTACTGTGACATCTGTACAGCTGCCAACAGCAACAAGGCACACCCTGTGAGCAANGCTATCGATGGCACAGAGCGCTGGTGGCAGAGCCCACCCCTGTCCCGTGGCCTGGAGTACAATGAGGTCAACGTCACACTGGACCTGGGCCAGGTAGGGTTCATTTTTGTCTGTGCAGCTCCGGCCACAAAGCTTGCCTTGGGCACAAGACAATGGGATTGGTGAGGTCACCATCCAGAGAGACACAGCCTGGGGCAGGGCTGCTGGGAGCAGGGCCAGCACAGGCAAAGGCCAGTGGTGGACATCTTTGTTCTTCTAGTGTCCCTGGATGCACACGGAAAGTGGGACTGAATGGGGCACCACCAAANGCCACACCAGAGTTGGTAGGGGAGAAGTGCTGGTTGTGCAGAGGAAGACATGGCAGACCTGCTTTAGGGCCCCTGGTGCCCTCAGAGTCGCCCTGGTGTTTACTCTCAGGAATTCCTGATGGAGATGGGAGGGGTGCAGGAATGTGGAGGAAGCCTGGTAGAAGTGGACATTCCTGAGATACCTGTGCTCTGGTGACCACCTTCAAGTCAGAGGGTCAGCAACTGAACTCAGACTGCCAGCTCTGAACGCTTGTAGGCCTCCAGGCTCCTGTGTGGGTAGGAGGGTAGATCAGGTTGTTTCTCGGTGATGAGCAAGCCACNCNAAGGTGAACAGGGCCTGGGGACTCTGGTGTCACTCCAGGACTGGGTCACACTCACAAAGCTGTGTCCTAGTCCTTTGGGATCCTGGCTTATAGGAATGGTGGCCATGTTGAGGCACCCTGGGACCAGAGTAAGGGTGTGTGCATGGGCTGGGCTTGGTAGAGCTGGGGCTTGTGTCTCCATTCCTGCCACAACACAGCTGGCTGGCCTCTGCTTCTTCCTGGGTCTTTGTGCCTGCTGCAGCCTTGGGTGTGGAGGGGATGAGCGATGGGGCAGAGTAAGGTGTATTTCCACAGCCAGGCTGGGGNACAGGCCTGAACAGCTGGTGCCTGTTTCCCCACCTGGTATCCTGTGGACAGGCAGCTGGAGAGCAGGCTGGGTCCTCAGCACGTGNTCTAGAACTTCACAGAACCTGAATTCACAGTTGTGTTCTGGCAGCCATTGTGGGGAAGGAGGGAGAGGAGGAGGTGGCTGTCCCAGGGCTGTCTAGTTTGATCTTGACCTGGTCCATTTCCCTCATCTCCCAGCTTTCCGTCATCTGAATTCCTGTACCCTGGAGTCTAGGAGGTCTCAGCAGCTCCTTGAACCCAAAGCCACCCTCTTCTTTGGCACAACAGTGGGGCACCCATGGGAGGGCATGTATGTGACTTGTCACTTGCTGGCGGCAGCAAAGGGGTACTCATGCCCCCCTTCCTCCCAGTCCTGCCTGGCTTGGGCCTAAGGAGGGCAGGGGTGAGGTAGTGCTAGGAAGAGGGGCCCTATCTCCATGGCAACCCCAGACTGCCTACAGAGCAGGTGGGCACTATGCCCAAGTGCTGTGTGGGAGGGGATGAGGGCAGTGGACTGCCTTCCTGACGAAGTGTGGACTCTGCTACATCCAGGGCCCAGAGCCACCTCTTAGCCTCATTCTCACATCTGCCCATTGGACCTTGGGTTGTTCCAAGCTGAGAGAGAGCTTTATGCATNGGCATCTTATCTCTCTGCCTCAGTTTTACCAGATGCAAAATGACACAGGGGAAAGGAAACCCTTTCCAGCTAAATTTGAGAAGAGGCCACCACCAGTCTTTGTTCACTACAGCTCCTGTCACTGCTGGCCCAATGTCTGCCAGCCATGGTAGGGGCAGGAAGCTCTGGGATCGGGGCAGGCAGTCTGACTCCAGCTCTTCATGGTGGAAGTTCTTCCTGGGTCTGTGCGACAGGTCTGGGAGGTCCTCCAAGGCGTTAGCCCTGGGCTGGAGCTCCTTCAGGAAGCATCAGGAAGCGCCTGGCCAGCCGCCTTTGTTCTAGTGAAAGCGGATGCCCTGGGAAGGGGTGGGGGTGGCTGGCAGAGAGCTGGACAGGCCTGGGGAGGGCGGGCTGGGCTGCTAGGCTGCCCTGGATCTTATACCCTGATATGTGGGTCCAAGGCTGGCACTGGGTTCGGAAGGCTGGTCCCCATGACGCCTGTCTGGGAGCAGCTAGGGCACCTGGACTGGACACCTAGGAGAGACTGGGCATTTACTGGGGAAAGAGGATTCTTTCTTTTGGGGAGGGTCCCCAGGAAGAGGTTCCATTTCCTGAATCCTAGCCTGACTTGATGGGGGGCTCTTATATCTCCTTGTGTCCTCTGGAAGTTTCTGGGGCCCAGTAGTCAGATTGCTGCTCCCATCTTCCTCTTTCCAGAGTCAGACCCGGTGCCAGGGAACCAGGCTCAGGCCTCATGGCAACCCCTCAGCAGGCAGGGATGAGTTGGCTGGCCCTGGCCTGTATCCCCTTTTTCTACCACCCGTCTGCAAACCTGGCCACAAAGGACTATAAGCAGTGGCTCCCCTCTACCTGTATTGTCAGCTCCCCTCACCAGGTCAGCTTAAACCAAGAAGTGAAGAGTGTCAGTCTCCTTCCTGACGGGGGGCTTTGTTCTCTCTTGCTAGTGTGCAGGCTACTCAAGTCCCAGCCCCAGAGGCCCTGAGCTTCAGGACACAGTAGAGGTGCCAGGCTAAGGGCACAGAGGGGGTGGAGTGTACAAGGGCACTGAGGCCACTTAGGCTGAGGGCAGAGCCAGTTGGACCTAAGCCTAAAAACGTTGGTTAACGTCAAATAAGGCTAGGGTGAGGGGTCTGTGCCCCAGGGATGGCTGTATGACTGGATCTTGTCCCTGCCCCAGGTTTTCTTCCCTGGGAGAACCAGAACTGCCTGCTGTAGGCATGGTGGCACACTGACTGTTAGATGTCCTGCGGGCCTGCCCTGTCTTGCTTGNCTCAGGCTGGCAGGGTTGGGGGGCTCTGTGGACAGGTTTACTAGTCTCACGCTGCTAGTGGTCATGAGGCTGAAGCTTCTGGCATGGCTCCCTGGGCCTGGCTGGGCACACAGCCATATGGCCAATGTCCTGAGACCAGTTGGGTTGTCCAGGGAAGTGGCAGGAAGTATAGCTGTGGCCAGGCTTAAGTTACAAGTTACAGAATCCAGTGGCCAGGACAGGTGCAGGGTTGTGCCATCCTGACCCCTTTAGCTGGACTCCCAGGGGTAGGATAGAGTAGGGGTCCTGCAGGCAGTTTCTCAGACCAACCCTGAGCTGGGGCCACCTTCCTTCCCTCACTGGCTTGCTTCATGCTCACACTGCATACCTCTCCTGCTACCCCTGCCCTCCCTCTATCCGCTTCTCCCTCCCTCCATGTCTTCTCTAACTCTTTCTACCTCTCCCCTCCCTTTCTTTCTTCCTCTGCTATCTCCTACTTCTTCTGCCCTCTACCTTCTTCCTCCCTCTACCTTTCTCCTCCCTCTTCTCACTCCTCCTAGCTCAGAAGAGGTCTCAGCCCAGGGGCTGTGGGTACCCTGGCTGTTCCTTTGCTGCCACAATGGCACTCAGCAGCCACCTACCACTGTCTCTCACACACATCAGTCCCTTGCTCACGCTGAATAAGATGATGTGTACTCCTACGCCACCCTCTCTGACTGTCCCCCATGCCTTGGCNNCCCCCAAAGGTTTCCTGTTTTCTNTGTTTTTAAACAAACTCCACCGCCATGGCCTCTCATTCTCACTCTACCTCTCAGTGGAGACTAAACTGTTTGGGTTTCAGCCGTGGGGGGTCCCCTTGGGATCATCTCGACTTCCTCTGCCTTACTAGTTGACCTTCTGGCCTGACCTGGCTGGGTGGTGGCAGGGAAGAGGAGCAGGGAGCTTGGACAAGCTTNGGCTAGTTCGGGTATTCAAGGGTCCATGAGCCCATCCCAGGAACCCGTGTTGCTCTGCAGGGGCTGTTTATTATCCACTTAGCTCAGATCCCCTAGATGACAACCTCCTGTTCCCTGCAGGGCCCCTCACCCCTGCCAGTTCCTTTCCAGTCTTTCTGTTGTGCTTGGGACATACCTGTGGACTGGGCAGTCTGTCTATTCTGGGTATATACCATGGTTTTGGTTTTTGTAATTTTTATGAGACAGTATGTTGTGTANCCCAGGCTGGCCTTGAACTCCTTGCCTCAACTTCCCAAGCGCTAAAATTACAGGCATGTGCTACCATACTGACTTCTATCCCATGCTTTCATTGAATTATTTGACTCTTCTGCAGTCTGCCCAGGCCCTCATACGTGCTAAGCAGGCACTCCACCTCGAAGCCACACCCAACCCCCATTTCGTTATTTATCTATTTATTTATTTATTTATTTATTATGCTAATATAGGAAGTAAAGAAACAGTATGCACTTTTAATTTGGAAATTTGAATAACGAGGTGCAACATGCTTATTCAGCTAGCAAATGAACATGCATTAAAAGAGCTAAATTCCAAAGAGAGAAGTAAAAAGAGTGTGTGAGTCTGGCTTTCTCAGGCCCAAGTTAAACCCCCATTTCGTTTTTTATTTCTGTTTTTGTGGTGGGCTTGCTTGGTGGCTCCCTGGGCTTTTCTATTCCCCTGTCTCTTGGGGTGGAGTCCACACATGGCCTGTTTTTGGACTCCTGGTTTGTTGAAGTAACAGCTCTGCCTGTTTACCCAGCTGCTAGCCTGAAGCCTGAGTAGACCCTATCATGGCCATGCCATCACAGCCCCTGCTGTGGTGGCAGCAGATTTCTATGTGAGGTGGAGAAGGACAGACTGAGGGCTGGACTGAATCACTCAAGGTCGTGGAGGACTCAGAAGGTCCAGGTGCCCTGGAGCTTGAGCTGAAGGGGAGCGGTCAGGGCATTAGCCGGACGCCTGGGGCTAGGAAGGGCTTCCTGCCTCCACCCAGCACCGCCTGGGACCCTGGCCTGTCCCCGGGAATTGGCAATGGGCCTTCTTCCTGCAGGGCGCAGGCTGAGTCACAGGCTGCTNGCTGAGTCACTCCACTAGAAAGGTGGGTTGGTCTCTTTAGCCCCATGATGTATGTATGTCACAGCCACCTGCACCCAACCTGGGTCTCCCTAGACCCCAGAGGGCCAGGGCAGAGCACTGATCCTTCTCTGGAGGTGCCAGTTGTAGCCCACCTCTTGGTGAAGTGGTATCTGAGTCTAGGGGGCTGCCAGCCGGGAGGCTTACCTTCTGCATGCCCACATGCCAGGGCTGGGGAGGCCCACCAGCTCCCCTTTCATCCTTATGTGTGATGTCGAGACCCAAGATCAACCCCACTTGCTTTTCGCTTGGCCTTCCTTAGAACTGTTGTGCCAGGTGGCTCTAGGGCTGGCTACCTTGGCATCACCTCTGCCCACCCAGGAGACAGGTGTCGTCTTCCAGTTGGGGCTTTGGAACCTTCATACGATCACGGAGTTGTCTTATTTGACCTTGCTCTGTGTACCTTTTCCCACTGCCCTNTCCCTAGGATGGAGAAGTGGCTTCATAGGGCCACATGGTCCCTTGAACCTAGAGCCTGCCCTAAACTCCCACCCTAGATGCCCAGCCTAGTTCATGGGACTTTTGCCAATGTTGTCAGGCAAGGTTATGGGGCATAACCCCTCTTTTAGAGTCTTGGCCCTCTGAGGTCTGGCTGGGCAGGGGNTAAGGAGGTATGATGGCCAAGAGCCTGGCCCCGGCTGCTGCCCTGGAGACGTGCCTGCCTCAAAATAGCAAGAATTTTAAAAATAACCAGCGGCTTTTGTTTGCCTTTTGCTTTAAAAGACATTTTTTTCCCTCTGCAAAGAGCTGTGCTGCAGCAGAAAGGTCAGGCTGCTTGGGCAGCCNAGCTGAGCAGGCGTGGCGGGGGAAGGGCTGAAGCCAGGGGTCTGTGCCCCTCCCGGGTCATACCACGGGCATTGCTATAGTCCTGGGAGCTGGGACCAGGTTGAAGACAGCTGGGAGGTACTTAGGGTCCAGCCTTCCTGTCCTCCAGTGTTTGCAGCCAGCAAGCCCTTGAGGACAGCTGCCCAGGGCTACCGTGTGATAGAGGCTTAGCTGGACAGGTAGACACAAGGTGGGATTATTAAGTGCATCCCAGCACAGGGGTAGGAGTTTCCATGCCCCCTTAGTCTGCTCATCAGCGGCCTGGAATCAGTATTTGTAAAAGTGCTCTCAGCTGGGAAAAATGCAGGGCCAGCTGACTCGGGGAGGCCAGAGCCTCCAGCAAGGGTGCAGCCTGGGGTCGGGCCTAGGGAAAGGCGGGGGTGGGCCCCAGGGACTCACGAGGGCCAGGCTGCCAGCTCCCAGGAGCAGCCAGTGTCCATGTCTGTTATGCCTAAGTTTCCCTTTTGCTGTCCCTGGCCTGTCTTCTTCATGGGGGTCCTTCTGTCATTACACACTGTTCCAGACCTGCTGGACCT
>LZPO01055070.1:484962-506554 GCA_001675575.1 Neotoma lepida
CGCCAGGAGAGGCCATTGGTGACGGTACAGCTGTGGGCACCCTAGGACTGATGGAGTCAAGGAGTCACGGAGAAAGGCTGGAAAGGAAAGGTTATAGTTTAATAGTGATGTTTTTGTCCGTCAAGTTGAAAAGGGGTCAATTGTGTTGTTAGTTTTTGTCAAGTTGACACAAACCTAGACANGTCTGGGAAGAGGAAATCTCAATTAAATTATCTCCATCACATTGGCCTCTGGGCATGTCTGTGTGACATTTCCTTGATAATTAATGATGGTGGGGTGGGAGAGCTTATCCCCCTGTGGGTGGTGCCTGGGTTATTTAAGAAAGGTAGCCGAGCAAGCCAGGAGGGAAGCAAGTCAGTAAGCAGCACTCCTCCATGGTCTCTGTTCCGGTTCCTGCTTTAGGTCCGAGTTTTATCACAGTGGCAGAAAGCAAACTGATACAGCTCAGAGTAGGGGTTCCTCCCCTTTCCCCATGGGGTCCTACAGACTTGGTGACAGACTTAGCCTGATGACTTCCACCTGTTACTGGTGAGAAACGGGCAGCAGATAGCGGGAAGGCTCTGTCCCTATGCAGGCCAGGTCTAGCCTGCTCACACCATTGACCTTAGCTCCAGCACTTGGAGCAGACCCTCGCCTGGACATTGGGCTTCTCCCCCTTTGTTGTTCTTGCTCCAGTGTCCAGGACTTGGGGGGCAGTGCATTCTTCCTAGCTTTCAGACTCGTGGAAAGGCTATGGAAAGCATTCCCTCCCCTTCCTCAACATAGGAGAGAGGCCACGCCTGGAGTGGGTGCTGATGGGCTGCCCCAGAAGCATATAGGGAAAGGGGTGTGAGGCTGGCCTGCCAGCACTGTGGGTTGAGTTGGGGCATGCAGACAGCAGATGAGATCAAACTCGTAGGTGCTGCCCAAGAGTGAATGAGGAGTGTTCGGGTGTGTGTTTTTCTTGGGATGCAATCCAAGGCTTCATGTATTCTTTTTGGTTTTTCAAGACAGGGTTTCTCAGTGTAACCTGAGAACTCACTCTGTAGACCAGGCTGGCCTCAAACTCAGAGATTCGCCAAGGCAGACTCTTTTTTGTTTGTTTTTTGAGACAGGGTTTCTCTGTGTAACGGTCCTGGAACTTGCTCTGTACACCAGGCTGGCCACGAACTCACAGAGATCCACCTGCCCCTGCTTCCCAAGTGCTGGGATTAAAGGCATGCACCACCACCACCCGTCCAAGGCAGACTCTTAATGTCTGTAAGATTGAGAAGTTATTTCCAGTATAAAATGACATTACCATTCCTCTTTTAAATTTATTTATTTATTTATTTTTATTNTATTTTATTTATTTATTTATTTATTTNTTTGAGACTAGGTCTCACTATATAGCCCTGGCTGTCCTGAAACTCACTCTGTAGACAAAGCTGGTCTTGAATTCGAAGAGATCTCCCTGTCCCTTCCCTGCCTCCCAAGTGCTGGGATTAAAGGTGTGCATCACTATGTCCTGTGACATTCCCATTCTAAAAGGAAGGAAAGGGACCAAAGCAGAAGGACAAACATTAAATCCTGTAGCTATATGCTCAACATTTAAGGCACATGGTGGCATCATGTGAGCTCTATCTGGCAGCTCCATCCAAATAGTTTGCTGTTTGCAGACCACATGGCCTCTCTGGGGTCAATGCCACTTGGTGCCCATAGCTTTTCTTTGCAGTTCTTCCAAGTTCCCAGCATTACGAATATTTGGGATTTTGTAGCTTANGCTTCATTTGGAACCTGACCCTTGCACATCATGTTTCCTGATGGGCTTTTCTTGGAAATCTTGGTAGAAGCCTTCATGACCCCATAACTCTTGTGTTCTGCATCCCAGCAAATCTAGATTATTTGCCAAGTCCTGTCACCAGCCTGAGCACTAGCTGGGCCTCTTGTACCATAGCTACAGTGGCCTGTGTCTGTGAGGATGTGTCCCTAGTTAGCCTTCTGCTGGTAGGCAGCAGTGTTCCTCATAAAGCCTTTCAGAAGAATTTGCAGTTTCGTACCATGGTGGCTGGTGGAGTCACCCCACTTCATCAAAGGCCCTCAGGGACCTTTCTTGTTTTCCAGCTGCTAGTTATGTAACTTCTAATTAAAGTTACTAATCTCTTTAATTATATCTAAACAAGCTGCCTTTCTGGTATACTGTATATTTTTCACATCTTTGCTTGGTTTTTCCTTCCTGATTCTGATTGTAAATCTGGCTAAAAGCAACCAGCAACGACCATGGTACAACCTGAATGCTAGGCTGTCTTGAAATTTACTCTACAGAATTAATTAGTCCATTACTTTTGAGTTTAGCCTTACTCATATTTTCAGGGCAAAGGATAGACAGATTCNTTGCTAGAATATGACACAATGACCCCAGTCTGGTTTCCTACTGGATAATTGTTCCAGTCTGAAACCTCATGAATCTAGTCTTCATTGTCCACATTTTTTGTTTGTTTGTTTGTTTGTTTGTTTGTTTGTTTGTTTGAGATAGGGTTTCTCTGTGTAACCACTCTGGTTGTCCTGTAACTCACTTTGTAGACTAGGCTGCCCTTGAACTCACAGAGATCTGCCTGTCTCTGCCTCCCAAGTGCTGGGATTAAAGGTGTGCACAACCACTGCCCAGCTGCACATTAAAAAAAAAAAAGACTTAAAAAATTTTTATTTTATGTGTATGGGTGTTTTGTCTGCATATATGTCTATGCACCACATACCTGCCTGGTGCCCATGGAAGCCAGAAGAGGGCGTTGAATCTTCTGGGACTAGAGTTACAAACTTGTGAGTTGCTATGTGTGTGCTGGGAATCAGAACTGGGTTCTCTGGAAGAGAAGCTAATGCTCTTAATTGCTAAGCCATCTCTCCAGCCCCCGTCCACATTTCTTTATTATGTTGTTATTGTTGTGTGTTATTATGTTGTATTATTATGTTTATTTATGCTCATGTGTGTATGTGTTTGTGTAGGCATGCATGCCATGGTACACACAGTGTGGAGTCAGTCCTCTCCTTCCACTTTTATGTTGGGTTCTGGGGATGAAACTCAGGTTGTTGTGTGGGAAGTGCTTTATCCACGGAGCCATCTCCTTGCTGGGCTCCTTGTCCATATGTCTACTGGCNTCCTGGTCTTTCACACTTAATCAGCATGGCCCCGTAAGCTCTTCTTCCAGCTTCTAGACATTTCTCATCTGCATTTTCCACATCATCCACATTCCTCCTTTGAACCAGTTCCAAAGGCCTGAGAACCATGTGATTAGATTTAGTGACAACAGTGACCCTACTCCTTTGCTATCAAGTTTCTTTACAAGTTACTTTTGCTTTGCTGTGCCTATACNACCTATTGGAAACGAAGAAGCAAAGGTTTATTTTGGCTCATGGTTTCAATTTGTCCTGGCAGGGAAGTTATGGTAAACAACTCAGTTCATGGTGACAGGAATGTGCTGGCAAAGGCTGTTCAAGTCACAGCAGACAGGAACTGTGTCGTCCAGGCTCCTAGTGACCCACTTCCTCCAGCTAGGCCCCACCTCCTAAAGATTCCATACTTGCAGCATTCGAAACATGACCCTGGAGAAGACATTTCCTATTCAGACTTGAAGAATTCCTCACAGATNTGTTACCTCTGCATCACCTGCTGTACCTCACATCTGAGAGGGTGGGAAGGTACATGGAGGGGCCCAGTGCCTAACGTCACACTCGTTGTCCCCCTGCAGGTGTTCCACGTGGCCTATGTACTCATCAAGTTTGCCAACTCACCTCGGCCTGACCTCTGGGTGTTGGAGCGGTCCACAGACTTCGGCCACACTTACCAGCCATGGCAGTTCTTTGCCTGTGAGTGTCCTGAGTTGCAAGACTGGGGAGTCTGCANTGGGGCTATAGTTGCCTCAAGGTCTCTGATGCCAAGCCCTGCCCATGTGATGGCCTCTTTTGGTTCATTACTGCCAGCTCCACCTCGGGGTCGATGGGAGCTTATTGACCTCCAGCATTGGACACGGCTGGTGTACCAGGAATCTTTGGGCCGTCTTATTGCCCCTCGAGATCGACTTCAGCTCAGGCAGCTCCCATGGAAACAAAGCAGCCNTGGCAGCTGTGGGCCTATTTCCTGCCAGCTTTACTGCCTGTGGCAGAAGAGAGCTGGAGTCCTTGGCTTCCTGGCCACATGCCACCCTGACCAATCGTGTTGGCAGGGTGGGGATGCACTGACTAGGTCTGCCTGGTGATACGTCCCCNAAAAAACTCCCTGGCCTAGAGTGGGAGAGAGATGGTTGAAGACTGCCTGGGAAGAGGTTAAGGAATATTTGTTCTCTGGCATGACCCAGGGAGAGGCCTGGGCAATGGGCTATGGAAGGCTCTGTAGTCCATCCTGGCCTGGCTGCCTGGGGCAAGGACTCTGTCTTGAGCCAGGACTCTTCAATAACTCCTGCTGGCCAGTAGAACATGGGACAGCAATCCTGTTTCAGAAAATTTGGGGAGTAGAGGGGTACTAGGTTGGGATCCAGGGTGGGTGTATTTCTGGTGGCCTCACCTTCTCATCCATTTCCTGTAGCCTCCAAGAGGGATTGTTTGGAGCGATTTGGACCTCGGACACTAGAGCGCATCACGCAGGATGACGATGTCATTTGTACCACAGAGTACTCNCGAATAGTGCCTCTGGAGAATGGCGAGGTGGGGGTGCACAGCTATGCTTGTCTGGGGATGGTGGGTCCCTGTGACCAAACTTGGCCTCACTTGCTACGCCATCTGCAGATTGTAGTGTCCTTGGTGAACGGGCGCCCTGGGGCCATGAACTTCTCCTATTCACCGCTACTTCGAGACTTCACCAANGCCACCAACATCCGCTTGCGGTTCCTGCGAACCAACACGCTACTGGGCCACCTTATGGGCAAGGCACTGCGGGACCCCACCGTCACCCGCAGGGTGAGCCTGTGGATGTGGTTGAGAGCTGAAGAAAGGGTGGCAGAGCTAGTTTCTTGTGGAGGCTCTGGAGAGTGGGTAGGTGCGGGTGGCATGCCTGTGACAAGGCCCTGTCAAGGTGACANCTGACATGGTCTCTCCTGCAGTACTATTACAGCATCAAAGATATCAGCATTGGTGGTCGCTGTGTCTGTCATGGCCACGCAGATGTCTGTGACGCTAAGGACCCCTCGGATCCTTTCAGGTGAGACTTNGGGCTCTCTGTCTGTCCTCATCTGCCTCTCACAGCTCTGGCTTCCCAGTGGGACCTGCACCGACTGCTACTCTGGGTCTCCATTTTCCCATCAGAAGAGGCAGTACTGTGTGAACCTCCCAGAGTGTCCTGGTCTTGGGTGGCATTTTNCCTGAATTCCACAGAGGTGGAGTTCTAGACCCAGGGCATTTGGGATGGGCATCAATTATAGACACGATGCTTCGCCTAGACATCTGCATCCCTAGATGGACGTGTACCATTTGTCTAGGCAGCCCAAACCAGCTCCCCCAGGGCACAAAGACTCTCTGCTGCTTTGACCTTTATCCCACTAAGGGCCTTTGACCTTTATCCCACTAAGGGCCAAGGGCCAAGGTTGAGGACAGGAGCAGCAAGTGTTCACCATCTCATGTGCCCAGTGCTCGTGTAGTTAGGGCCAGAGGTGGCTGATGGGCCTTAAGCAGGTATGGCATGGTATCCCCAGCTGAAGAACTCAGGCAAGNTGTAGTCTTGGCCTTCTGGGGACACTTGTGAGAATGAATGAGGCACCATTTCCTCTAAGGTTAATTTGGTTTTCTAACAGGCTCCATCCTTTCCCAGCCATAGGGAGCTGTACTCCCCACTTGGTATTTAATTTCCCAGGGCAATTAGCAGTGCCCCAGGATCTGGGTCTGTACTTACCTGCTGGGAGAAGTTTCACCATTGTGTCTGTCTTACATGCTCGGGCCTGAGCTGAGGCCAGCCCTCCCTTCAGGGCGTGAGGAATGGTGTATGCTGGCATTTTCCCCAGAGCCACAGACTTCAACAAAATATCATCACACAGCTCCATCGCAGCCCGTGTTCTCAAACCAGCCAGTGCATTCTTTCTNCACCCATTCATCACTCATCTCTGGAGTGGGGAGGTGTTCTGTGTCTCCGGCTGGCTCTTCTCTGCCCCTTTTCCTAACTCTCCCTCATCCTGTCCCTCCAGTGTTGTCCCCACCCCTGCTGAAGTCTTATGCATGCTGAGCAAATGTTGTGCCACTGAGCTTCATCCCAGCACTCTGCCTTTGGCTTTCCATGGGCTTGTTTTGAACTAACTCTGTAGTCTGGGCAGANTTCTATCTTCCTGCCTCAACCTCCAGAGTAGCTGTGATTATAGACTGTCCCACAGCACCTGGCAGCCTGTACTTTGTCACAGGTTTGCCTGGCTCAGTCAAATCTAGATGTGGAGAGATACCCTGGTACCTCCCTATGTGACCTAGTCCTCAGCCCCACATTATTCCCACCTGGGACATTTGTTCTCTCTAGTGTCTGGTGTCCCTTTTTGTTACCAGATCCCTGTTCTCATGGCCCCTTGCTTCCCTGGAACTCTGTTCCTTTTTTCTGGAGTGTACCTCTCGGCTACTTAGCGGGTAACTATCAGTCATCTTTAGAAGATGTTTGCTTAGCCAGTGGTGGTGGCGCACATCTTTAATCCCAGCACTCGGGAGGCAAAGGCAGATGATCTCTATGAGTTTGAGGCCAGCCTGGTCTACAGAACGAGTTCCAGAACAGCCAAGGTTGCACAGAGAAACTCTGCCTTGAAACCCCCCCTCCCAAAAAGAGAAAATGGTTGCTTAACTAGGGTATAGCTGGCTTTGCTTCTGCTTTGATGACTGTCTTTAGCCCATTGTAGGGGAGTTATTTACCTGAGTCAACATTAGGTACTCCTCAGGGTTCAGGGTCCCTTGGGCTGTTACCTTTGGAGTTGTTGCCCTGTTTTCATGTCTTCTGTGCCTGTGTGCCCTGTGGGTCTAGTTGGAAGTGTGGAGGGTGTATGTGTAGGATGTTTCTTGGGCCTCTGCTCTCTGGTTCTGAGATCTAAGAATGGATGTATCTTTGCTAATTGGGTGGCCATGGCCCTCCCTTGTCCTTTTTTATCTCCCGCCAGATGAGTATGGGAACAACCTACTGTCTCCTGTCTGAGAACAGCTCATGCTTTCTTCCATTTGTCTTCTCAGATGCCTTCCCAGTAGCTTCCTCACGTCCACCTTCCCCTCAGAGTCTCCCATTGGCTGTGACTGTTCTGTTGTTTACCTGCTCCATTGAGAATCTTCATTTTTCCTTTAAAAATATTTTTAGAATTTTCTGTGTGTGAATGTTTTGCCTACATGTATGTATGTGAACCACAGGAGGAAGCCAGGAGAGGGTGTCAGAACCCCTGGAACGGGAGTTACAGATGGTTGTGAGCCGTAATGTGGATACTAGGAATCAAACCCTAGCCTTGGAAGGGCAGCAGCCAGTGCTCTTCACCACAGAGCCATCTCTCCAGTCCCAGTCTTGGCGCTTGGCTTGGGTTTTTTTAAATTTCATAATTGCATTTTTTCAATTCTAGAAGTTGTAACTAGTCATTTTTCACATCTGTCTATTTTTAGACTCCTTTGTTTACAGTCATCTGAAACTGTCTTCCGCGGCGCGGCATCTACCAGATTGTTCCATTAAATGGAGGTCTCGGCCCCAATCTGCTCCGTGTGGTATCTGCTGCCCCCAACCCCCATTTTGTTGTTCCTTTGCAAGGCTTCCTCAGGCGCTCAGTCTGTGACTAGGAAGAAGCCCCTAGGGTGCATCTGCAGAGATTTTACCAGTTGGCCATCCTTATACCCCTAAATACCTGTATCTTCCCTTATTAGCGCAGGGGTGCCTTAACCATGTAGATCACTCAAAAGTGAGACACGCACTGTAGACCTTTNGCTCTCCCTCTGCTGGGTTAGGGTAGATGGCTGCTGCTCATCTGTACTGATGGGTGGTTCATTCCTTTCTCCTCTTCTGAGNATGAGGCTTTGCCTTTGGGATGAGAGGGGCAGCAGGGTTGACTCCCAAGGCCATGAGGGCCCCTGTTGGGGATCAATGGGAGCAGATCTTGATGGTTTGAGGCTCTGAATTTCTGGTATGCACAGATAGGCTTCTGGCTTCTTGCTCAGGAAATGCACATGCTGCCCCTTTGAGTGGGCTGGCTGTGACCCTGCCACACGTTGGTAGAATGCAAGGAGGTGTTGGTTTATGCACAGCAGATGTTCCAGCCTTGTCCTCATCTCCAACCAGTTGTCCCCCTGCCCACTGGGACAGCAGGCAAGCTTCCAGCCTTTGGAAAGAGGAAGTAGTTNTTGGCCACTTGCCCCTGGGGAGATGCCCTAGATAAATGGGGGTGTCTGGCTGACACGAGGATTTCACAGGCTGAGTGAGATCCAGGTCTCTCTGGGGAACCAATGTGTCCCTCCTTTGAACTGGATCAGGGTTTTGGGGCCAGGCAGTGTTGGAAGGGCCAAGGTTCCACCTGTGCTAAAGCTCCTAGGCCCTACCCCACCATGAACACACACCCTTCTCCAGCCATCCACATAAAGCTGTCACTGCGATCCCCTTTCCTGTCTGCTGACACAGCGAGTCTCTCCCTGTCTCCTTTCTTTCTCCTGTGCCCATTCTCTGAGGCTCAAGCCATGTGCAGAGCCACTGGGGTGGGAGTAGGGAGTCTGGACCAGAGCTTACTGCATGACAGCTGGGGAACTGTGGGGGAGGGGAACCTGTGCCCACACAGCAAGCCAGTGATGCCCAAGCACATACCACCCACCTCGTCTCTAACCCTCTGTCTCTTGGGTGAGTCTTTCTTTGTCCCTTCGTAGGCTGCAGTGTGCTTGCCAACACAATACATGTGGAGGCTCTTGTGACCGATGCTGTCCAGGCTTCAACCAGCAGCCATGGAAGCCTGCTACCACTGATAGTGCCAATGAATGCCAATGTGAGTATCCTGTGCATATGTGCACTGCCAGCACCCATGGCTCACGGACTATGTCCCGGGAGTTCCAGGGACACAGAGGACATGCTAACTATTGGCCCTAACTTTACAGCCTGCAACTGCCATGGCCATGCCTATGACTGTTACTACGACCCTGAGGTAGACCGGCGTAATGCCAGCCAGAACCAGGACAATGTGTACCAAGGTGGGGGCGTCTGCCTCAATTGCCAGGTAGGCTAGGCAAGGGCTGGCCAGGTGTATGTGGGCCTGTGTGATGGGAATGGGGACATGCCTGGACTTAGCAAGCTCTGTGTTCCCTGTGTCTGCAGCACCACACCACGGGCATCAACTGTGAGCGCTGCCTGCCTGGCTTCTACCGTGCCCCTGACCAGCCACTGGACTCACCCCATGTCTGTCGCCGTGAGTAGAGCTGTGTTCCTAAGCTATGGAGACTGTGAGTTTCAGGGTGGGAGAGTCTTAGTCTCCCTGACCTCCCTGTCCCAGGAAGTGAGGCCATAACTCCCCATCATTTCATGACTTTATCTCTGACTGTTCCTTAGCCTGCGACTGTGAATCAGACTTCACCGATGGGACATGTGAAGATTTAACAGGCCGCTGTTACTGCAGGCCCAACTTCACAGGAGAGCAGTGTGCCGCCTGTGCTGAGGGCTACACTGATTTCCCACACTGCTACCGTGAGGACCAGCTAGGAGTTGGGGGTGGGGGTTGATGGAAAGGCGCAGGGTTGCTACCTGAGGGGATCTCAGGCTGAGGAAGGGAGGAGGACCCAGAGCCCTGGGGTAGTCTGTGGTTCTGGAGCCAGAGAGCTTGCCCAGCAGAGCTGGTTGACGTGTGTGTAATATTTACCCCCTCAGCTGTACCCTCATTTCCCTACAATGACACCAGAGAACAAGTGTTGCCTGCTGGACAGATTGTGAGTAAGTACCCTGAGGTCACCAGGACCTACATATGCTGACGTTATCAGGACTACAGGAAGAAGTGTGCACAAAGGACCAGGTTTTTTTTTTTTTTTTAATCTTAGTCACCTTTCATTTAGTCTATTCAATTTTAAAATTAATTTTTACTTCATTTGTATGTGTGTTTTACATGTATGTCTATGCACCACGTGTGTGCCTGGTGCCCATAGAGGCAGAAAAAAAGGTGTTGGACTGCTTGGTCCTAGAGTTACAGTTCTGAGCCACCATGTGGGTGCTGGGACCTGAATTCTGGTCCTCTGCAAGAGCAGCCAGCGCTCCTAACTGCTGAGCCATATCTTCAGCCCTGAATTTTTATTTATTTTTTTTAAATAATGCACAGTCACATTGGAAACCCTTCTAGAAGCTCAGTGCTTGGGAACAGCCCTCTTGGGGCTATCGCTGTAGTTCAGTGGTGGAGTGCCTGCCTAGCTTTCACAAAGCCCTGGGTTCAATCGTCAGCACCTCAGCAAACACAAAAGGCAAATAAGCCTCTCCATGCACTCTGAACTCTGTGTCTGCGTGCGCTCATTCTTATAAACACTGTAGTGANCCACGCACACTGTTTAGGGCTTGTGTCTTCTCCCACCACAATCCCATAAACATGTCCTTTCACAGCCCGTTATACAGTCAGATGGAGCATTGAATCAACTGACTGCCCTGCCCTCCTAAGATGCTACAACAAACATCCAGACAGCAGTGACTTTTTGTGGTCTTGTCTCCACAGGGTNTTTTCCTCGAAGTCAGAAGGCTCTCTCTGGCTTACCAAACTTGCATATTTTGTGGCTTTTTGCCCAGGTGCCAAGTTGCTTTCCTAACAAANGACAGCATACTGGTGCACTGGCTGTGTACAGCTGCTGCCTGGACCATTGCCANCCTGCNNGGTAGTAGACNCTGCTGTTGGCTTGAGCGGAGACCTCTCTCCTAGTGCAGAGAAAGGCGCCCCTTTCTCAGTGTTTCTGGTTTTGGGGGGTGGGGTTTCAAGACAGGGTTTCTTTGTGTAGCCCTAACTGTCCTGGAACTTGTTCTTTGGACCAGACTGTCTCCAAACTCAGAGATCCACCTGCCTCTGCCTCCCAAGTGTTGGGATTAAAGGTGTGCTCCACCATGCCTAGGATGCATCTTTTAGATGATGGCATTTTTTGTCCTGTTGGCAGGATTGTATCTTTCTAGGGCAGGACAGAAGTNNATGCTGTTTTACAGTGGGATGGATCTTAGTCTTGCATGTTTGTGTGTGATACTCCAGGGCTTTGAATTGCATTTCTTTGGCTGGTTTGTTAATGCCTTTGGTCCTCACCTTCTACTACTTTTCCTTGTGACTTGTCCATCTACCTTCTTTGTCCTCCTTTAGAATCAGGATTTTCTGGCCCTACAAACTTTCTCTCCCTGGGGTTTCCTGGCAACGCCACTGGTACCTTTGGTGCTTTATAGGGAAGAGATAGTAAAACCTGATGTTCTAACTGCCCTTGCTGCTGTCAGTCTGGGCCTCTCCTCTTGTCATTTCTTCTTGTCCGTTTAACTTTTCCTTTCTGGACTTTTGTTAGCTGGAGGAGCAAAGTGTGCTGCTGTCAGGCTGTGCTAGCTCTAGGGTCTGAGAGTTTGCCATCTATATTCTTTTGTTTTGTTTTGAGACGGGGTTTCTCTGTGTTGCCTTGGCTGTCCTGGAACTCGCTCTATAGACCAAGCTGGCTTTAAACGCACAGAGATTTGCCTGCCTCTGCCTCCGAGTGCTATGGTTAAAGGCCTGCACCACCACATCCAGCCAGATGTTTTTATTTTACAGCTTGTTTTCCTAAAGTACCAACTTTGGGAATTTTACTTTTTTTAGATTCTAATTTGTGCTGTGTAAATGTGTAAGAATGTGACTTTGTGGAGAAGCTGTTTTTTTCACGGGGAGAGTTGGGTTCTTTCCGTGTCTAAGCCTCCTGCTCCCACCTCCTTCCTAGACTGTGACTGCAATGCCGCTGGGACCCAGGGCAATGCCTGCCGGAAGGACCCACGGTTGGGACGCTGCGTGTGCAAACCCAACTTCCAGGGCACCCATTGTGAGCTCTGTGCACCCGGGTTCTATGGCCCTAGCTGCCAATGTGAGTGCAGTCCCCACCTTATCCACTCAGAAGGTGCCCTGCACCAACTAAGCACTGGCTGATCCATTGATCCTCTTTTTGCAGCATGCCAGTGTTCCAGCCCTGGGGTAGCCAATGGCCTCTGTGACCCAGAGTCAGGCCAGTGCACATGCCGCACAGGCTTTGAGGGGGACAAATGTGATCACTGTGCCCTTGGCTACTTCCACTTCCCTCTCTGTCAGCGTGAGTGGTGTCCCTTCGTGTGGGCATAGGTGGTTGGGGTGCCTGAGGGACAACATGCCCCTGTCAGGATCCCCAGTAATACATCCCATTCTGCAGTGTGTGGCTGCAGCCCTGCAGGGACCCTGCCTGAAGGCTGTGATGAGGCTGGCCGTTGCCAGTGCCGACCTGGGTTTGATGGCCCTCACTGTGACCGCTGCCTCCCAGGCTACCACGGTTACCCTGACTGTCATGGTGAGCAGAGAATTAGGATAAGAAGGGGTCCGGCCATCCCCACAGGATCAGGGTCTGACCCCCACCCCTACCCTCTGTGCCCATAGCTTGTGCCTGTGACCCTCAGGGGTCCCTGGATCAACACTGTGGAGTGGGTGGTTCATGCCGCTGCCGTCCTGGCTACACAGGCACCACTTGCCAGGAGTGCAGCCCTGGCTTCCATGGCTTCCCCAGCTGTATCCGTAAGTTTCCTGGGAGAATGGGAGGTGGGCAGTTCTCAGCCCTACCTTGTACTCACTGACTTCACCCCACAGCATGCCACTGCTCTGCTGATGGTTCCTGGCATACAACCTGTGACCCTACAACGGGGCAGTGTAGCTGCCGGCCCCGAGTGACAGGACTGCGCTGTGATATGTGCGTGCCAGGTGCCTATAACTTCCCCTACTGCGAAGGTGAGCCAGGGGTGGTGCAGCAGAGGGCAGCCCTGTTTGTGTGATCTGTGCACTGTTCATGGGAGTCCACTTGTGTGTACATCTAGGAACTGTGTTCTGTAGCTGTGTCCATGTGCTGTCAGTTTTTTTGTTTGTTTGTTTTTTGTTTTGTTTTGTTTTTTGAGACAGGGTTTCTCTGTGTAGCTTTGGAGCCTGTCCTGGAATTCACTCTATAGACCAGGCTGGCCTCGAACTCACAGAGATCTGCCTGCCTCTGCCTCCCAGGTGCTGGGATTAAAGGCATGTGCCACCACATCCAGCTGTGTTGTCGTTTTTAAGGTTGTTCATATGCTATATTTATGTGTGATGTTTCCATGTGCTACGTATGTTCCCATACTTTGTGAATGCTCATGCAGCTAACTATTCATGTGATTGCTCTGTGTGCATGTTATATGTGTTCACTTGTGTGTAGGTGACTGTTCATGTGTGTTCATGCATGTATCCACATGCTGTGGCCACTTGCCACATGGTGGAGGAGCGTGTGTGCCCTTGCCATGGTTGCTGGAATAGGGAGGTTTATGTTTTCATTTCTGTTTACAACTATAGGAGGGACTTGGGTTCTGATTGGGGCTGGGAAGCCATTGACCTTAGGGTCAATCACTGAGGAGTGATCAAAGCTTGGTTGTCTCTCCCTAGCTGGCTCTTGTCATCCTGCTGGTCTGGCCCCGGCCAATCCTGCCCTACCTGAGGTGAGCATAGGATTGCCCTTGGTGCAGGATTAGGCAGGGGACCCTGCCCAGGCTGAAGGTCTGAAGCCCAGAGAGACCCNGGCTTCCTGCTTCCTGCTTGTTTGCTGTGGCAACCTCAGCTGCCATTTACTCCTTCTGCTGGTTCTTTATTTTCATCCTGGGTGGCTGCCAAGCATGGGGCAAGGGGCAGGTAAGGGGCTTTGGCCCTCTTCTGTTCCTGGACAGGACTCAAGGGCTTTTTGGAAAGGACCTCCACTGGGTCCCACAATTTTACCCTCTCTCAGGCACAGGCTCCCTGCACGTGTCGGGCTCATGTGGAAGGACCAAGCTGNGATCGTTGTAAACCTGGGTACTGGAACCTGAGCCCCAGCAACCCTGAAGGCTGCACTCGTGAGTCTGCCCCAGCAGGATGGTTAAGGGTTTGAAGGGTAGAGGCAAGGCCCTCCTGTCCCCCAGGGCTCTCACTCCTGCTCTGCCCTCCCCAGGCTGTAACTGTGACCCACGAGGCACACTGGGTGGAGTTACTGAGTGCCAGTTGGTGAGTCAGTGTCAGGGTATCGGGTTGGGGTCTGTGGGTCAAGGGTATTAGGGCTCTGCCCCACCGTGTCTCACTTCTGGTTCCTCCCCAGGGCAATGGGCAGTGTTTCTGTAAGGCTCATGTGTGTGGCCAGACCTGTGCAGCCTGCAAGGATGGCTTCTTTGGCCTGGATCATGCTGACTACTTTGGCTGCCGTAGTAAGTACTCACACACTCGCCTCCAGACTTAGTCTGTGCTGTGCCATGCACAGTGGAAGACTGATGCCCAGGGAGGTACAAGTGGGCCAGGAAGGTAGGGGGTCTCACTCTGGCAACAGCAAGAGGGCCAGGTGTTTGACTGGCCCCCCTAGACAGATCTGTGCTGGGCGTAGCTCTGTCCTGATACATGGCTATTTGCTCCGTGCTGTGTTTGTAGCAGACATTGCTAATCCATCCCAGTTCCCTTGCCCCTGGCCCCCCAAAAGACTAAGGGTTGATATTAGTTTCTATACTGCAGATGGGTAGAGACAGACCTGCCTTGCGAGGCCTAACCTGGAGGGTTGTGAGAAGGACCTCTGAGGCTGCTTGGGGCTAGGTAGCCTCTGACTCTGTTCTTTCCCAACACAGGCTGCCGGTGTGATGTTGGTGGTGCCCTAGGCCAGGGCTGTGAACCAAGGACAGGTGCCTGCAGGTGCCGCCCTAACACCCAGGGCCCCACCTGCAGCGAGTAAGTACCTTACCCTGGCTGGGCCTGGATTGGGGAGGCAGCATGTACGGTGCCCCATGTGTTCTTGCCAGGAGCCCACAGGGTACTCCGCTACACAATCTGGGTGGCCATGTAGGGCCAGTGCCTGTCCCACCAAGAAAGACACCTATGTCACGGCAGGCCAGCGAAGAACCACTACTTGCCGGACCTGCACCACATGCGGCTGGAACTGGAGGAGGCAGCCACTCCTGAGGGCCATGCTGTACGCTTTGGCTTCAACCCCCTGGAGTTTGAGAACTTTAGCTGGAGAGGCTATGCACACATGACACCTATCCAGGTGGGCCATGCTGCCTTCTCCCAGGGCTTGGTACAGAAATGGAGCTAGCTGGGTCTCCTGGCAAGAATCATGAGACCCAAGTCAGCAATGGCCAGAGAAGTGACCCTGTTGTCTCATACCCACAGCCCAGGATTGTGGCCAGGCTGAATGTGACCTCCCCTGACCTCTTTCGGCTGGTCTTCCGATACGTCAACCGTGGACCCACGAGTGTGAATGGGCGGGTTTCTGTGCGTGAAGAGGGCAGGCTTTCCAGCTGTACTAACTGTGAGTGGAGTCTGTTCACCCATCCCTTTTCCACCCCATACTCGACCTCCCAAGTCATGGAGGTGGTGGACCCAACCCATGTCATGTTCATCCTGGCCCTCCACCCCATGGGAGGTGTACATTGCACTGGGGAACCCCGCACAACCCTGGAGGAGGCGGGGCTGAGAATTGAGCCCAAGCATCTCACCTTCCCCACCCCAGGCACAGAGCAGAGCCAGCCAGTGGCCTTCCCACCCAGCACAGAGCCTGCCTTTGTCACTGTGCCCCAGAGGGGGTTTGGGGAACCCTTTGTGCTGAACCCTGGCATCTGGACTTTGCTGGTGGAGGCTGAAGGTGTACTCTTGGTGAGGCAAGGGCAACAGTAGGGTGGGAGTAGGCCCTGGGCCTCAGGGCCTTAGTACTCACCTCCCACCTCTCCCAGGACTACGTGGTCCTACTGCCAAGTACCTACTATGAGGCAGCTCTCCTACAGCATCGTGTAACCGAGGCCTGTACCTACCGGCCCTCAGCCCTGCACTCCACAGAGAAGTAAGGTCCCACAGGATGAGTTGGGGCTGGATTCTGGGTGGACCTGTGCTGACCTCAATCTCTATTCACCAGCTGCCTCCTCCATGCTCACCTACCCCTGGATGGCTTTCCTTCAGCAGCTGGAACTGAGGCCCTGTGTCGCCATGACAACAGCCTGCCCCGACCCTGCCCCATAGAGCAGCTCAGCCCTTCACACCCACCCCTGGCCACCTGTGTTGGCAATGATGTGGGTATCTGAGGGTCTGTGGAGGGGTGGGTGCTGTGGACCTTGGTCTGGAGGAGAGGCCTATCTCAATGGTAGAGTGGGTGCAAGGCAAGGTTGTGAGGTTTTGGAGCTGGCATGCATGGCCTGGAGTGGCTTCTGCTGTCTCCAGTGGACACTGGGTGTGAAGGGGGACTCACTTAGCTCTTCTGTTTCCTCCATGACCTGGATTGGCCCTCTTTTCCCATTTGGAGATGCCCTGGGCACTAAGACCTAGCCATAGGCAGCTGTGGGCCTATGAAGACCGTGGGCCTCTGGTCACCCTGCCCTCCCCCAGGTGGACATCCAGCTTGAGATGGCAGTGCCTCGGCCAGGCCGATATGCTCTGGTGGTGGAGTATGTCAGTGAAGATTCACACCAGGAGGTGGATGTGGCTGTGCACACCCCTCAGAGAGGCCCCCAGCAAGGGATACTCAACCTCCATCCCTGTCCATACAGGTGAGCTTAGAACAGGAAAGGGTTGATGGGAGGACCCTACTTAGGGCTTTCCACTTACAGTCTCTCCCTCCCCGCAGCTCCCTATGTCGGGGTCTGGCTCGGGATACCCAGCATCACCTGGCCACCTTCCACCTGGACTCTGAGGCCAGCACCCGGCTCACAGCAGAGCAGGCTCACTTCTTCCTGGTAAAGCCCCTTGAGACCTTGCCCCAGAGCAGCTTCTTCCAGCATATTTTAAATATCTGTAACAGAGAACAGAGCCTTCTGGCCCCGGGAGCTCCTGTGGTGTGGTGTGCTGCGCAGTATAGTTTGGCCCTACTTACTGCTTACTGCTCAGGAAGGGGCTTATGAAGATTTCGCCTGTTCTTGGCCTCTGGGCTGCAAGAGCTCAAGATAGAGATGGGTGGATGGAGACAGAGTAGATCGATGGGGTACCCTGAGGGTTGGGGGACAAGCCCTAGAAACTGTTACCAATCTGCATCCAAATCTGGCTCCAGGCAGAAGGCTGGAGTGATTGAGTCTAGGCTCTGTGGACTCCTAGGGTCTAAACTACGTGACTAGCCATCTCTGTTCCACTGCATCTCAGGGATGCAGTCCAGGGGACAGCAACATATCATTCTTCTGCCCACAGCACAGTGTCACCCTGGTACCTGTGGAGGAGTTCAGCACAGAGTTTGTGGAGCCCCGAGTCTTCTGTGTGAGCAGTCACGGCACCTTCAACCCCAGCAGGTAGTGGTGCTGGGAGTGGCTCGGGTGGATAGTAGGGACCTGTTAGCCATGAGAGTGTACTCACTCCTGGTACTTCCCAGGGCTGCCTGTCTGCCCTCCCGCTTCCCGAAGCCACCNCAGCCCATCATCCTTAAGGACTGCCAGGTCTTGCCGCTGCCTCCTGACCTCCCTCTGACCCAGTCACAGGAGCTCACACCAGGTGCACCCCCAGCTGGGCCACAGCCTCAGCCCCCAACTGTTGTGGACCCAAACGCAGAACCCACCTTGCTGCGCCACCCACAGGTGAGGGCTCAGGCAGATGGAAGCCTCCACAGGGATGAACATGGGACAGGGCGGGGGCTCTGGGTCCCTATCCTCCACCACCGCATAATAGATGCTCCAGACAGCAGTGGGACCAGCAGTGGGACCCGCTCAGCCACTCATTGGACGCTTTTTCTACAGGGCACTGTAGTCTTCACCACCCAGGTGCCCACCCTGGGCCGCTATGCCTTCCTGCTGCATAGCTACCAACCAGTCCACCCTACCTTCCCTGTGGAGGTCCTCATCAATGGTGGCCGAGTCTGGCAGGGTAAGTGGCCGAGTGCACCACAGTGACGGGGAACATAACCTGGCTGCTGTCAGTTTTCAAACTAAGTGCCCTAAGTGAGTGGCAACCCCACCTCATCTACCCCCTTTCTCAGAAGTCTTATCTAGCACCTGTTCCCCGTATTAGGGCTCTCCATTTCTGTCACAAGTGGTGAAACAATGTCTGTTTATAAGGTGCTTGGAGGACCTGGTCACTTGTACATAGGGGTGGTCAATGTATGACTGTGGATAATTCACAAAGAGGAAGACCTGGTCTTAAAGGCTGCCTGTAGGCTCTCTGCCTGTGACATGTCATTGCCTGCAGTCTTGTCTGTGTCTCCTCATATCTGTAACGGTGCCTGTACCCAGGATAGGGCAGCCATGCAGCTAGGGTGGTCGGTATTGGAGCCTGACTTTCGCGTTTTAACCCCTGCCAGGCCACGCCAATGCCAGCTTCTGCCCACATGGTTACGGCTGCCGTACCCTGGTGCTGTGTGAGGGTCAAACTATGCTGGATGTTACAGACAACGAACTCACTGTGACTGTGCGTGTACCAGAAGGCCGGTGGCTCTGGCTGGTGAGGCCTAGGGCTGGTGTCCAACTTGGCAGAGTACAGAGTAGTCTTCCCTTTATGCCTGTCACGTATCTGTGGGTCTCAGAGCATATCACCTGTTTGCCAAGGTGTCCCCCATCACAAGTGCACCATATGAGGCTCTAGCGGGTCGCTGAGAGCTAAGCCACTAAGTCCAGCTGGTGGAGGGACCATCCCAGAGGAAGTGGAGCCTGGGTAACAGGAGAGGAGGACATGAGCAACACTAGAGGCTTGGCTTATCATCTCTTCTCTGTCCCCAGTCTGTGACGCACTTCCTTCCTGANAGCCTAAGTGCCTGACCAGGACTGCCATCCCCTGACCGTAGCCAGGCTAAGAGGGCTGCCCCATTACCTGTTCCTGCCTCCAGGCTCTGTCCCCATTTCCCCAGCCAGGCCCTTTTGCTGGACCCTTGCGAAGGTGACTAGGTGTTGTTTCTTAGGACTACGTACTCATCGTCCCNGAGGATGCTTACAGCTCCAGTTACCTCCATGAGGAGCCCCTGGACAAATCCTANGACTTCATCAGCCACTGTGCCACCCAGGGCTATCACATCAGGTAGGCTGGGTGAGGGCAGGACAGGGATCTGGGGTGCAGGGGTCAGGCCAGGAGCCAGCCTCACCACTGCTCCTCAATGTAGCCCCAGCAGCTCATCTCTGTTCTGCCGGAATGCTGCCACCTCCCTGTCTCTCTTCTACAATAATGGGGCCCTACCTTGTGGTTGCCACGAGGTGGGTGCCATAAGCCCCACATGTGAACCCTTCGGGGGCCAGTGTCCCTGCCGGGGCCATGTCATTGGCCGTGACTGCTCCCGCTGCGCCACCGGCTACTGGGGCTTCCCCAAATGCAGGCGTAAGTACCCAATGCTCAGAGCATCAGAGCCAGTGTGCTGAATTCCAGGGACTTCCTGGGGGATGGGGTGCACTAGGACCCAGGGGGTATGGTGATCAAGGGAACATTCTGGAGCCTGGCAGACTAGTCCCGTCACTTCCTGTCTGTGCACCTCCTCTAAAAGGTTCTAGGGAGCAGCAGGTGCCAGTAGTCCCGGACAGTGGCACATGGTTCATGTCAAAGGAGCTATGTGAGGTGTAGAGCTGTGAGGAAGGGGTGGTGTCCCTAGCTTTTCCTACCACATACTTATGGGCTCCACCTGGGGCCTGAGTCGGGCAGAGGGTTCAACAATGTTATCTAACCCAACAGCCTGTGACTGCGGTACCCGCCTTTGTGACGAGCTCACAGGTCAGTGCATCTGTCCACCACGCACTGTCCCCCCTGACTGCCTGGTCTGCCAGCCACAGAGCTTTGGTTGCCACCCCTTGGTTGGCTGTGAAGAGTGTAACTGCTCAGGGCCCGGCGTCCAGGAACTGACGGATCCCACTTGTGACATGGACAGTGGCCAGTGCAAGTGAGTCTAGAGAGCATCCCCACTGTCTTGTGGGATCTCGGGTCAGGGAGAGCATTGCCCCTCACCCAACAACTCACTCCTCTGCATCTCAGAAGACACTCTAGGGGCCTAGATCCTATGGCCTTTGGGTGACCCAGAGGTAGAGGGGGACTCACAATACCTTTATCCACATGCAGATGCAGACCCAATGTAGCTGGGCGTCGCTGTGACACCTGTGCCCCAGGCTTCTATGGTTATCCTAGCTGTCGCCCCTGTGACTGCCATGAGGCAGGCACCATGGCTAGTGTNTGTGACCCCATCACAGGCCAGTGCCNTTGCAAGGTGAGCAGGGGCGTGTGTGTTCAGGTCACTTCCCTAGGTCACCTTCCCAGGCCCCCTTCCTGCATCATCTGCTTCAGTTGAGACGTTGTCCTCAGCAGCCTTTCTGGGCAGCTGGGGATTCCTAGGAGATTTTGGAGGGTAAGGTGTAAAACTGATCTGTGGTGTCTGGCCCTCAACACACAGCCAACTGACCTTCATTGTCCCCTGACCTTAGGAGAATGTACAGGGCTCAAGATGTGACCAATGTCGCTTGGGGACCTTCTCCCTGGACACTGCTAACCCCAAGGGCTGTACCCGCTGCTTCTGTTTTGGGGCAACAGAGCGCTGTGGGAGCTCTAACCATGCCCGACATGAGGTATCCTGCCCTAGCCTGGGACTGAGATGGGAGCCACTAGAGGGGCCTGGAATGCAGGGCAAGGCCAAGTTTCCACTCTGTGTGACTCATGTGTGTGCTCACAGTTTGTGGACATGGAAGGCTGGGTGCTGTTGAGCAGTGATCGGCAGGTGGTCCCTCACCAGCATCGGCCCGAGATGGAGCTTCTCCATGCAGACCTGCGTCTTGTGGCTGACAATATTCCAGAGCTGTACTGGCAGGCCCCACCCTCCTACCTGGGTGACAGGGTGAGCAGGGGCATTTGGTTTGAGGGGCTGTACTTTGAGGGCAGGAAGTGCTCTGGGGTACTGGGGAAAGTGTGTGCCAATGAAGGTACATCCAGGGACCCTAGAAGTACATTGTAAAGGGAGCATGAGAGATGCCCGATGAGGGTGCTCTAAGGAATAGCTATGGGAAAGAGGAGGACCATTCCCTGTGTGCTGGCTCCAGGTGTCATCCTACGGTGGGACCCTCCACTATGAGCTGCACTCAGAGACCCAGCGTGGCGATGTCTTCATTCCCTATGAGAGCCGGCCGGACGTGGTGTTGCAGGTGGTTGAGTGGGGTGGGTGTATCCAGCTGGGATAGTGGGCCAGCCCAGTTGCCAGCCCTTACCCTGGTCCATGTGTATCTGGTTCTCAGGGCAACCAGATGAGCATCGCCTTCCTGGAGCTGGCATACCCTCCACCCGGCCACATTCACCGGGGACAGCTACAACTGGTAGAGGTGAGCAAAGCTGGCCTGGACCCCAGTCCTGCCCAGGAAGGACCCAAGGAGCCATAGTCACTGTATTCACTGTTCTCCACAGTGGAGAACNGCCCGGTGGTAGGAGACAGTGGCTGATGGGCTTGGATGAGAGGCCCTGGGGCTCCTTGACCATCTGACCCACTCTGGGAGCTGCCCCTCTGTGTCTGACTTGTTGGTTTTTCTTACTTTTTAGAGGGCTTCACTCCAGACACACCAAAGCTGCCTTCTAGTTTG
>LZPO01055070.1:507559-534992 GCA_001675575.1 Neotoma lepida
TGTTGAATAAATTCTTGGTATATTCAAGTTTATCAGATTTTCATGTTTGTTCAGTTTTTGTGTCTTCTTTGTGAAAATATTTCTCTCTCTGNTGTCAGAAAGGACCCATTTATGGTTTTTTTCCTTAAAAACTTGAACTATTTTCTTTGCATATTTAAATTCTTAATGTACCTGGAGTTGACTTTGTGGTGTAAGGTAGGAACCCAGCTGCTCATTTTCCTCATGGGTGACTGAGGAAGCTCCCTACTCCTGTGATCCCTGTGTGCCTCTGTCCTCTACAGGAGGGTCTTTCTGTACTCCGTGCTTTACCCCAGCTGAGGTCCTATCTTGGCTCCACAGGGGAACTTCCGGCACTTGGAGACTCACAACGCGGTGTCCCGTGAAGAACTTATGATGGTGTTGGCCGGCCTCGAGCAGCTGCAGATCCGTGCCTTCTTCTCACAGACCTCTTCCACTGTCTCCCTGCGTAGAGTGGTACTAGAGGTGGCTAGCGAGGCTGGCAGGGGCCCTCCAGCCAGCAATGTGGAACTGTGTATGTGCCCTGCCAACTACCGTGGGGACTCGTGCCAGGTAAGAAGTGGTGAGGGTGGGTGCTTGGCCATGAAGGTGCTCCTACCATGGGTCCTTCCCCGAGTATACATCTGCCAGCACCTGCCTTTCACTCTGTCCCATCTCTGCCCACACTTGTCTTCCTCTCTGCTACCCTGCCAGCCTCCTTGTTCAGTCAGCTACTCCATCATCACCTGTTTCCCCACTCTTCATCACTGCCTACCCCTCCATACACATAGCTGCCATCACCTATCTATTGCTCACTCAGTACCTGCACAACCATCATCCCTGAGCCACCTTAATTCCCAGCAGTCACCCTCTGCTCCCTCACTGGTGTCCATCTGCCTGTGACTCTGGGTAGTCCAGCATGATACCTGGGGAAGGGTTGTGACTGACCACCACTAGAAAAAGATGTTTGGAATACAAAGAAGACAGCTCTGGTCACCAGCTGCACAGTCTAGTCATTCCTGAGCCATGCCATCTACCTTTGGCAGTGTGTCCACAGGTCCAGAGGCCCAACAGCCAGACAGGACCAACAGTTCTGGCATCCAACGACTGGGCCCTGTGATCCATGGTGTGGTATCCCTGCAACCCCTTCTAGTGCATGAAGGTCCCCAGGGGCTGACCTGTGAGCTGCCTATCTGGTCTGCCCAGCCTTGGGGCTGGGCATCACATTCTTTCCCCCCAATCACTAATGCCCTACCTGCCTTCCCCCAGGAATGTGCCCCTGGCTATTACAGGGACATCAAAGGTCTCTTCCTGGGCCGATGTGTCCCCTGTCAGTGCTATGGTCATTCGGACCGCTGTCTTCCTGGCTCTGGCACATGTGTGGTGAGTATTCTTCGGAGCCCGGCCAGCCAAGGAAGACCCCAGGGCCTGTGGTTCCAGATAAACTCGGCCCAGACACAGAGCACCAACCAGCTGGCTTAGGGCAGTGGGGATGGGGTGGGGTTGTGTCTCTGCTTTCAGCACTGACTTCCCGCTGTGCCTCAGAACTGCCAACACAACACAGAAGGGGACCAGTGTGAGCGCTGCAGGGCGGGCTTTGTGAGAACGGATCCCAACGACCCTGCAGCTCCCTGTGTGAGCTGCCCCTGCCCTTTGGCAGTACCTTCCAACAAGTAAGCAGCACCTAGTCCCTTCTGCAGCCCCTGAGCAGCTGGGGTAGGCCCAGTAGGTGAACCCCAGCACCGGGTGCCTACCCCTGATGGAGAGGTACTAATGTGTGGCAACTACTTATCTCATTCTTACAGCTTTGCAGATGGCTGCATCTTACGAAATGGCCGGACCCAGTGCCTCTGCAGACCAGGCTATGCTGGGGCCTCCTGTGAGCGGTAATTAGGCGGGGTGAATCTGGACAGACCCTAGGGCACCCTGAGTGGGGCCACCGGACCCTGACTGCCCCCTCTCTGTCACCCATCCCCAGTTGTGCACCTGGCTTCTTTGGGAACCCTCTGGTGCTGGGCAGCTCCTGTCAGCCCTGTGACTGCAGTGGCAATGGAGACCCCAACATGATCTTCAGTGACTGTGACCCCCTGACGGGTGCTTGTCGTGGCTGCCTTCGTCACACCACCGGGCCCCACTGTGAAAACTGTGCCCCTGGCTTCTATGGCAATGCTCTGTTGCCCGGCAATTGCACTCGTAAGCACTGGGTGGGATTTTGGATGCATCCTAAAAACAGGTTATATGCCAGTGTGACCAGGCTTCCTTCCCTGCACGGTCAGATCCTCCTTGGTGGCCAGCTTCATGACCAGACCCTATCCTTGCCTTGTCCCCTTTGGGGCAAGGCTGCAGGGAGAAGGCCAGACAGGACCAGTGAGGTTGTGACTATGGGGTGTGAGAGGCCTGGACCAAATCATGGGAAAAACTGTAGGAAGTAAGGGGCTAGATTTGGAAGGACTGGGATGGGGGACAGCGAGTGCAGTTATCATAGCCCCAACTTTCTACAGGGTGTGACTGTTCCCCATGCGGGACAGAAGCCTGTGATCCCCAGAGTGGGCGCTGCCTGTGCAAGGCAGGCGTGACTGGACAACGCTGTGATCGCTGTTTGGTAGGGCTGGGGATGGGGCAGGCTACAGGGAGGGACCAGGCCTGTGGAGGTCTACTGAGGGAGAGGCCTGGTCTCTGGAGGAATGGGCAAGGGGGAGGTTTGGCTGGACCTGAGGAGCCTGAGATAGCTCGTTTCCAGGACTGGATGAGGTGTGGTGCTGAGGGCTGGGCAGGCTGTTGACTGCAGGGTGTATCACAGGAAGGATACTTCGGCTTTGAGCAATGCCAGGGCTGCCACCCTTGTGCCTGTGGACCAGCTGCTAAGGGCTCTGAGTGCCACCCTCAGAGCGGTCAGTGTCACTGCGAGCCAGGGACCACAGGACCCCAGTGCCGCGAGTGTGCCCCTGGCTACTGGGGGGTCCCAGAGAAAGGCTGCAGGCGTGAGTACAGGAGTGTGGGCAGGCAGGGTGGAGAGGCAGGCATCCTTGGACATCTATAGTTACACCTACCTACCCCTCTTACTGCAGGCTGCCAGTGTCCACGAGGCCACTGTGACCCACACACAGGCCGCTGCACCTGTCCCCCAGGGCTCAGTGGGGAGCGCTGTGACACCTGTAGCCAGCAGCACCAAGTGCCTGTACCAGGTGGACCTGGGGGCCATGGTGTGCACTGTGAAGGTGCGTCCTCACTGTACCCTTCTTGCTCTTTGCCCATACTTCCTATCCTGCCTGGTGTGTGGGGTTCTCAGGCCTGTCATGACCTGGTGTTCCTTCCCTATATTAAGTAACCTCACCACCCAGAGGGACCCCAGCTGTCTGTCTCCATTTCCTGAGGGATTTCCACAAATCCATGCTAACCTGGTACCCACTCTCTTACTCCTAAGTTGGGGATGTAGCTCCGAAACTGGCCACTGCCCCTTCAGCAGACCTCACTGTCCAGGATTTTCCCCAATAGATTGCTCCATAGCCTCCAAGACGAGCTTCCTCCTGCCCACCCAGTTTTCTCCTGCCCAGATGAGGGTCTTCACCTGACCTTGGGATGCCCTTGCTGACTTCTTACCCTATGACTTTGACATAACTGGCATGGCTCAGTCTCTTATACTTGTGCTTCTCTGAATCTGAGCCTGTGCCAACCCTATTTTCCTGATTAATTTTTGCCCTGACCTAGTCACTCCGTTTCCCAAAACCTTGGTGCTGGCCTCTTACACTGACTCATGGTACTAACCCATTCTTTGGTTGGTCTTCTAATCCCTGGCTAACCCATATCCTCAGTGTCTGCTGTCCCCTGCCTGCAGTGTGTGACCACTGTGTGGTCCTGCTTCTGGATGACCTCGAGCAAGCTGGTGCCCTCCTCCCTGCCATCCGCCAGCAGCTGCAAGGCATCAATGCTAGCTCTGCAGCTTGGGCCAGGCTGCACAGGCTGAATGCCTCCATTGCTGACCTGCAGGTATTTCATGCCCACCTGCCTTCCCTGCCTCCTCCAGCTGGCCATGTGGTACTTACTTCTTGCCCCCAACAGAGTAAGCTCNGGAGCCCACTAGGACCCTACTACGAGACAACACAGCAGCTACAGACTCTAGAGCAACAGAGTGCAAGCCTTCAACAGGATGTTGAGCAGTTGGGCAGTCAGGCAAGACCTGTGAACCTCATCCCAGTGTCCTGCGATGCCTTTCCTCGGGAAGCCCTCACCCCTGGGACGCCCCAGTCCTTGACACCAAACCCACCNTCCCCTACTTCTCTTAATCATTCCCCCCATCCCCAGGGCCACCCTTTTTACCCTACTCATGCCCCAGCCATGTACCCACAAACACCACAGCTGAAGGAAACTGTACCCACAGGCCATAGGGGCCCAAGACCAGGCGGGCCAGCTGATGGACAACACAGAGGCCACACTGGGCCGGGCACAGACATTCTTGGAGACCGTGCGTGCTATGGACCGTGCTCTGAGTGGTAAGGCTGGCCCAGTATAAGGTGGGCTGTTTGGGATTGGGGGCAGGACCTNCTAGAAGTCTCCCCTTGAGCTGGCTGGGTCCTATATGTTTATCCTCTGGGCAAGTGGCTGGCTGGCCAGGGTTTATTGGTTCTCTTAGTGCTGGACTGACCCTCATCCAGCTCCACTGGGAATATTTGCAAATCTCCTTAGTGGCAAACAGTCCAGTGACTGAGAAGAAACTGGGCTCCTAAGCTTATGACGGAATCTGGCACAGCCAAAGAATTGGAAAAAAACAAAACTGAACTTTCTGCCTAGGGAAGGCCAAGGAGTGGGGTATAGGAGATAAAGGCAGAGAAGGGGTATCCTCTCTGAGTCATTGCTGTGCTAATGGGATATGTGCTGGTGGCCTGCTGAAATAATGTGGATGGGTCTCAGGCTTGGAAGTGGATGAGTGGAGGCCACCCCAAGGCCCTGATGATCCTCTCCTTGTAGAGCTGGCATCTCGAATAGGCCAAGTGTCTCCAGACAATGCCTCTCTACCGTCTGGTGAGCAGCTGCGCTGGGCACTGGCTGAAGTGGAGCGGCTTCTCTGGGATATGCGGACCCGTGACCTGGGGGCCTCACAGGCAGTGGCAGAGGCAGAACTGGCAGAAGCCCAGAGGCGTGAGTGGGGCAAATCATGTTAGGCAGGGCTGCTCAGGGTGGACTAGATGGACACAGGGTAGAGACTGGGGTTCATGAAGGGATCTAGTTACCAGAGTGACTACCCTTCCTACTCTGGTGTTGGCCAGTGATGGCTCGTGTGCAGGAGCAGCTGACCAACTTCTGGGAGGAGAACCAGTCATTGGCCACACACATTCGGGACCAGCTGGCCCAGTATGAGGCTGGCCTCATGGACCTCCGTGAGGCCCTGAACCACGCCGTCAATACTACCCGGGAGGCTGATGAACTCAACAGCCGCAACCAGGAGCGGCTGAATGAAGCCCTGGTAAGTACACCTGCTTCTTGCCCTCAGTTCCTGCCTCCCACCTCCTCCCCTCCCCCAGCCCCTTCCTCTCCAGGCCTCTCTTCTCCATGCCCTGGCGTTCTATCAACTCCCTTCCCGTTCTCCCTCCTCTCCCTGCCCTCTACCCTTTCTACATCTCCCCTCCTCTACTTGGTCCTTTCTGCCTATCCCCCCCATTACCCTTAACCCCATCTCCTCCCTCCTCTCCCTGCTCTCTCCCCCACCCTTGCCCTCCTCCCTCCTCTCATTGGCCTCTTCCCTTTTCCTTGCTCTCAGTTCTCCCTTCCCTCCTGCCCTCCCCTCCCTCTCCTTCCTACCCTATGATGCTTAGGGCTCCATTTCATCCTTGATTCCCACTCTCCTAAAATTTTATCCCAAGCAATGGAAACAAGAGCTGTCCCAGGACAATGCCACCCTGAGGGCCACTCTTCAGGCTGCCAGCCTCACCTTGGGCCGTGTTTCTGAGCTTCTACAGGGCATGGACCGGGCTAAGGAGGTAAATACAGCCCTACCATCTCACTTATTCCTGGCCAGTTCCCTCCAAGCTGCTGCCAGCTTAGATGTGCTGGACTCAATTGCATGCAGAGCACCATCTGGTCCTAGGGTCCCAAATTAGGAGGGTAATAAAGCCCCCTCCCCACCTCAGGACCTAGAGCACCTGGCGGCCAGTCTGGATGGAGCCTGGACACCCTTATTGAAGAAGATGCAGGCCTTCTCTCCTGCCAGCAGCAAGGTGGACTTGGTAGAGGCTGCTGAGGCCCACGCTCAGAAGCTGAATCAACTGGCAATCAACCTGTCTGGGTGTGTGGCACCCCCTAGGGTGAAACCTGGGTACCCGTGGGTGCAATTGACCCTAAGTAGGGTGACCGGCCTGGGAGGGCTCATGGAGGGAGAAGTTAGTATTTCAGAAGATTCCAGGCTTTCTGTAGCCTCATGGGAAGTTTGGGGCCCAAATCTTGTCAGAAAGGAGCAGATCTAAAGGCATGGACCCTGAGATGTGGCCAGCCAAGCTGTAATCTCNAGCACCCCCATCCACATATCCCATGATTCTCCTTACTCCCTNCAGCATCATCTTTGGCATCAATCAGGACCGCTTCATTCAGAGGGCTGTGGAAGCCTCCAATGCCTATAGCAGCATCCTGAAGGCTGTTCAGGCTGCTGAGGACGCTGCAGGCCAGGCACTGCAACAGGCCAGCCACACGTGGGAGGTGAGACTCTGAGCATCTGTGGCTCACAAGAGCCCTGCTCCCTAGCCCCAGTGGTGTGAACAGCCCNGTGTAAATAGCTCCTGATCTTCTGCAGACCGTGGTGCAGCGGGGCCTAGCAGCCCGAGCCCATCAGCTCTTCGCCAACAGCAGTGCCCTGGAGGAGACCATCCTTGGGCACCGGGAGAGGCTGGGCCTTGGTGAGTACTTGGATCTTTGGGAGTACACTGACCTCTGGGACATGTCCATGTAGCTTTGAGGTGGTTCTAGTGTGGTTCAGGGTGAGAATCAATAGGCACTGGACATGCCTGCCCTATGTGGCTTCTGCAGGATGGCTCTACTGTGGCAGGTGGAGGCAGGGGTNATGATAATGTCTGCCTGTTTTGGTGGAATGCCAAGGGACCACAGCCAGAGAGGGATGAAGTTCAAGGCCCCCTGTCTTTGCTCTCTGTCCATCTGTGGGCCAGGAGGGTTGGTTAGAACTTGTTACTGAGGCTGCCTCTTCCTCCACAGCTCAGGGCCGCCTTCAGGCTGCAGGGACCCAGCTGCATGATGTCCGGGCCAAGAAGGACCAGCTGGCAGCCCGGATCCGGGAGGCACAAGCCATGCTGGCCATGGACACAGGTATGTGGCTCTTGCCCAGTGCTCCTTTGTGCCCCATAATGCCTTGTGAAAGTAGACACATTCATACTGGTGGCCAGTGAGTCACTGTTGTGGTCAGTGTGTCTGAGGCTCCTATGCTAAGGTACACTCGGGTTGTGCCTCTGACTTGAGGCACAGGTCACCAGTCACCAACACAGCGTCCCCAGGCACTTGGCACAGATAAGCAGGTCATAGGAGTGCTGGACAGTGGTNAAGGCGTGGGTGAGTGCACGGGGCGAGTGGCAGTGAGTGGGGACTGGAGGATGTAGGAGCGTGTCCAGCAGAACCTGTTGGCTCAGGAGAAGGGCATTCCTAGAAAAGACCAATTCATCAGGGACCATAGGTCAGAGTGGGGTTCATCTGGCTGCCTCTCCAAGAGGGCTCAGAACTGACAACAGTATAGTCTGACCTAGTTGTCTAGGTTTCCCTGTGGCCACCAAAATGTCCCAGACATACCTGAGTACAAACCTCAGAAGCTGGGCAAGACTTGCGAATTGATGGTGGTCCCTGGTTGGGAGGATTGCAGGATCAAGAAAGGTGTCTGGGTAGAATTTTAAATGTATTGAGCTGCAGGTATGGAGCTTATGCTATCCATGGGCATCTAGGGTGGCCATCCTAGGTGGGGCCTAGGAACATGAAGTTGGCCCCTGCCTGGGCATGGCCTCTATCTGCTGCAGGTGAGACCAGTGAAAAGATCGCTCATGCCAAGGCTGTGGCTGCCGAAGCCCAGGACACNGCCACCCATGTTCAGTCCCAGCTTCAGAGCATGCAAAAGAATGTAGAGCGATGGCAAAGCCAGTTGGGGGGCCTGCGAGGCCAGGACCTGAGCCAGGTGGAACGTGATGCAAGCAGTTCAGGTGAGCCAGTGGTCCTTGTCCTCCTGGGGGCCAAGCTATGGGAGACAAGGCTGTCAGCCCTCCTTTCCTGCAGTGTCCAGCCTGGAGAAGATACTGCCACAGCTGCTGGCCAAACTAAGCCATCTGGAGAACCGTGGAGTGCATAATGCCAGCCTGGCCTTGTCTGCCAACATTGGTCGTGTGCGCAAGCTCATTGCCCAAGCCCGGGGTGCTGCCAACAAGGTGGGTAGCTTCTCACCTTAGGGCTGTATGTAGGAACAGTGGGACCCGGGAAGCTGGATAGTAACCTGTCATGTGCTACCCTCCAGGTCAAGGTGTCTATGAAGTTCAATGGGCGTTCAGGGGTGCAACTGCGCATCCCACGGGACCTCGCTGACCTCGCTGCCTACACTGCCCTCAAGTTCTACCTACAGAGCCCAGTGCCCGCACCTGCACCAGGCGAGAACACTGGAGACCGGTTTGTTCTGTACATGGGCAGCCGCCAGGTACTAACCAAGCAGGAGGTGGGGATGGGCCATAGTGGACTGCAAAGTTAGAAATGGGTGGTGCTTGGTCCCCATCCTAACTGCATCTTCTGGCTGCCACCACAGGCCACTGGGGACTACATGGGAGTGTCTCTGCGTAATCAGAAGGTGCACTGGGTGTACAGGCTAGGTGAGGCTGGCCCCACAACTCTCAGCATTGACGAGAACATTGGGGAGCAGTTTGCAGCCATCAGCATTGACAGGTACAGATACCTTGAAGAGAGGTTAGATACTTGTGGCTCAAAGTCCCTGTCTGTTTCTCACTCCTCATCTCTGCTCTTAGGACCCTCCAGTTTGGCCACATGTCTGTCACGGTAGAGAAGCCGATGGTTCATGAGATCAAGGGAGACACGGTGGCCCCTGGGATAAAGGGGCTACTCAGCCTACAGCCTGACGACTTTGTCTTCTATGTGGGAGGATACCCCAGCAACTTCACGGTGAGCCTGGCTCAGCCTCAGGCTGAATGTGCTGGCAGTCCTGCGGGTCTTGACCTGGGAGAAAGTCCTTGTTTGGTTTTAGTCTATCCTCCTGCAGTCCGAGTGTCCATTGGTCTCTAGGAAGTAAGGAAGGTGCCCTGACCATGTACTTTACCCACAGCCCCCTGAACCCCTCCGATTCCCTGGCTACCTGGGCTGCATTGAGATGGACACATTGAACGAGGAGGTGGTCAGTCTCTACAATTTTGAGCAGGCCTTCAAGCTGGACACTGCAGTGGATAAGCCTTGTGCTCGGTAAGTTAAGACCCGGCACCCTGTGTCTCCACTCATCCCCCATTCCCTCTCACTGACCTAAAGCCTCTAATGTGCAGCTCCAAGGCCACTGGTGACCCATGGCTCACGGATGGCTCCTACCTAGATGGCAGCGGCTTTGCCCGCATCACCTTTGAAAAGCAGTTCAGCAACACAAAGCGCTTTGACCAGGAGCTGCGGCTTGTGTCCTACAATGGGATCATCTTTTTCCTCAAGCAAGAGGCATGGCTGACCCTATGCCCACCTTCTCCTTATTCTGGCTCTTCCTAATGCCCCTGAGCTGACCCTGATCTGCTCTGTTCTTGCAGAGCCAGTTCCTGTGCCTGGCAGTGCAGGAAGGCACCCTTGTGCTCCTTTATGACTTTGGCTCAGGCTTGAAGAGGGCCATCCCACTGCAGCCCCCACAGCCCTTGACAGCAGCCAGCAANGCGGTAAGGCAGGGGGCCTGGGGATAGGAGGACCGGCNGGGACTTGGCTTTCCTGAAGCCCGCTACCCATTCCCTGCAGATCCAGGTGTTTCTACTGGCCAGCAACCGCAAACGAGTGCTGGTGCGTGTGGAGAGGGCCACTGTGTTCAGTGTGGAGCAGGACAACATGCTGGAGATGGCTGATGCCTACTACCTGGGGGGTGTGCCACCTGAGCAGCTACCCCCAAGGTGAGCATGGGCCCTGGGGAGTGTGTGGGGTTCCAGTGCCAGCAGGGCAGCCGCTCAAGATCTGACTGGTGCCCTGCAGCCTACAACAGCTCTTCCCCTCGGGAGGCTCTGTCCGCGGCTGCATCAAAGGCATCAAGGCTCTGGGCAAGTATGTGGACCTCAAACGATTGAACACCACGGGTATCAGCTTCGGCTGCACCGCTGACCTGCTAGTGGGACGTGCCATGACTTTCCATGGCCACGGCTTCCTGTCCCTGGCACTTCCCGATGTGATGCCCATCACTGGCGAGGTCTACTCTGGCTTTGGCTTTCGTGGCACCCAGGAGAACAGTCTGCTCTACTATCGTGCCTCCCCGGTGAGCTGTGCTTGTGCTGCAGCCATGGTCTGGGCCTGTGGGGGTTTGGAAGGGATGAGTCTGGACTATTGGCCTAGCCAGCTGACCTTGCCCCTGTCCCTAGGATGGGCCATACCAGGTGTCCCTGAAGCAGGGCCATGTGACACTCCAGTTTATGGGAACAGCAGTGGAAACTCAAGGAGTCTTTGCCGACGGTGCCCCTCACTATGTTGCCTTCTACACCAGTGGCAAAAGAGAGTAAGCCCTGCCTCGAGCAGAGAGGGAAAGAGCGCCAGTATGCTCTACAGGAGGGTCTGGGGGAGGCTGGCCCTTCAAGAAGAATGTGCCAGGATGGAAAAACCTGTCTTCTTCTCAGGGTACAGCTGTTGGTGGACGACCAGCCACAAGAGATAAAGTTCCACCAGAGAACACCGCCCCCACTCCAACCTGAGGAACCCTTACTTCTCCTGGGAGGCTTGCCTATGTCTGGTACCTCCCACAACTTCAGTGGCTGTATCAGCAATGTTTTTGTGCAGCGGTGAGCTGGTTGGTGGAGGGATGAGGTCCCAGCTGATCCCCAACTCCAGTTACTGACAGGTACCTACCTGCCCCTCCTCCCCCCACAGACTTCGGGGGCCACAGCGTGTGTTTGACCTACAGCAGAACGTGGGCAGTGTCAACGTGAGCACAGGTTGCACACCAGCCCAGCTCATCCAGACCTCGAGGGCCATGGTTCAGAAGGTGGGGTATTCAAGGTGGTGTGTGGGCAGGGCTGGGGTAGCTGGGAGGCTGGCTACCAACACACTGGCCTCTGCACTGTGGTCTGGTCTGTGCCTCAGGTCTCCCGCCGCAGTCGCCAACCCAGCCAGGACCTTGCCTGCACACCACCCTGGCTCCTCGGGACTATTCAGGATGCATACCAGTTTGGGGGGCCCCTGCCCAGTTACCTGCAGTTTGNGGGTGTCTCCCCATCCCACAGGAATAGGTAAGGTTGGCCAGGCCAGGCTTGGGTGGGATTGGAGGTGCTGCCCAGGCTGACGCCATGCTTGGCTTTCAGGCTCCATCTCTCGATGCTTGTCCGCCCACATGCTGCTGCCCAGGGCCTCTTGCTCTCCGTTGACCCCCCGTCAAGCCACAGTCCTTCACTGGTACTCTTTCTAAGCCACGGACACTTTGTCGCACAGACGGAAGGCCCTGGGCCCCGACTCCAGGTCCAGAGCCACCAGCACTCACGGGCTGGCCAGTGGCACAGGGTGAGAGGTTAAGGAGAAAGGGTGTGGGTGGCCGGGCACAGGGAATGCCCTCTGAAGCTTTTTTCCCAGCATACTGGGATACTGCTGACCAGGTTATTTCCCACACTCAGGTGTCTGTGCGCTGGAGAAAGCAGCAGATCCAGCTTGTGGTGGATGGCAGCCAGACCTGGAGCCAGAAGGCACCCCGCCATCGGGTCCACAGGGCAGAGGGCCCACAGCCCCACACCCTCTTTGTTGGAGGTCTCCCTGCCAGCAATTACAGCTCCAAGCTCCCTGTGAGAACCATACTGTCCCCATCCCTGGCCTTGGCCTGGATGTCCACCCCAGCAGTCCCAGCCTGACACCAACCATCTTGTTCCTGCAGGTGTCCGTGGGGTTCAGTGGCTGTGTGAAGAATCTGCAGCTGGATAAGCGGCCCCTGAGGGCTCCAACACGAATGGTGGGGGTCATACCCTGTGTCTCAGGCCCCCTGGAGGATGGCCTGTTCTTCCCAGGCAGTGAAGGAATTGTCACATTAGGTGTGTGAGGCAAGGGAGGGTCCTGTAGGTATAGGGCTCTAAGCAAGGGCCTGGACCTCTCCCATCACGGCCCCTTCCCACAGAGCCCTCCAAGGCCAAGCTGCCCTATGTAACCCTGGAGCTAGAGGTACGGCCCTTGGCAGCTGCTGGCCTCATCTTCCACCTGGGCCAGGCCCAGGCCACCCCTTACATGCAGCTGCAGGTGTTGACAGAACAGGTAAGCAGGGCTGTGGTGCTGGGTGAGTGATTCCTTTACCACTGTGGCCTCTGGTGGACAGAATCTAACTGTCCTTCACCCCAGGTCCTGCTGCTGGCGAATGATGGGGCAGGAGAGTTCTCCACACGGGTGACCTACCCCAAGTTTTGTGATGGACAGTGGCACCGAATAGCAGGTGAGGGGGCCCTTTCCCTCTTCTGTAGAACAGGGTAGGTTGTGGAAGGGACACTGCAGGTTGGCTGGCTAGGAGACACAAATCTGCTCCACAGTGATCAAGGGCAGGAACACACTCCGGCTGGAGGTCGACACACAGAGCAACCACACCACAGGCCCTTTGCCCGCAACCTTGGCTGATATTCCAGTACCTCTGCACCTTGGGGGCCTGCCCAGTAAGTGTGGACTGCCCTGTGGGGACTGGGATCCTCTCACCCTCCAAAGGGCAGCAGAGGCTGACTGGCTGATGCAGGGACGCATGGTCACTGCCTTTCTCTACCAATCTTCTCTGGCCCCTCTGTATTTTCAGAGGTAACAACTGCTCAGCCAGAGCTCCCTGCCTATCGAGGATGCATGAGGAAGCTGGTGGTCAACGGGGCCCCTGTCACTGTGACTACTTCTGCAGAAATCCAGGGGGCAGTGGGGACAAGTGGCTGCCCCTCTGGAACTCTAGTCCCAGACCACTCTGCAGCACTGACCCACAGGCAGGTGCGGTCCAGTGGGCTTTGGCAGACCAATCCCAGTACCTTCCCCTTATTCCAGCATTGAGGGTTCCCAGACACTGGTGTTTGCCTAGACTTTCTAGTTTAAGCTGTCTTTTTAGATGAAAGGACACTGCAAAACAGACATTATATTTATACTTTGTTCCTCTTGCCTGACAACTGTTAGTACTGAGATCTGTAAAATCACTGGCTCCTTTGAAATTAAAAGCAACTTGTTTCACTTGAATGTGGTGATTCAAACAGCAATGGCTGGGCCCTGTACAGGCCTGACAGTGGGGTACAGAACCCAGTGTGACAGCTGGCCCACCACCCTCTCCTTCCCAGCTAAACTCTCAGGGGAATGGAACTGCAGGTAACACAAGGCCAAGACCAGAGTTGGCAGGTACAAGAGAGGACTTTATTAGTGAGGTGGGACAGGAGAGGGTACAAGGAGTCACAATCGCCACTACAGAATCACACAACTATGAATTCCAACTCGGGGAAGGACAGCGAATAACTTAATCTAGACTCATATCCTCCTCTTCATCTTTCTTGTCTTTCGCGTCGCCCTCCTTCGGCTCCGATTTGGCATTATTCTGCATGGCTTTGGCAAATGCTTCNACATCTGAAATGGCCACAGCAGGGCTACTACCCAAGCAGACAGCCTCCAGCACTCCACACAACAAAGGGCTGGTTCTGGCCAAGACTGAGGATAAGTACTCACCACCTTTGTTGGCGGCCTCCACAGCCTCTGCAGGAAGGCCAAACTGGCACATGAGGGGGCCGAGCTGTCCTGAGGCCAAGGCTGCACTGAACATACCCAGGGCCTGCAACAAAGAGCATACATGCAGAGCTGAGGCCTAAGGCACCAGGCTCACCATGCTAGAAGTTAGGTACACACAGTGCCGTGAACATAACATACCTGCTGGAACTGGGGCGAGGTCAACGTGTTCTGGATCTCATCTGCAGTCTGGGGCAGAGACTCCCCAGAGGGCAGGTAGGGCAACAGGCGCTCCTGAACGTCTGCATTAGCGAGGATGGGAGCCATGATCTCTGGTGTCAGCACGCTGGCCAAATCCACTAGGGCACAAGCATTGTGGCCATCAGTGGCCCAATGCCACCCCAGGCATCAGTGAGGTGGGCAAGTGTGGCTTGACACCATGGACATGCCCAGGCTCCACATCTTAAAGAGCCACCGAGTACATGGACAGCAGACCTTCACCCCATGAGTACCTGCAGCTCTTTACCTTGCTGGCTGCCTCCTGGCCCTGCCGGCACATTCATAGTGGCCAGAATGCTCTGGAGGTCGCTCAGCTGGATGGGTTGGGTCGGGCTGGCTGCTGTACTGGTTCCATTACCTGAGCTGGGTGCGGGACTTGGGCTGGTGGTTGAGGCAGCTGCTGGGGCAGAAGGGGCTGGGGTGGCGCGAGCGGAAGAGGTGGTAGAGGATGGGGTGACGGCTGCCGACTGGCTCCGGGAGCTGGGGAAAGTGAGCAAGGGCTGGAACAGCTAGGCCCATTGTTTCAGGGCTACTCCACAGGTCTGTAGGACTACCTACCCTAGTAACAAGCTCAAGTGTAATGGGGACCCTCGACCCTACCTCCTAAGTGAGGTCTCCAGAAAAGAGAATGTAATGGCTGGTAGTGGTGCCTGGTACCCAACCCATGTCAGGCACTGGGGGCTTGGGCTCACCTGGATGAAGAGCTGCTTGCCGGAGGCCCACTGCTCCCCAGCAAGCTGGCCAGGCCTGGTCCAGTGAGGGCTCCAAGTCCACCTAAAGGAGCAAAGATATGTGCTAGACACCTCCAGCCCACTTGAGAAGGCACTAATCCCATGTCCTCAGACCCAAGAAGCCACACATCCCAATCCCAAAGCCAAGGGATGAGCAGAGAGGGTTATAAGAAGGCAGGCCACAGGGGGCAGAAGTGACCACTCTAGTCTGAATTCTAAAATTCTATTGCCACTCCACCCCCATTCATGCTCAAGAAACAGCTACAACTTGGCCAGAACCGTGCCTTCTAAGTATCTAGAACATTTGCTGTACCCCAACATGATCATCCTTGGCTCTGCCCCAAATGAACTATTCACACACACAGGTATTAGACCAGGTCCCTCCCTGCCTACCCAGCTTGTACCCAGCAAACAAGCATTCCAAAAAAGTGGTATAAGGAACACACGGACACAGACATGGCTGAGACCCCAGTTAAAGGAGCTGGGAGGAAACCCTGTGTCTGCAAGCAAATACTACAAAGGCGCCGTATGGGAAAGCCAGGGACAGCGGGGTGTTACCCAGTCCTCCGAGGCCGGCTGGTCCGATGAGCTGCATGAGCTGGCTATGACTCATGTTCCCCAACAGGCTCTGCAGGCCACCCTCACCTGGAGAACACAGGAATCAGACATGGGCCCTNGGTGGCCATGGCCAGGAGCTATGGTCACTACACAGTACTGCCTATATGGTACATGCCTGGCCTTGTCCCCACCCGAGTGGCTNAGGGAATAGCTCTGGAAGGAGGCAGAAGGTGAATTCTGTCCAGTAAAGATGGGAGTAGAGAAAGAACCAGAACTTAATTAAGCTGGGTTCTGCCTTATAATCAATCTATCAGTTCACTGAAGAACACTGCCCCACACAGGTCTAGTTGATCATTACCGCCCAGTGCTGAGAGCTCATGGCCACCACTCCCACTTGCACCCAGTGCTCCAGGCATGGGGGGGTTGTTCAGACACTCGTTGACTTTCCGGCAATGCTCTTCATCTTGGTCAGTCTTGGGCTCCTGCCAGAGAGGATAAGCAAAGAGCCAAGGCTGAGCAGTCTGCACGAGGAGCTGGCTCATGCCTGTTGGCTTCCCAGTACCCAGCAGCCATCCTGATTCAGCCCACACAGTGACCTGCAAATGTCACAGCAACAGACAGAACCCAGTCTAGGCTCTTAAGAGAGACAGTAATGGCAGCAGCNAGTACGGCCCCAAAGCCAATCATCACCACAGGAAGCCTAGAGTGGCTTCAGAGGTAACAAACTAGCCCCCACCTCAACACTGCCTGAGGGATGGCTGGCCCCAAAACTTCGGGATAGAGTACTGTGTGGCCCCACCCTGTGCTTGCAGCAAAGGGGCAAGAAAGGCATTACAAGAGTGAAATTAGGAAGAGTTAACAGTGATGGGGGTTCATTAACAATGTTCAGAACCATGGAGAAATGCCCCGCAGTGAGCAACCACTCTCTGGGTTTCCACACAAAGATGTTCTGGTACGCAGCCACACCCCTGCTGTCCTCAGCTGGGTTCTGGTCCTTGGGCTTAGGTAACCAGAACTCAGGCTGAGAGGTAACCCCTTCCCTCCTGGCACTTTGCAGACAGACAGCTGCTGCCCCTTTAGACAGGATGACAGTGGCAGTGACTGTGCACACTGAAAATGTGTATACCACCCCTGAACATACCCCAATGTTAGCTTCTGACCCTAGACTGTGCCCATATACCCAAAAGAGAGCCCATGTTCCATACTACTGCAACACCGCATTAACAGCCTAAGAAACACAAATATGTCAGTGGCCTCCAACAGGGCACAATATGGCGAGGCCCCATTGGAGGGGCACTGCAGATGTGGGTGAGAGGGAGTCATGACACTGAAAGGTCTCCAAATACACAGCACAGGAGAGCTTGAGGGGGCCGCTCAACTGCTGAGAGAACAGAGAATATCACCTCTAGGAGAGCTAGGATCCATGGCCAGGGAGCAATGGAAGACCTGAATGAGGACCTGAAGCTGTGTGCCTGTAGATGACTCCATGGGCAGGGCTCTGGTGCTAACCATGAACCACTCACACAGGTAGGAACTCAGTTCCCCGAGGCCCTCCAGGTCAGCACCTTCTGGTGTGGAGAAACACAAGGAAACAGAGTGGGCCATTGTCCTGCATACCTGCATCCAAAAGAAGAGCCTCTTGGACCCTGCCTTAAACTTGAGCACGTAGACCCTCCCGCTGGGGCACTGAGGCACTCGCTTGAACTCACAGTCATCGGGAAAGATAATCAAGTCCTAGAGACACAAGGAGAACAGTCAGCAACACACATGCCGCCAAGGTTGTCCCCTGGAAACTTGCTGGACCCAAGTCTAACAGGGTGAGGTCCAGAAGGCTCAGACCCCAGCCAGGACAGGTGACAGAGGGCCCAGAGTGGTGGGGTGGAAAAGGTGTTCTTTGAGGGCCTGATGACTTTTAACATACATTCTGGAACTGTGCCCCAAAAAGCAAAAGGTCAATCAAGTGTAACAAAGAACAATGTAGTCTGAGAGACAAAGAGCCTCGGGGGAAGTGGCCTCTTCCAAGAGCTCAAACTACCCCAGGCTGTGGGGAAGGTCGGATCTGTACACTCCTCCACAAGACTGGAAGTTTAAAGCCAAGGCTGAGAACGATGTCACCAGGTGACTTTGTCACCCTGTCAGCAAGCCGTCTCTGTTAAAACCTTGAGAAGAACCATGGTCACCAAGGGATGCATGGCTTCACAGAGTGACTGGAGCAGTCTGCCAACCTTGGGACCAGACAACCCCTACACCGATCTACTGCAGGTGAGGCCAGTGGTCCCCCACACTCCCAGCTCTTGCCTAGAGCCTCCACTGGCCCGGTCTGGCTACAAGGACTCACATCCTCCACGGTCCCAGANGTCCTGTCTTTCCAACAGAAGTGGATGAGGGAGTCGTCCGTCTGCTGAATGTACACGAGCCCTTTCCGTTTATCTGGGGTGACCGTAGTTCCTTTTAATGACATTTTTCCTGCCCGAAACTCCACCAAATACTTGGTAGAGGATCCCCGAGAACCGGGCACCAAGCTTGGGAACAGAGCGCCTGAAGTCGTCATCCTGAAAAAAGCAGAGCGAGGCCCGTCGTGCGGCGTCGCGTGCGCAGTGTCCCACCCAAACGCTGGTCAGCCCCGTGGCTGCCCGGGGGTGGGAGCGCGCCAGGCTGCGCAAGGCCAGGTGGTGTGCGCGGGACCGAGCGCAGCCCCGCGGGCTCCCGGCTCCCGCGACGTCACTGCCTGGCCCCGCGGAGCCTCGCCGCGTACGGCCCGGCGCGTCCGGGGCACCGGCGGCCGGCCCAGGCTGCCTCGGCTCCGCGCTGTTGCCGCGGCCCGTCCTCCCGCCGCCCGGCCGAGCCCAGCCCCGCGCGCTGCTCCCTCGCCGCCGCCGGGCCCCTACCTGGCTGTGCTCACACTCGGCCTTCGGGGCGCCGTCCGGGCTCGCTCTTCCTTCTCGGCGCCTGCCGGGCCTCGCCGGAAGCCCGCGCTCGGCCCGCCCCGCCGCCGATGGAGTTCCGTCAGCCGCGCGTCCAGCCCTGACCCAAGCCCGATTGGCCCTCGCCGCCGTCCATCGCGCCAGGCCCGCCTCCGCGCCGGCGGCCTGCTTCCGGCGGAAGCGCGGGCCAGAGCGGCCTCTATTGTTGCTGTGTCATAGGGGAGCGGCGGCGGCCCCTGGCGGCGGCGCCGGGAACGGCGGGTGGACTTCCGCCGAGACGCGGAAGGGGCCCCCGCGGGGCGGCGCTGGGGGTCGAGGCCGGGACCCGGGTGGTGGGCGCCCGACGGTACACCAACGTGCCTGTGGGGCTGAGCTGGCTGACGTGCACCCAGGGACGGGGGACGGGTGTCCGCGGCGGTTACCCACTCGGTCACACCCGCAGGAAGACAGCCTGTCTGGCTTGCATTATTCGGCGAGAAGAGATGCTAGGGCCTGAGACATAAAATAGTCACGTGGTTGAAAAGGTAGGAGGTAGTCTCATGCCACGGGAGCGAGGAAAATGTCAGCTTCATGTCACTTTGTGCTAATTTGACATACCTTACAGCAAAGCACAAGAAGCTGCTCCCGGCAGGGGTGGCGGGAAGGTAGCGTGGGGGTTGCTCAACGCTGCAAGAGCGGAGTTCACAAAGCACCAAGGGTCCTTGGTCCTTGTATAAGGGGTCTAGGGGCTGCATGTAGCTAGCCAGATGGAGTGCAGCAGCTGCCTTCCATGAGGGAAGAGGCGCTTGTAAAATAGAAAGCCCAAGCGTCCTCACATTTTTCTCTCACGCACCACTTTGCTTCATCTCTGACAGTTTTGAGGAAGTGAGGAGTAGTTCCTGCATGGTAGGCCCCAGGCCCATCCTCCATCCCTCTCCAGGATTGAGCAGTGCTGAATCTCTGGCTGCCCACGGCATGCTTCACAATTTACCATCTGTGTATGTGTGAAACATGTGGGGTCTTAAGCTTTTTCTGAAAGATAGAAAGGTGAAAAGTACTTTTCTCACTTAGCGATACTTGTTCGACACTGACACAAATGTGTTCCAGGCCAGCCTGAGCCAGAGGGAGACCTGCCTTTAGACACATTTATGCTGCCATAGTGGTTCACTCATTTTAATTCCTGTCTGGCATTCTGATGCATTAAGTTCTACACCTTTGCATCTGCCATCTTTCTCTTGGAATCTGTCCTGTGGAGGTCTAAGCACAACTTTCAGTATTGGTTCTCTTTCCACTGGAGGTTCCTGTGAGCAAACTTGGGTTGTCAGCTTGCCTGGCAAACAGTTTTACCTGTTGCATCATCTCACTGGCCCAGTTTCCATCCTTTTACTACAAAAAAAAAAAAAAAAAAATCTTTCCGTTTAGCCAGGTGTGGTAGTTCATGCCTGTAATCCCAGCCCTCAAAAGGCTGAGGCAGGAAAACTGCCAAGTGTTCAAGGCCAACTTAAAAGATTTAATCAGGGCTGGAAAAATGGTTCTGTGGTTTAAAGCCCTGGCTGCTCTTCCAGAGGCCCCGGGTTCAATTTCTAGCACTCACAACTGTCTGCCACTCCAGTTCCATGGGCTCTGATGCCCTCTTCCAGGGCCTGTGTATTCCTGGCAAGTGCTTTACCACCCAGTCACATTTCTGGCTCTATTTTGTAGTTTTTAATCTTATGTATATAGGTGTTTTGCCCACATGTATGTGTAAAGCATTGACATGCCAGGTGCCTGTGAAGCTCAGAAGAGGATATCTAGGTGCCTCAAGAACTGGAGTTACAAACAGTTGTGAGCCACTCTGTGGGTTCTGGGAACCTTACTGGGTACTCTGGGAGAGCAGCCAGTGCTGTTTAAAGCCCACGTGAACAAAACTTATTTGGAGCTGATAATTCTTTTGTGTGTGGTGCTGTGCCACCATACACCTTGAGGCAGACCTCATCAGTTCTAAGAATCTACATTTCCAGAGGTCAGAATGGTGGAGTGAGGTAAACACAGGCTTCCTGACACTACAGCCCAGTGGACCATGAGACAGGAAAGGGAAATAGAAGAAAATCTAACCTGGCTTGCAGGCAAGTGGCAGCAAGTGAATGTCACTTATTGAAAACCATATGTCAAAGCTGCCACTGGAGGTCACAAGGAACCGGCATTTCAAAACCAGAAGATTTGGGTGTCTTCCAGGTCATGAATGCTGAGAGCATTGGATCCAGTATCTTCTTTTATGAGCCAGGAGCCTTGGGGTGGCTCAGAGAGAATGCAGTTCTGCACACAGACACACTTGGAATGGCACCTGCCATGCTTTCCACACATAAGCATTCTGCAATGGGAAGCACATTTTCCCAGCTACTGTGGAGACCGTTGGTGAGAAGGCAGGTGCAGGTAGTCTGCAAAGATGCTGGTCCCCACAACCACTGTAGCTCACAAATATGGCCCCCGGAACATGCAAGCCTGTAGTAGAACCCATGCATAAGTCCAAGAGGAGACTGGGAGGAACACTGGGTAGGCTGCAGTGGTCACCTTGGCCCCGACTTATATGGACTACACCACGGATGGTTTCTGTGTAATCTTCAGCTTCCACAAGGGAAGTCAATTCTAACAGTCCTGTGGAAAAAGCACAAGCCCTGAGCTGGGGATGTGACCCAGTGGCTGAGTGAGCCCCAGCATTTTAAAACAAAAATAACAAAAGCCCCACTGTACAAAGCAACCCAGAAATCCTATGACCTTTAATGATGGGAAAATGCTGGCTCATAGCCCTGAAGCACACAAGTGGCACAGGTACGGCTATGCACTTTACCTGGGGGAGGAAGAGAGAGAGTTCTTCCAGAGGGCAAAGGCTTCTGGAAGGATGTCCATGTCCTTATTTACAAAGAAATATAGATGAAAACTCATCTTTGAGAACCAAGGGTACCAAGGGCTGGGGGTCTTTAGTACTAGGAATGCAAAATGGCACAGCCATTTTGGAGCTGACTTTGGCAGGTGTGACTTTTTTTTTTCATTTGTTTTATTAATAGACTTAATTCTTCCGAATAATTTTAGGTTCATAAGAGAACTGAGCAGAAAGTACAGACAGTTCACACTACCCTGCCCCCTACACCCCTGCCTCCCAGGCTGCACCTTCCAGAGGTGGGTCTGTTGGAACCAGTAAACTTTTCCCACAACTCAATCCTAGCTAGAAGTGTATACAGGGGCTCACTCAGCAGTGAACCTCTAAACAAACACTTCTTGGTTTCCAGCAAAAAACCAAGGTCAGAGCAGAGCAGTTTCAGTGTTTAGTAGGGCTGTGTCTCAGTGGGAACAACTGTTGTGTTTTTACATAGTAAAAGATGCCAGGGCACACTAAGGGACTATGGCTAGACACCCCTTTTCATAAGAGCTTAGTCCCACGCTTGAGGGAAGCACCCTCATGGCCTTCTCACCTCTTACAGGGCCTGCCTTGCAATGCTATCACATAGGTACAGTTAAACCATACCACTATTGTAGAGTCTCCATGTATATTGTTTGAGACTGTCTCCACATACCCAGACTGGCCTTCAAATCTTCCTCTTCCTTTGTAAGCTTCCTGGATGTTTCTGGGGTTACAGGTATACTACTACATGCCTGGCATGTTCCCTATTTATACTGACACACACACATACTGTTAATAGCACCAGAGCTCACAGTTCACCTGCATCCCAAGCCCTTCTCTCCTGCTTTCCCAAAACATCATGTGATAGCATACTGTGGCCTATTTAAAGGAACTTCTTCTCTTAATAACAACAATTAAGTTTCTCCATATCTTTTTTTTTCTGATTTTTTTTCTTTTTATAAAGTAAAAAGTTTTGTTGTTTTGTTGTTTTTGTCGAGATAGGGTTTCTCTGTGTAACAGTCCTGGTTGTCCTGTAGCTCTCTCTGCTCTGTAGTCCAGTCCAGGCTGGCCTCAAACTCACAGAGATCCGCCTGCCTCTGCCTCTCAAGTGCTGGGATTACAGGTGTGCGCCACCGCTGCCTGGCATTTTTTTCTGACTTTTTAAAAAAAGATTTTTTTAATGTGTATGGAGTTTTGCCTGATGTACGTAGGTGCACCATGTGCAAGTCTGGTGCCTACAGCGAACAGAAGAGGGTGTCTGATCCCTTGAACTACAGTTATAGGTTCTTGTGAGCTGCTATGAAGATGCTGGGAACCAAATCTTTGTCTACTGACCCATCTCTCCAGCCACCCACCCTCTCAATGGTGTGAATGTGCCAAAGCCTGTGTGTGGAAGTCAGAGAGCAACTTTCAGAAGTTCAGGAGTTAGTCTCTTCTTCCACCATGTGAATCCTGGGTATGGAACTCAGGTCATTAGGTCAGGGGGCAAGTGCCTTTACCCACTGAGCCATCTCACTGGTCCTTTTATGGACATCTCACATGTCATTTTATGGTTTGAGGTCTCCTTTCTAACACTAACATTTGATGGCCCGGATGTACCTCTGTTTGCTTGCTGAAGGAGCTCATGGTTTCTTCCAAGTACTTGTCATTATGATTCCAGCTACTGTAAACATCTGTGTACAAGCTTGTATGGGCATAATACTCTCTATTTAGGTAAATACAAAAGTCTGGTTGTCAGGTTTTTGTGGCAGGGTGGTATTTAGTTGGGTTTTGTTTTTGTTTTTTGAGACAGGGTCTCACTGTGTAATTAGACTGGCCTTGAACCCAAGACCTTCCTGCCTTCCCCTCCAAGCTGGGATGGCAGGTGTGCAGCACCATGAGCACAGCATATTAAGTCTTTTTTTCCTTTGGTTTTTGAAGACAGGGTTTCTCTGTGTAACAGCTCTAGCTCTCTGGCTCTCTAGCTCTCTAGCTCTCTTTGTAGACCAGGCTGGCCTCAAACTCAAGATGCCTGCCTCTGCCTCCCAAGTGTTGGGATTAAAGGTGTGCACCACCACCACCACTTGGGTAGTCTTCCTTTTTTTGAGACAGGGTCCATATAGCCCTGACTGTTCTGGAATTCACTGTGTAGACCAGGAACTCACAGCTATAGGGATCCACCAGCCTCTACCTCCCAAGTGCTGGGATAAAAGGTATGTCTAGTTTTCTAAGTCCCTGCCACCCGCCTCTGCATGCCCCTAGCAGTGCTGGGTGTCCTACTGCTGTGTCCACCTTTACCATGTGTCAACAGAGTACGTGGTGCTTCCTTGTTCTAGTTTGCAATTCCTTAATGCTCTGTGACAATTCTGAGCACTTCCTAGTTTCATTTGTCATCTATGGTTCATTTCTGATGAGGTGACAATGGTTTTTTGTTTGTTTTAATGAAGTATACTACTACCATGTAACCCAGCTAGTATTTCTTAGGCAATTATCTAAGAGAAATCAAGCTGATACACAGGCTAGGTGTAGTGCCTCACACCTGTAATCCCAGCACTGAGGAAGCTAGGGTAGTGGTTTCAAGCTACATGAGACTTGATCTCAAAAAAGAGGGTCTAGATAGGTATCTCAGTTGTTAAAGTACTTGCCACAAGGCCCTGAGTTTGAGTTCCAACACCCACATAAAAAAGCCAGGCACAGCATGTGCTTGCAGTCCTAGTGCTGGGGAGGTAGAGACAGGTGAATTCCTGTAGTTCACTGATCCGCTAGTCTAGCCTAATCATGCACTTCAAGTCCCAGAGAGACAGTCTCAAAAACCACATGGATGGCACCCGAGAATGACACCCAAAGTTGAACTCTGGTCTCTGTACACAAACAATAAAGTAGAGAGAAAGGAGATGTCCACAGAAAAACCTTTGTACAAATATCTAGTGATTTTCTTAATAATTGCCCCAAATTTGAGACAGCCTAAGTATCTCAGCTGGTAAGCAGACAAAAGGTGACACTCCAGTGCTTAGTAACAGAAAGAAACAAACTCCGGCTCACACACGCCCACAGTGACTTTCAGATGCACTGTTCAAAATGAAAACAGCCAGACTGAAAGGAAGGGCAGAATCTTGGGGACAAAGCCAGGCTGGGGTGGTCAGGCCTAGAGAAGCCTGTACAATGAGGCACCCTACATGGTTTCTCCAGTGGGCTTTGACAGCATGTGGCCATACAACAGTATGAACTTGTTGGAACTCAATGTTACACCTCTTGAGAAGAGACCCCCACTGTAATGAAGGGTCTAAGCACTTCCCCACCAAGCAGATATGATCCCTGGGCAGCTCCACCTTTTGGTGCTTGCTCCTTGAGTTCAGACTGGAGGTAACAGGCATGATGTGCCCTAACAGTCAGGTGCTGTGGCGAGCATCTGTGGCAATGGTGCCATCTGCCCTGCACAGCTGGTGCATTCCAAGCACATGAATTCTGGAGGACCATCTGTCCCTCTATCGACAGAGCCATGACACTGGATAAACTTCTGGGCTCCTTCCCAAGCAGCCAGGCTGACCCCCAACCCAGCTGTTTTATGGCTTCTAACAGCAACCTCTAGTCCCCGGGAGAGAGGATAATTAAGCAGAGCTTCTACAGCTCAGAAAGTCTGAACCCTCCATCCCTGACATGTCACCTTTTAATCCCCTACCAGGACAAGCCATTTTAAGACAATTTGCTAGGCCAGATCTACAGAACACCCAGTCCAAACACCTACTCCAGTTGGGTATGAGGACTTGTCTGTAGTTCTTTCCAGAAAAGTCAGAGCCTTGAGACAGTGAAAAAATTGTCTGATGTAAAATAAATGTCAACCACAAGCCATTTCCAAAGAATCTCTACTCGGGCCTGAAAGTTAACATTTATATCCTCACAGATCTGTGCACAATCCTCAAAAACAAACCCCAGAAGGGACTGATTTTGCTAATATAAATGGTATTGACAGTCATAAAAATAAACACTTCACAAGTGCATTTTCTTGCCTGACATTTCCACGTGTGGTGGGAGGTTGTTGGTAAAGGACCATGCAAAGGCATGATGAGAAATGAGGACACAAAACAGGCTGAGGTCAGGGGCCAGGCCAGAGTGAATGACAGATACACTGTCTGCTGTAGACTGTTGCTTTCCTGCACATCTGGTCAGTGTAGTTGGCTCTGAGGGCAGTCTAAGAAGGATGACTTCCACAGAGCACACCAAGAGCTGAAATGCAGTTCTCACTGGAAAAATCTCATACCAAGTGTATAGAGGGTAGTGAGGAGCCAAAGGAGACAGCAGTTCTTGAGAGGTCAGCTGTTTTAACAGGCTGCAGGTCCTCACATTTGGTACTCAAATTAGACATAGAGAAGTCTAAAGGCTGAGTTAGGAGGAAGTCAAGACTCTGAGGACTTCCTGTGCAACTCCTCCAGGTCCAAGAACTTGAGGCAGGGTAGTCTTCCTTGCTGTGAGCCTAGTGTCAATCAAGACATGCACTTTTGGTTGGTGCTCCTGACATTTTGGGGTGTACTGGAAAATTGTTTCCCCCTCAGTAGTGGATTGAGCCTAGGGCCTCACGTGTTCTAGACAAACACTCTGTTCTTTTTACTCTTTGACATTATCTAAGTTGGTTAGCTTAATTAAGCATGCTTTGTACTTGTAACCCTGCCTCACACTCCAGGACCTGGGATTCCACGTCCACTGCTAGGTCTAGCTCATGTTACAACTTTTAGAGATGTCTCCACCCTTTAGTCTGTGGAGATGGTAAGGAGGCATAAAATTTACAACTCCCTTTCTAGAGGGAGAACTTTCCAGAGCCTGGCAGGAACCTTCTCTCAAGGGGCTGCATGCAGGGCTGGTTCACTAACGGGGAGAGAGGAGGCTCCCAAGTGTTTCTTCTGATTTTCTAGGCTTGAACCATGAGGACCCAGGAAGTAGACAGGATATCCTCTATGCTTGAGTATATCACCTCCCCAGACACCTAGTTCAACCAGGACTAAGATCCTAGGGCCACTGGGGCTGTGACATCCTCCCACACACGTAGGGTCCTCCTAAGCCTGCTCAGTACCAGACTTTGGAGTGTGACACTGACTCTTTGATAGAAGGAGTAGTCATGGTAAGCCTTGGGGAGCCTGAAAGCTGTGAGTGCCAGTGGGAGCTGTTCTGCTGGAACTGGTTCCCTGCTTCCCAACACAGGGCTATGAAAGCACATTTACATGTACACATGTGGTTACAGTATCTTTCCTCCTTAGAGCATTATGCTCAGCCAAAGGACTTCCTCATGTTTACTCTCCAGCAGGGATTGAAGAGCTGGGTTTTGGAGGGGCAGGTTCAAAATACTGATGCATCAAAGCCAGGTCTGCTTCTTCCAGCCAAGCCCTGGCAGGATGTGGATGCTAGTGACCTGGCTTCAGAGAACCACCAGAGTAATGAGATACAGCCAGGAACTTATATCATTTAAGAAGTTACTTTTTTATATAAAACACTCCAAATATGTTTATCTTCTTACTCTAAATCTCTAATAGGTCATAGTCATATTCCTTAGACTTATGGAAATGTAACTCAATTCTATCTTCAATTAGAATAAAAAACAAGGGGAGCTGTTTGAGATGAGGTCTCACTACAGGCAGCTAAGTTCTATTTTGTTTTCTGAGACATGACCTCATATACCCTAGGCTAGTCAACTCACTTTGTAGCCAAGGATGACTTTAAACTACTCATCATCCTGCCTCTACAACCCAAATGCTGGGATTATAGGCATGCATCCATTACTGTACTTGACTTCAGAATGTTACAGTTTGAAAAGCCTGTTGCGCTCTTTTACCGGGACGCGTCAACATGGGCCGCGTTCGCACCAAGACTGTGAAGAAGGCGGCCCGGGTCATCATTGAGAAGTACTACACGCGTCTGAGTAATGACTTCCACACCAACAAGTGCATGTGCGAGGAGATCGCCATTATCCCCAGTAAGAAACTCCGCAACAAGATAGCCGGCTACTGTCACACATCTGATGAAGAGGATTCAGAGAGGTCCTGTGAGAGGTATCTCTATCAAGTTGCAAGAGGAAGAGAGAGAAAGGAGAGATAATTATGTTCCCGAGGTCTCAGCCCTGGATCAGGAGATCACTGAGGTAGATCCTGACACCAAGGAAATGCTGAAGCTTCTGGACTTCGGCAGCCTCTCTAACCTGCAGGTCACTCAGNCTACAGTTGGGATGAATTTCAAAACACCACGTGGAGCTGTTTGAATCTGTTCTGTCA
>LZPO01055070.1:535527-549493 GCA_001675575.1 Neotoma lepida
TTTATTTATTATGTATACAGAAGAGGACACCAGATCTCATTACGGATGGTTGTGAGCCACCATGTGGTTGCTGGGAATTGAACTCAGGACCTCTGGAAGAACAGTTAGTGCTCTTAACCTCTGAGCCATCTCTCCAGCCCACTTTCCACCTTTTTGTGGGAATGAGCTATGTGTATGTGTACATAGCCATGGTCTGGAAAGGCAAATTACCCCCTCAGGGGCACACAGGGTGCCCTGTTCTATCAGACACTTCACAATCTCCTCTTGGAATGATGACAAAGCCACAAACCTTCAGATACATCTCAGAGCCATCAGAGGCTTTGTAAAGGGGGTCTCAGTAGATAGAGCAAGAGATGCTGGCCCTGGGAGATCTCCTGGCTGCCACAGAAACACCTGTTTTCAGTTTCCAAAGCTATAAAATCAAGCCTTCAACCCATATTGGCTTTTCAAAGTGTTTTAATGACAGAGGCAGTTTGGAAGCCTGGACACAGTAAGAATGCCTTCTCATTCAGAAGTGCCTGATGTAGTGACTCACACTCTATATGAATACACAGGTGTACACGTGTGCCAGAGCACAGCTATGTGCACACAGCAGATTGTCTTTGATGCAAAGAGCTCCACTGTGATCCTTGGTGTCACCATTTCTACATAAAGTCCATCACTTGATAGGAATGCAGAGATGGACACACCCACTTGTGTTTAAACAGTTTTAATGACACCAGATAAGTAGATCCTGCTTCTGACCTCCCACTACACACAGCTGGTTGGGACTTGCCTGGACTGGGAACATGCAAGCTGGGGAAACCAAACACAAGACTGCGGGGTGGGGTGGGGGAACACACAGGCGAGGTGAGTGAAGAAATGACCCCTCAAAGACAGGAGTGGTCCACAGTGACAGTGAAGCTGTGGGAGTGCTGTGGCCAGAGGCAGGGCCTCCTGGTAAGCTGGGAGCAGCCCTGGGGGTTTCTTATCCAAGTCACAGTGTTCCTGCCACTCTGGCTTGTCACAGGGACACTTTTTGGACAGTACACAGTGGTGATTAACGTGTTTGCTACTCTTCAGCAGAACATTCAAGTAGTTTCAATTTAAATATTTTCTACAGTAATCTTTACCTTATTCAGATTGGTAGAAAATACAGACTCTGGCAACTTGTCACTTCATTCCATGGGTGCCCTCCACAAGGAAGTGGACCCTGGCCTACAGGCTATTTTCAGGGTCTATGTCCCCTCTTTCTTTGGGTCTGGATTTGAAACTCTTCCAGCAACCCACACCGCAGCCTTGAGAGGAGCACACAGGCCCTGCTGGTTCTTCCTTAGTCACACATTTATAACACAGTGTGCTGCCAGCTCAGCTGGCCCTGTGCACTTCTGTCACGTGTCAAAAGGATTGGGGAGTTCTGAGGCCTCGTGAATGTCAAGACCCAAGTGGAGCTTCATGAAGGGGCTGTAACATAGTGGAGTGCTGGGCAGAAGTCCTCCATCAGGTCCGAGGCTATCTCCACAACTGTAGCTGGAGAAGCTGGTGTCTGCCGCTGTGACGCGCAGAGTACCACTCAAGGAGTCCAAGCTCACAGGCTTCCTCCTGGGCTCCCAGGCCTTACTTAGTAGATGTCTGGGCAGTCTGAAAAATTACGCTCAAAGTAATCCCCTGCATACAACCAGTCAGGAGTCCCTGTGTAGGGGTTATCGCCTGGATAGAACCACCTGTAGAATACAAGAAAGATGGTCAGCAGATGGCAGGGTCCTTCTAAGTCAGTCTTCTCACAGCAGTATGTGCTACTGGAGAAATGCAGTCTGAGGCAACACTGTCACTGACAGTAACAGCCAACTTCCATGTGGCTGTGCTCACCCACACATCTACGACATCACTATTTCTCAACAAACCTCAAGGCTTTAGTCCAACACCCAATTCTCCACAGAGCTATTTTCATAGGCTGGTCTCATATGTGCATGGAGAAGGTGCCCATGCAGTTGAACCTCACCAGGTTCAGTCTGCACCCCTGCAGCTGCACTCCACCAAACAGAAGCAACTAAGGTCATCAGGAGTACACCAGGAGGGCTGGTTTTACAGCCTGCCATGTACAAAGCCCTGAATTTCATAACTAGTACCATAAAGAAAAAAGAAGTAATTATCTTCTATGAAAACACTGTCATTTTCACAATAGATTGTTTGTTTGTTTGCTTGCTTTTGTTTTTTCAAGACAGGGTTTCTCTGGGTAGCCCTGGCTGTCCTGGAACTCACTCTGTAGACCAGGCTGGCCTCGAACTCACAGAGATCCACCTGCTTCTGCCTCTCGAGTGCTAGGATTAAAGGAGAGTGCTACAATTATCTGGCTTGAATTATCTATTTTTAATTACTTATTTCTTGAGACAGTGTCTTATTATGTAGCTCAGGCTTGCCTGGAACTCAGGCTGGCCTCAAACTCAAGATTCTCCTGCCTCAGCTTCCAGAATGTTAGAATTAGAGATGCAAGCCCCACACCTGGCTTATGTTCTTTAATACTTTAAAAGGCCAATGAAGGAAGATGACTTTCAACAGTTTTCCTCTAGAACAAGGACAAATTCCAAAACCACAGACATTAAAGGCACAGTATTAAATCAGAAGCCCATACATCAATAATGGTTCACAGAGGCTGCCACAGTGGTGAAGTGGTAGAGTGTCTACCACACACATAAAGCTTTGGGTTCCATCTTCATCACAGTAGAGAAGAGATGGGGGAAAAGACAGAAGAAAAACTGGTTTCAAAACCCCAGCCCCATGTTTATATGAAATAAATACCACAAGGAATGTTCTCTCAGCTACCCAGGTCCATAGCTATTCTGGAGCCTGAAATTTGGAGCTGCTTGAGTTCAAGACTGACAACAGTGAAACTCATCTTAAAAATAAAAATAAACAATGAAAACAACCAGCCTGGTAAGAACTGAACTGTTTAAACATCCAAAGATTTTTATAAAAGACTAAAAATGTTTATGTGCACTTATACAGGTACATATCTTGCTTATGCTTAATTATTATAGTACTTTGACTACTGAAGAAAAAATAAAAATGTAAGAAATCTGAGTCAGAAGTAGGTCTAGAGCTCCTGGCAGCTGGTATAGGCCCATGAATCATAACACACTATCTGCATGCCCCCCATGTTGGCAGAGGGCCCACCTCAGGGCTGCATCTTCACACCCACAACAGAGGTTTTCCTGATGCCACAGCAGGCTAGCAGCAGGACTCGGGCTTCAGCCTGGCACCACATTGCATGGGGGTAGGGTAGGTGATCTCTGTGTGTGTATTAACTTACCACAAGGTATAAATGTGGGGACAACATTAAAACTCTCACTTTTTTAAATGAACAGCTGGGTTCAGGTTATATTTTGTCTTTAAACTGGCCATATTTGAGAAAACCATTTTGGGTCAAATACACTGTGAAGCAGGGCAACAAGGCCTGGGAGTGAGGTGACCTGTCTCCTATGACAGCCAACTCCTAGTAAATGGTTTTAAGTAAAATATATATATGCTAACCAGGGGCTCTGCCCTTTAATGCATGGTTTAGTCATAAGCACTGTAGGAGCAGTGGTGGGATAACTATCTTTATGGACCCAAAGATTGCTGCTACTTAGCCAGAGAGGCTGGACAGGAAAGAAGGAGTAAAATGGTACTGCCTATGATGTGGGTGTGGCTTCCTCACTGCCCAGGTGTGTAAGGCCTCACTGTGCAAACTCACCTGGTCCGCCACTCTGCTTCCTCTTTGGCACGTTCTCTTCGGGCCTCCCTCTGCTTTTCCTCTAGCCGTTCCTTCTCCTGGCTGGCCAGATCTAGGTCCAAGCAAGGAAGCAAGCACTTAAAGCTTCCAGTTATGTCAGAGATGCCAGACCCCATCTTGACCCCTAGAGGACCAGTCCCACTCAGACTAGAAAGTGTGGGAAGTGAACTTTGGTGCTAGTATATCTAGTGAGTTGTTCCTGCCTAGATGTGTGAGGGACACTTCCCCAGGACAAGCATAGTGGGAGACATCACACCAGACCATAGATAGCATTACTCCAAGTGTGGTCTGTGATATGCTGGGCAGTTTAATGGCACTTGAAGTCCAAGTGGGACATCACACCAGACCATAGATAGCATTACTCCAAGTGTGGTCTGTGATATGCTGGGCAGTTTAATGGCACTTGAAGTCCAACTGGAACAGTGAGCTCACAGAACCCCCAAGTATAAGAATCCCAAATCTATTTGCTATTAAAGGACAAGTCTACTGAACCTTCACCTTGCAGGATAAACTGTGGCTTCTGATGAAGGGCAAAGAGTGAATTCTGAGGGAGGAGTACCACCTGCCCAGGATGGATCAGCATGGAGAGTGGCCCTCCAGACATTCAGGCCTTTCTCCCCATCCCCAGGTATGACTTTCATGAGATAATTTCTTCTGTACTCATTTGTTACTTCAGTGTAGCCTAGGATCATGATAGGCATTCCCAGCAGAGAGCTTTGCTGGTATTCGATCTTGCCTTGTAAGCAAGAAGCAAGCTAACACACTGAAAACCTGTGCACAGTGCTCATTTGGAGTGTGACTGCCTAGTCTTGGGTCAGAATGAGACAGACCAGGGCAGTGGCTCTGATGCTCATATGAACTTTGCATGAAGTCAGTCCTGAAATGCACTCCACCTCTGGGCTGTACCCAGCTTCTGAAATGCAACTTGAACCCACTGAATTAAATACATAATAAAGTATTGGGATTTGTATTTTGTTCATTTTTTTCACTCATTTTCTTTTCTGTCATTGCTGTTTTGAGATAAGGTTTTACTAGGTAGCTCAGTCTGGCCTGGAGTATACATTAATCTTCCTGCCTCAGCCTCCCAGGTACTGGGATATAACAGGTGTGTGTCACCACACCTGGCTAACTCATATTCAATTTAATTTTAACATTTTACAAAGGATTGGTCTGTGGCAAGCTTGAAGTCAGAATTGTGCACCACCTTTCATTGCTTTGTAAAGTACTGTCCTTGGAGGGCAACACCCTGTTTGTTAGTCTGGATGAAGGGTCTGGGCATTCTTCTCACAGAGAAAGCCCTAAGCTCACCCACACAAGCCCCGTGGGGAGGACCCAGCAGTTACCCATGTTGCCGTTCTCCATGCCTCGGATGTCAGGGCGGAGGCGGCAGTCTGTGGGTGGCAGGGTCTTCTCCATGCCTGACTCCAACTCATTGAGACTCACAGTGAAGCTGGTGAAGTTGTACATCTGCAGGAGAAACCCACAAGCATTGTTACAGTGGCTGCATGAGAATCATGGATCTGTTCTGGCTGATCCATGGGTACCCTAAACCCACAAACAGTCACGCGTCCGTCACCCACTCAAAAGAAGGGCAACTGTGTCTTATTCAAATAGCAAAGATGTTTATCCTGACTTCTGAGGTGTCCATCTGTTCAGTCTGTGAGCACTGAATGCTTGAGAGAAATCTCAAGCTCTGTACACCTGAGTCAGGACTTCCATTTGCTATGCACATGGCACCCTTCGGATTGCTTTACAGCCTTTCCAGGCCTTGACTCCTCTGATCTTCCTATTAGCCTTCTCTTTTCTTTCTTGCCATCACCTAAGAGCATGTGGCTCAATAGCGACAGGGAATGTAAATTTTCTCTGGTCACCCCTGCTTGAATGACTTCCAGCATACTTAGGTCACTCAAAACAATAGGAGATATTGCCAGGATCCCTGAAGCTTGACCTCCACAGCACCTGGGGTCTATTAGGAATCTGTCCCAGCTCCCCAACATGATCCTCAGGTGGCCACAGCTCACACCTGACTTTCTTTAGAACCCTGCTTCATTACCATAGCCTGCCTGCTCTGGAACCAGCTTGCCCAGTACCCTTAGAGGTGGTAGCTCCCATAAGGGTGCACTCTGCCTTTCCATGGCCCTGTTTCCACTACCCTAGATCCACAAACCCCTGGTACACATGAAGGACTAAACCAGTACACTGAACCAAAAAGGAACAGAGTTCGTATTAAAAGAAACTTTCCTCAACACATAGCTTTATTCTTCTAAAGATACTCTAGCAGAATACTGTTCATGCTCTCTGATGGGAACAGTGGCATAGTGACTACACTGTGCAGGGGTTGTTTGTGGTTGTTTATTCTGGCAGCTTTGATACAAGCTAAAGTCATCTGGGAAAAGAAAACCTTAATTGAGAAAATGCCTCCTTAGGATTGGCTGTAGACAAGTCTGTGGGCATTTTTTTGAATAATTATTGATGTGACCTGGAAGGTATAAGGAAAGTAGCTGAACATAAACCCAGGGAACAAGCCAGTAGGCAGCACTCTTCCATGATCTCTGCTTCAGTTCCTGTCTGCCCTGCTTGAGCTCCTGCCTAGGTTTCCCTCAGTAACGGACCATTATCTGAAGTGGATGCCTTTCCTCCTCACAATGGTTTTGGTCAGTGTTTTATCACAGCAATAAAAGCAACTGATACAGTAAGGCAACATATTCTTAAGTAAATGGGCCACTTTGTTTTTTTTTTTATTTATATTTATTCTGTGTGTGTATGTGGGTGCATATGTGTAGATCAGATGACAACCTGTAAGAGTTGATTCCTTCCTTCTACCATGTGTACCAAGGATCAAACCGAAGTTGTCGGGTATGGCAACAAGCACTCTTACCCACTGAGCCATGTCACTGACCCAAAAAATCTTTTTGGCATATTGCTAGGGACAGAATTTAGGGCTGTGGTGGGATAATCTTTTTGTACACTGTGAAGATGTCTTTGCCAAGGTGACTTTTGACTGGTCATGGTCAGGAAAAAAGCTAAACAAAGGAGATTAGATTCAGGAAATCTCATTCTGAAAGGAAAAAAGGGGGATATAGGAATGATAGGATAAAAGGGTAGATTATTGAATCTACTTTTAAACTAAAAAAGCAACTACCAGTCCCAAATATTCTACATTGGTACAGATTTTTGTACACTGATACAAATTTCAGGTTATTTTTGTTATACTGTATATATGTTTCTACTCTTGTTTAAGGTATTGTACCTATGCAGCTCATTTAACAATGTAATGTAAAGTTTTAGTCCTTGAAAGCTATTAGTAAAAACAATTTAGGATAAAAAAGAAATGCAGATTAGTCATCTATAACAATCAAACTTGTAGTGAGGTTAGGTATGTTTTCAAGGTCAAACCGAGATATATTTTAGATAGATAGATGGTCTTCAAACACTTCAGAGCCCTATAGAATGGCCTTTAAGATGTTTTAATAACAAGGCTTTTCGTGACAGTGAGATACGTTTGCTCCTGGCAGCACCAATCTACTTCAGAGAAGATGATGGGCATCAAAGAACATCCTATATAAACTTTGCTTTCTATGTGGCAAAGCTATCCATTGGTCAAGAAACTACCCTTGCCTCAACTGTTGACAGTATGCTGTCCAAATAAGGCAAACAGGACTGTAGTGGATAGCTATCTTGGCTTTTAGCTATAAGACAGCCCCTTTAGCCAAGTAGCTAAGACCTCCCTTTTAAGGCGTGGTTAACTTGAGCCCCTTAAAAAATCTGGGATGCTACGTGACTGGCCCCTCTCCTGCTCCTGCCGTTTCAGGATCACTGCAGTCTCGGAAGACAGACTGAAGACCGAGCCAGATTTCTCTGCTGGATTACATCGCTCTCCTGTTCATCCCTGTACTCACTCTCTCCCCGCTTTTCTGTAAGGTTTCTGAAATAACGCTATCTTTTTTTTTTGTTTGTTTGTTTTTGGAGACAGGGTTTCTCTGTGTAGCTTTGGCGCCTTTCCTGGAACTCACTCTGTAGTCCAGGCTGGCCTCGAACTCACGAGATCCGCCTGCCTCTGCCTCCCGAGTGCTGGGATTAAAGGCGTGCGCCACCACCGCCCGGCTAAATAACGCTATCTTGATAAAATATATAAATAATTGGGTTGGCCATCTAAATACCATAATACAGGACACAAAGGAAGTGACTGCTACACTTTGACAAGATGAGGTAGGACAGTCCTTCAAAAATTCCTGCTTCACAGAAAGGTCTGTCAGATATTCAAGGCCTGTAGACTGAATGGATGCCAATGTTGCAGAGGAACCTTGGACGATGGTTCAGATAGCCAGCTGTCTCTGTCATTTCTACAGTTTTAGTATTATTTACCAAATAATTTTACTCAGGTATATTTTATATTTCTCGGGTCTGACGGGGTTGAAGACTAGCTAGTTATACTGCTTTTGTTACCAAATTCAGAAAAAAGACATAAAGTTTATTTTTTTAGTATTAGTATTTCTTTTTTTAAAGGTTATTTATTTATTATGTATATAATGTTCTGCCTGCATGTATGCTGGCACACCAGAAAAGGGCACCAGATTTCATTACAGATGGTTGTGAGCCACCGTGTGGTTGCTGGGAATTGAACTCAGGACCTCTGAAAGAACAGCTAGTGAGTGCTCTTAACCTCTGAGCCATCTCTCCAGCCCTGGAGATGTAAAGTTTATAAGGTTGAGATACATAAAAGCTGAAGTTATTTATCTAAAAAATGTTTTTGGGCTGGAGAGATGGCTCAGAGGTAAAGAACACTGGCTGTTCTTCCAGAGGACTGGGGTTCAATTCCCAGCACTCACATGGCAACTCACAACTGTCTGTAACTCCAAGATCTGACACCCCCCAAAAATGTTTTAAGGTCTAAAAAGGTATTTTTAGGATAGTAATACAAGTTATGATAGAAAGTGGTTTAGGTTAAAAATAAAATGTTGGGCCGGGCGGTGGTGGCGCACGCCTTTAATCCCAGCACTCGGGAGGCAGAGGCAGGCGGATCTATGTGAGTTCGAGGCCAGCCTGGNATCTATGTGAGTTCGAGGCCAGCCTGGTCTACAGAGTGAGTTCCAGGAAAGGCGCAAAGCTACACAGAGAAACCCTGTCTCGAAAAACCAAAAAAAAAAAGTGAATTCATCAAGATAAAATAGAAAATAAGTATTTTCTCCAAATTTGCTAAGTACTAATGGACTGGACATTGTGAATATAATTCTTACCTGATAATTACTGTTATTGTATATAGTTTTACTGTGTTAGAATTAACACCTTTCCTTTTTATGTAGGCAAAAGGGGGAAATGTTGTGAGATAATCTTTTTGTACACTGTGAAGATGTGTCTTTGCCAAGGCACCTTTTGATTGGTTTAGTAAAGAGCTGAATGGCCAATAACTAGGCAGGAAGAGGTTAAGTGGGACTTCTGGGGAAAGAGAGGAACCTGGGAAGAATCTAGGCTTGCAAGAGAGGCCAGTGAGATGCAGAGGAACTTGGACATACAGAATGGGAGAGAGGTAAAAGCCATGTGGCAGAACATACATTAACAGAAACAGCTTAATTTAAGTTATAAGAGCTAGTTGGGAACAAGCCTAAGCTAAAGGCCATGCTTTCATAATTAATAAGTTTCTGTGTCATTATTTGCAGGCTGGTGATCCAAACAAAGCCCGACAAAAAAGCTTACTACAATTTAGAGCCTTGTTTGTACATGCTAGGCACTCCATCACTAAGCTACATCACAAGCCCTGGAGTCCCTCCCTTTTAAAAAAATATTATTAGTTTTTGTTTGTTTGGTTTTCTTTGGGGAGTGGGGATTGAGACAGGGTTTCTCGGTGTAGTCCTGGCTGTTCTGGAACTCAATCTGTAGATCAGGCTGGCCTTGAACTCAAAGATCCGCCTGCCTCTGCCCACTGAGTGCTGGGACTAAAGACAGGCGTCATCATGCTCGGCTTTCTTTTGGTTTTTGAGACAGGGTCTCACTAAGTAGCCCTGGCTGTCCTGGAACTCATTTTGTAGACCAGGCTGGCCTCAAACTAACAGAGGATCCACCTGCCTCTGCCTTCCCAGTGCTAGGATGAAAAGGTAGGAACTGCCACACCTGGCACTTTTTATTTTTTCTTTTCTTCTTCTTCTTTTTTTTTAAGATTTATTTATTTATTATGTATACAGTGTTCTGTCTGCATGTTTTGCCTTCACACCAGAAGAGGGCACCAGATCTCATAGATGGATGTGAGCCACCATGTGGTTGCTGGGAATTAACTCAGGACCTCTGGAAGAATAGTCAGTGCTCTTAACCTCTGAGCCATCTCTTCAGCCCTACTTTTTATTTTTTAATTACATGTATGTGTGTGCATATCTATGTATGAGTGTGTGCAAGTGCACCCAGAGACCACAGGTGTTAGACTCCCTTGGAGCTGGAGTTACAGGTAGTTGTGAACTGCTTGACATGGGTGCTGAGAACTGAACTCAGGTCCCCTGGAAGAGCAACAATCATGTTTAATGGCTAAGCCATCTCTCCAGCCAACTGAGATGTGGTCAGGAAGAGCTCTGATGGTATGGAGAAAGGGAGCACCAATGCTACAGGTAAACAGACTCAGCCATGAGTTCTGCATGAAGATATTAATGCTAGATGGATTTCCATACACTATTCCCAAGTCCCCCATGGGCACTACAGCAGGCAGAAGTCACTCTCAGGCTGGACTATGGCATGAGAGTCACATGCAGCTCCAGGGAGTAAGGGACCTCCGGATTGTGGGGATGTGAGGAGCCGCCCTATTTGTTTGGAAACAGCTGGTTGGCTACATCCAAGAACAAGGTAGAAAAATTGTGGACCTGCCTGGGACGGTACAAACAGGACTAATCTGCAGCAGACAGAGACAGGCACTAAGGTGTAGGACAGAGACCTGAGCGGAGTTGGGGGGCCGGCTGTTGATCCTCCAGAGAAGCTTACTGCCAGGGATGACTTGCACAGTCTCCTGAGCCACAGGAACATCGTCCGTCATATCGTCAGGCATATCGCTGTTAGCTTTCTCAGGGCCATCATCCTGAAACACAGAACACCTCACTATGGCCACTGGCCAGGAGCCCTGTCCTCGGACCACTTGAAGACTTGCTCCCAAGCCCCTGTGCAAAGCCAAAGCCTTTTCTAACTGAGGAGAAAAAAATTAAACTCTCTCCTATTGGTAATGCCATCAGGTCTCAGGCTCCTGCCTCCACATGACTTTGCTTTCTGCAGAGCTGTGCCAGGCTGGATTTCTACTCTCTCACAGAGAAGAGAAACAAGATGAAACAGAAGCAGGTACACACACTGTCCTCCCAGAGATATGCTTGGCCATGTGCCTGCCTGCCTTCTGGACATCATCTGAGACAGAGAGCCTCCTGATGCCAAAAGCAGTTCTCCTGGGCAAGCTCATAAGCCCATCCTATTTTAACAGACACAGCTGTTTGCCTTTAAAGTCAGATATAGGACATAGCTGTTAAGGGACAACACCAGGGACATAAGATGGAAGCTCAGGGTCCTTCTACCTGCCAGCATCAAAGCTACCTAGACCAAGACAGCTAAGGGTGGGGCATTCATTGCTAGATGATCCAAGGGAGCGGTAAAGTTAGTGAAAATGGCACTGGACACCACTCAGCAGATTCAACACTCAGAATGGGATTTTTCTTTTCTTTTTTTCAGTAATGATCTCACTATGTAGTCCCTGCCTGAACAGTCTGAAACTTGCTGTGTCGATTAGGCTGCTCTGGGACTCACAGAGATCTCCTGTGTTTGCCTCCTGAGTGTACTACCATGTCTGGTGAAATTCCTTGCCCGCCCCCCTCCCCCCCCCCGGCTTTTTTTCAAGACAGGGTTTCTCTGTGTAGCCCTGGCTGTCCTGGAATTCACTCTGTAGACTAGGTTGGCCTCGAACTCACAGAGATCCACCCGCTTCTGCCTCCAAGTGCTAGGATTAAAGGAGAGTGCTACAATTGCCTGGCTTGAATTATCACTTTTAATTTTAATTTTGCTTAATAACAACTCATAGTCACCAGCATTCCAAAATTTTAGAGGAAAGTCTTTGCCAGGACTTCCTGAATGTTGAATGTATTACTAAGAACTCAGAGCTGGAAGAACTGAAATGAAATGCACTTGACTTCTTAAATAGGTCTCAGCCAACTCAGGCAACACACAAGAGATTTGTTACAAAGGACTACATGAAAGGGTTTGCAGCCTCTTGGAAGCTTCCAGCTTATAAATGTAGCTATAACATAAATCAAGTCAAACTCACTTCTGTCTGCCTCCATACCAGAACCCAGACAGAAGACAGTTTTGCCTGGACAGACATATTCCATCCATTACATATACCTCCTGGCTGAGGCCACTAAAAGCAGTGCTTCTGGAGGGCTTACCCATCTCAGGCCCCACCCTGATCAGGGTCAGCTGGAGCAGGCACTCACCATTTTGGCCTTCCTGGGGTGGTCACCTCTCCTTTCATGTTTCTTAAAGGACTCGTATGAAACAGGATCGATGCCCCACAAGCATTCTGTCCACTTGCCATAAATAATAAAGAGCTTCTTCCTGCTGCAGTGAAGGAGTTGAAAACAGTTAACAGTCATCTACAGTGCAGCAACTTGATGCTGACCTGGTGCTCCCCTTCTGTCAAGTCATCTACATTCTGGGATACCTCTAGATATTGATACAAGGAAGAAAGTTTGTATTTCAGAACCTCATTCATGCTGTTGGAGACAAAGTATCCCTATTCCTGATGCCAAACAGAAAATGAAGACATAAAAGCCTAAATGGTCCCCAGGGCCTTAGAAGACAAGAGGAAAAAGCACAAACACATTTTTCTAAATGCTACACGCGGGGACCCTTTGCTGGGGTAAGTGCTCTACCACTGGGTTTTGCCTTCAAGGTCACTTGACGGTATTTGCTTTCTCTTTGGTTATCACCTACTCCCTTCATCTAGTCACAGCCCTGGAAAGCTACACAGCTCTGTCACAGACGCTGCCTCACACCAAAAGGAGCAGAGCCCACTCAGGATAGGACTTCTTCCTTTCTCCTCTGTCTGGGAAGAAAGAGTACATGGTAGCCACATGCTCCTTGGGGAGTGCTGCCCTGACAGGACAGTGCTATTAGGACACACGGATATGTGCAGGCGCTTGCAGCGCTGATACATATGAACTCAGGAACTCAGCCCAGCTCCTTAAGCAACTCTAACTCCAAGGAAAAAGTATGCTTGGTGCTGTAGAGAAGGTTCAGTGAGAACACAAGGACCCAAATTCAGACCCCTAGAACCCACATAAAGCTGGTTATTAACTCCTTTACTGGGAGGCAGATACAGAGCCAGCTAGCTGATAGTCAAGCCAAATCAGTGATCTCCAGGTTCAGTGAGACCTAGTCTTAAAAAATAAGGCAGAATAATAGAGGAAGATATCCAATATTGACCTCACATATGCACAAACATATACATACACATACACCACACAAACAAAAAAAATGAAAAGAAAAAGCATGTTTGGATCCAGGATGCAAAACCAAAGGATCAAATCAAGACTCTCCCATTGGCTCAAACTCATCAGCCTGCTTCAGACCATGGGCAGGCCAGTCTCAAAAGAGGCCTTGGTGCTCTTGGTGCCCTTGGCCACCATTATGGTCATGATAGGTAGGGCCTGTGTCCTTTACAGCACACATGTGAGGTCCTAACTTGTCTCATTAAAGTCTGACATTAATATACAGGTTTGAACAGGCGAGTTTCTGGTTTCCTAGAGACAGGCAGAGAGAACAAAATGACTCTCTCGGAATTATATTACTGAAGGGGAGTTGGTGATAAATAAAATTTTGAGACCCAGAACATAATTTTACCAAAGGGAGAAAAATCTGGAAAATGTGTCAAAACCCTACTAGCCATTACACAAAAATCTCCAAAAGGCCCTGGTTTAGAGAGTGGAAAACACAGGCACATAAACAGTGGATGCCCATGTGCTTTGCTGATATGTAAAGTGGGTGCCCATATGGTCAAGTGTTAAAAATCTAAGTTCTGTTTGTAAAACTTTAGCACTAGAGCCCAGCAAGGTGATAGAGGCTGTAATCCAGCATTTGAGAGGTGGATGTAGGATTGTGAGACTGACACCAGCCTGTGCTGCACAGTAAGACCATCTCAAAAAACGAAACAAAACAAATAGGGGGGAAAAGCCACATCACTGAGTAAAAATTGTTTTTTCT
>LZPO01055070.1:550433-568516 GCA_001675575.1 Neotoma lepida
GACCAGGCTGGCCTCGAACTCACAGAGATCCGCCTGCCTCTGCCTCCCGAGTGCTGGGATTAAAGGCGTGCGCCACCACCGCCTGGCTGCACTTTACATTTTCAAATAAATTAACAATGGTAACAAAAAAACCAGTCAATCAACATGGGACATTCCTGATTATTTCAATACCAGACAGAACTAAATCTAGCCAGACACCATGTCTAGGGGCCCCATTACAAAAAGAAAGCTGAGGGATAGGAATAAAGGGCTAGAAGAGAGAAGGAATGCAGAGACAGCTCCCTTTAGATCAGTCAGTTCATCATGGCTTGTCTTGCCATATACAGCCTGGCCTGTCACCTTTGGCTCAGAATCACCATCCCAAATACAGATGGCCTGTCACCTGTGATTTAGGATCTCCACTATCCCATACTGTTCGATCCACAGCTGCCCAAGGATGACATTGTGCACACAGCAGGTGGGGTTGGTCCACGTGTAGGCTTCATTATGTCTGTGAAAGCACCAAAAACAAGACAGGGCAGTGAAGCTCAGAACTTGGGTGACCCAGAAGGCCATGACCAGGCAAAACTAGACCACAACTGTCTGAGAGCAAAACAGTGCTTTGAAGTCTTCCCAGTGCAGGCTATTTAGTTAGCATGCATCTGAAATTTATTTCTCCTTTCCTTTGTAGCATCAACAAAGCTTTCTACTTAAATGTCAAGACAAGTTAATAAGCAATAAAGGAAGACTAAAACAAAAGAGAGATAGCTCTCCTGGGAAGCTGCCAAGAGGAAAGGCTTGTGAGAATCATGGTCCCAGCCCCAGTCTGGCTGTGGGGAGTGTAGGAGAGGGCTGCTGTTGTTAACACTCAACTCCTCCTTTGAAATGACCCTGCCCCAAGGGTAAACCTCACAGCATGAAACACAGTGGTGCCTAGACTTGTACCTATGGGAGGCTACATCAAGGAGCCATGACTGAGGGCAAAAGCATCTTGACACAGGGTGGTTGAGGACACATCTGGACTCTCTTAAATGGCCCAAGCAGAACCCAAACATATTTCTCAAAAACATTTGCAGCTTACCAATTCTGCCCACCTCAACTCCCAAAGCAAAGACTACCATGACACAGGCCCAGCAGCTGGTGTTCACCACAGGTGCTTCCCTCATGAGCCTGTCTCTGTGCTCCTGGGGAGATGTACAGAGACAGCTCCTAGATTCTTGTTGTTTGTTCAGTTTTTGAGATAGGGTCTGTCTCACTTTGCAGCATTGATTGTCTTAGAGCTCACTATGTAGACCAGGCTTGGCCTTAAACTCAGAGAGATCCACCTGCCTTGGCCTCCCGAGTGCTGGGATTAAAGATGTGTTCAACTAGACCCAGACTGCCCTAGGTTCTTAAAACTGGCAAATGGCCAGTGCAGAGCAAATGTGACATCGATGCTCCCCCACAGCAGGCTCATAACAGAGGACCACTGTAGCAACTAAACCCCTGGGCTGTGGGGGCTGCAGCAGGTTCCAAACTCTAGCATATGCTGGAGCCTTGCTACTGGCTGAGTGTCTCTGATGGGAGCTGGGCTGGACAGCCTCTAAGAGGGATGTCCAATGGTTCTCACCTCCAGGCACTCAACTTCTTATGTACAAACACACAAGCCTGTGTGGCCATCAGCAAGCAGAGGTGTGTGTATGTGGCTGAAGGGGAGCTTTTGTAGCTCCTGTCTTAGCTGCTCTCTCTACAGGGTTCCTCTGTCTATGGAAGGAAAACAGCCACTGGAGAGGGAGTCTATAGCCGAGAATGAAGTTCTTGCTGACCCAGGGCCAGTTTGTCTAGGTGCAGCCTAGAGGTGAGGAGCTAAGCTAAGCAGTGATGGGCTGTTGGGTTTGGGGTTGTCATGCAGCAATAGCTGGTGGCTAAAGTGAGTAGCTCCAATCAGTGTGTGAGAGGGATCTGAGACTCATCCACATTGGTGGACAGAGGAACTCTTCTCACCAGGAAGCCTAGCAGAAGAAATGCTGCTGTCAGTCCACAAAAGGTAGGGATCTCCCCAGAAAGAAGCCTTATGAGACATGGAGGGGATAACTTCTTCCCAGTCAGAACATGGCACTCACTCTTGCTTGCTCTTGTCACTTACTTGAGAAGCTCCAGTGTGATGGTCCCCCGGGGCTCTGCCTCAACACTCTTGCCCCAAAACTTCAGCTTTGGGTAGATGGAACCGTGGAACATAAAGTCTTGGTTGAGACCTTCTGAATAAAATGCACTAATAGGAGGGTGGTGACTGACTTGTTCAGATATAAATCTGAATCCTAAGTCTTCCCTAGGTCCAAAAATGAGAATGGAAGGGGAAGAGAAAAGCCACATTAATGACAGCAATAACAAAGGGCCGCCAACTCACCCGCCAGCTTCATCAGCCAGTTGGCATGCTCTGCCCTCCCCTAGCAGCTGATATAGGCTCTGGGCCCAGGAGCCTCCAGCTGTGATAGGCAGCAGAAATATCCAGCAAAAACCTCTCAGGTGGCACATCTGGCCACATATCATTACCCTAGAGCACACCTGCCCCCCACCACACAAGCTCTACTGGGAGGGAGCCTCCATCTGGCCTGCAGCTTATCCCACTGATAGATACCTGAGCCTTAGATCCATCAGTCAGGCAGGCCTCAGATGCAGGCCAACAACAATCCCAGTCTCATTTCCATCTCCCAGGGACTCCTAATGCCAGTCAACCCAAGTGAATCAAAAGCCTATGAAGGGGTGTTCCTGTCCAGCCTTTGTACAGGCTCCCAAAACTTCTATGATGGAATGTCTTAGATCCCAAAATATTCCTGGCCAGGAAGTAGGATTTTTAGCAGACTCCCTTATTCAATAAAAATGTCAGTTTTTAATTGTTCCGGAACTATGAATACACCTACAGTTGTAGTCATTAAGAATTATAAAAGCTAAACCACATAATTACTAACTTAGCTGGAATCAGAATTCCCAATCATTACAGAGGAAGGAAAGTTGAAAAATTAGATTTTAAAAGGTTGCCTGCCAAGGTATGTAATCTACAAAATGAATACTTGTCTAAGAAAAGCAAGTATATTTTTAGCTGTTCAAGAGGGATTTGAAGGATGAAAGATGCTGTACACAGCCAGGTCTGCGCAGTACTGTGAAGCAGGGCCACTTAGTGTCAGGAAAGCTCAGTGTGGAAACACTAACAAGCAGACCTGGAGAGGAACACATGCCAAACTAAGTGTGAAGGAGTTTTCCTGGCAGCCTGTGAAACTTCAGTTCAGCCTCTGAATTAAATCCCAAGTCAGGTTAAGCTTCCTGTCTTACACTCCATTCAGCAGTTCAGGTTATTCCTAGTCTCTCATCTATATAGTGGCTGCTGCTGCTGCTGCTGCTTCTGCTGCTGCTTTTTTTTCTTTTTGTTGAGAGAGGTTCATGCTATGTAGCCTAAGCTGGCCTGGAACCTGTAATCCTCCTGCCTAAACCTCCTGAGTGCTAGAATGTAGAGGTATGAGCCACCATGCCTAGCTCAAAAAGTTTTTTTTTAATTACCCAGAATTGCTTCCCTTCTATTCTCTCTTCTCCCTCCCTCCCTCCTTCCTCTCCTTCTCTTCCTCCCTCTCTCTTTCTCATTTTTGAGACAGTGTTTCTCTATGTAGCTTGGCTGTCCTGGAACTCGATCTATAGACTAGGCTGTCCTCAAACTCAGAAATCCGCTTATCTCTGCCTTCTGAGTGATAAGATTAAAGGCAAGTGCCACCACTACTGGGCTTCTATCTTATCTTTTTAAATATATTTTAATAATTTCCTGACAGGTAGACAAGACTTAAACCTCAAATCTTGGTATATGATGGGCTCATGGGTGGCCAGCAAATGGCAACTCCTGCTCAGAAGTGTCTAGAAAAGGAAAGAACCATTTCACCAATTCAGACAAAGCTATATCCTTAAGAGTGACACTTGGGGGGCTAGAGAGTTAAGCTTAGTGGCTAAGAGCACTGGCTTTTCTTCCAGTCGACCCAGGTTCAATTCCCAGCACCTACATGGCAGATCACAACTGTCTCTAACTCCAGTTTCAGGGATGTGATACCATCTTTTGGCCTCTTCAAGTACCAGACTCTCATATGGTGCACAGACATGCATATAGCCCAAACATTTATACACATAAAATTATACACACACATACACATTTGGTTTTTCGAGACAGGGCTTCTCAGTATAGCCCTAGATGTCCTGAAACATCTTGCTCTGTAGACCAAGGTGGCCTCGAACTCAGAGATCCACCTGCCTCTGCCTCCTGAGTGCTGGGACAAAAGGTGTGCACCACCACTGCCCAGTCTTAAAATAATAATTTTAAAAAATGTTTTTAAAAAAATGGTGCTTGGGGCCAGTTTCCCTGTCATCTGGGCCTCAGTTTTTTCTTTTTTTCTTTCTTTCTTTTTTTAAAAAATTTTTATTTTACTTGCATTGGTATTTGTCTGCATGCATGTCTGTGTGAGGGTGTCAGATCTTGGAGTTAGAGACAGTTTTTAGTTGCCATGTGGGTGCTGGGAGTTGAACCTGGTCCTCTGCAAGAGCAGTCAGTGCTTTTAACCACCAAGCCATCTTTCCAGTGCCCCCGCCACCTCCTTTAAAAAAAAACTTTTTATAGGCCTCAATTTTCTGTTCCTCATCACATCAGACTCTCTCCTGACCAGTCCAACTTTTCTGAAGAAATGGAAGTTGGAGAGCAAGGGACTTGGCCATTGCAAGCCAGTATCATGTCACCGGTGGTGCCTTTTTTTTTTTTAAGATTTATTATGTATACAGAAGAGGGCGCCCGATCTCATTACAGATGGTTGTGAGCCACCATGTGGTTGGTGGGAATTGAACTCAGGACCTCTGGAAGAACAGCCAGTGCTCTTAACCTCTGAGCCACCTCTCCAGCCCCATGGTGGTGCTTTAGATAGCTCCTCACTGGCAGAGTGTGAGGAAGACCAGGGGCTGGAGCTAGTATGTTTTTTACTTTCCCAAACTGCAGTGCAGTATTTTAGCAGGTCCCTAAACAGTCTGCATGGACAAAAATGACAATTACTCCCCAGATGGACAGATTCCAGAGCTGATGAAAAGACCAGCAGGGTAACAGGCCCAGATACAGACAGTGAAACCATTCACATACTAAAGGCAGGCTCATCTGAGATAGGCCAGTGCCAGGATCCCACAACCACAGAAAAGGCTTATCATCACATCACATACCAACAGAAAGCCCAAGAACCACCAAAAGTTCCAGAGAAACTGTCCTCTGAATTCACTGACTGATCAACGTATCATTACTTTTATGACAAAGAAAAAATGGTATAAGTTAAACTATGACATAGAAACACTGCAACCAGAAAAATACGTCTTAGAATCAACAAGAAACTTACCATTTAGAAAACTATAATATGCCAGGCGATGGTGGCACATACCTTTAATTCCAGCACTTGAGAGGCAGAGGCAGATGGATCTCCAGGTTTGAGGCCAACCTCGTCTACATAGTGAGTTCCAGGATGGCCAGGGCTACACAGAGAAATCCTGTCTTGAAAAACCAAAAAAATAAAGAAATGAAATGAAACTATAACATCAAAAAAATGATTATGGCTTTTTTGTTTGTTTTCAGACATCCTCTTGGCTGTCATGGAACTCACTTCACAGACTAGGCTGGCCTCAAACTCAGAGATCTGTCTGCTTCTGCCTCCCAAGTGATAGGATTAAGGCAGAAGCCACCATGCCCAGCTAAGTAAGGAAATGATCATGATATAATGCAAAAGTCATCAATGACACCTCACACACAAGAAAATCTATTAGGATGTTGACAGCGTTTGTCTTTGGCAGTTTCCATCTGTTCTCTACTTCCAGCATTGCCATGTTCTATACAGAACACTATCACGGCTAAAACACTGACATATTCCATTTAGTGAATTCCCCAGATTACCAGCTGACCCTGATGCCAGGGCAGTGGCAGAACTCTTCTCTACAGAAACGATATCAGAGCAGGTGGCAGGTGCTGGCCCTCTTGCTTGCAGCCCCATGGCCTGTGGCAAATAAGCATTGTGCCCAGCCAATGAGAATACCCCATCTAAATCCTTCCAGTGACTTCCTTCACATCAGAGAAGATCTATCCACTGAACTACTCTGTTGTTCTCTGTATTCCCGAGGCATAAGCACAGTACCACACTGGCCATACATGCAGCATAGAACGATAGGTCCCAAAGTGGCAGACTAAGAATGACCCTGCAGAGCACAAATGGCCCCACTAGGAACTGTACACATTCAGGCAAGGCTGAAGAGAAACTGCACCAGGGTATGTGACACAGGGTCGGGAGTGTTGTCACCACAGCAGCATCTCCAAGACAGTTTTCTGCATAACTGCCGAAGGCCCTGCGTTGACAAAGTAGGTAGCAACAATCTCCCAGTCTAGCCCTCTAGAGGCTTCCCACACCATCCATGAGCTAGGATTCAGGGTCTAGGCTCAGAGATCTACTAAGTCCAAGGATGAGGATGGAAGCGTTATCCACTGCTCATGTGCAGGAGCATTCACCACCATCTGCCCTGTCCCCACTACCCTGGAAGCCTCATATTCTAAGGGCCCCAAGAGGCATGATACTACCCAGAAGAAACTAAACAAAGGGATTTCAGCAAACATTCACAGACTAATTCTTCAAGAGGCTAACTCTTGGGGCCTGTCCAACCATTCCTGAGACCCTGCAACACAGGCATGAACTAAACAATGACTTTAGCAGTTTCTCCTCTCTTTGGGTTATTTCTCTCTCATCAACGTGCTGCAGCAAATAGCATTTTTTGGCTCCATTTTTTGTTGAAAACTAGTGACTCCTCATGTCTTGGCCATGTAGTATATAGATACCACTAGTGGTCTACATAACATGACCTCCATCCTTTAGCCCCCTGCACTAACAATCTGTGCTAATCCTTCTTATGGTACCAGGGTTCTACTCTATCATTAACATCACATTCCACATGTGTGAACACCTTCTTACCTACAGCATTCCAAATACTTCAGTAGCAACTAACTCCAAGCATCTATCCTAATGCTGAAGAGAGAATAGAACTCTTTTTTTTTTTTTTTTTTTTTTTGGTTTTTCGAGACAGGGTTTCTCTGTGTAGCTTTGGCGGCGCCTTTCCTGGAACTCACTTGGTAGCCCAGGCNACTTGGTAGCCCAGGCTGGCCTCGAACTCACAGAGATCCGCCTGCCTCTGCCTCCCAAGTGCTGGGATTAAAGGCGTGCGCCACCACCGCCTGGCGAGAATAGAGCTCTTTTGTCATCCAAGAGCCCTTCAAGACATTCATGATGAACTCTCCTTACCTGATCAACTCATATGTCTCCCCCAAGAGAGGGTTGAAGGGTTTGCCAGTTCTCTCCCACTGGGAAGCCACAGCTGAGACCGCGAAAGCAGCTACAGACTGCAAATAATTCAAAGATGGATCAGAAAGCTTCAGCCAAGACAGCAAATGAGTTAGCTCCTCACAGGGTCATCAGTCACAGGTACTCAGTCAGGGTCACTCCACTTTGCTGACTTCTCAGGTTTCCACTCATGATGGGTTTTCATATTCATTTATTTGTTTGTTTGTTTATGTTTCACAATGTTTTTTTAAGATTACAGAACTTCTGGGGAAACACCACTGTTACGCACTACTTCCTCAAAGTCACAAGAAGAGGGAACAACGTGTTTTCTCCTACACACTCTGCAGATGCTGAAGCAATGTCCATGTGTCTGTCTCATACACTGGCACTCCTGTCCATTAAACTCCTACATATTTGAACACACCACACACACACACGCACACACACAGGCATAGGTACAGGTAAAACCCACCACCTAAGCATATGCACATGTGAAGCAGTGGTATTGAGATACTAGAGGGAAGCCAACTCTGTGAGGCTGACTGCTAGGAGTTCTGGCCAGATACCTAGAGAGAATACAGTCCTTCCAGATAGCTCACCAGCAGGACACCTGGGTCCCTACAACTATGGGGTCAGTCAGTCAAACAGTTATGGCATCAGGACTGTCATATGCAGTGCCTACCTGCATCCTCTCCAGGGTCTGGGGCTGATTCGAGGCTCTGTGAATGAGGTACACATGCTCCATGTACTCAGTGATCCGCTGCAGGAAGCTCAGTGGCTCATTGAAGGCGATTGGCATTGTGATCTTGGATAGCTCCTAGGAGCCAGAAAGACAGCTGGTTGGGTTTTCTGGGGCTTCTGGACATGCTTCAAATGCAAGTGTCCTACTCTACTCCGACTGCTCCAAGGATCAGACCCTCAAACTCCCATACAGACAAGATCTCAGAAGTCATTCTATGTGGGCAAACTATCTGTTGTGAACACTGGCTTCCTCCTTCCCCAACACGGAATGTCTTCCTGTGGGGCAGCCATAGCAGTTTTCATCTCCCAGGCCTGGGAGCCACTCCCCACCTCCATCATATGCAGTGATCACAGGAGCTCCGAGAGAGCCACCTTATCTCCCCTCACCCATTCCAGATGAGTGGTACCAGCCCCACTATCAAAACTTGCCCTTGCTGGGTGATGGTGGCACACACCTTTAATCCCAGCACTGCAGAGGAAGAGACAGGCAGATCTCTGTAAGTTCGAGGCCAGACTGGTCTACAGAACAAGTTTCAGGACAGCCAGGGCTACACAGAGAAACTCTGTCTCAAAACATAGAAACAAAAAACAGACAAAAAAAAACTTTTCCTCATCATCCATGGCCTTCCAGTACAAAATGGAAGCACCTTAGCTGTCAGGCAAGCCTTTCTACAATGTGGCTTTGCCTGGAAGGCGTCTCTGAGTCTGCAGAAGTGACCGGAGTCTTTTCTCAAGTGCCATGGGGCAGAAGTGAGGTTGCAGCTCCTGCCTCCAGATAGTTCATGCACAGAGGACAAAGGTCTGCAGGAGTTATTCCTGAGCTGGGCTTCTAAAAAGGCATTAATAGAAAAAAAATAGAAGGGCTTCCAGAAGGAAGTGGAGCTTTTTTATAACAGAGCAGGCTCAGATACTTCAGGAACAAGGACGAGCTTTGGATCTTAGGTTGATTTTCAGACTTTCTGTATTGGGAGCTAGAATGACCCCTCTGCTCTCACCAGCCCCAAATGTCACTAGTGTCAAGGCAGAGAGACTGACAGAGTGCCTTGGGGGAGGTGGTATACTCAGCAAATTACCAGCAAGACAGCCTTCCTAGCCAGGTCCTGGAAGACGGCATTCTGGGAAAAGTTAGGGCCTTGTTTACAACGCTGATCTAGGGAGATCCCACTGACAGCCTGAACTCATAGATTCTGAACCAGAGTCAGTCAGGCTCCTCACAGAGGCTACATGCCAAGCTGAGAGACATTCAGATATCTGGGAATATGGGGATGCTGGACAGGAGTTACAAGTCAGGTGACTTCTGGCATATAGAGGTGACCAAAACCACACAAGGAAATTGCATAAGGTCAGCAGGAAGGACAAGAAGCTTATGACTACATCCACCATATCAAGAACTGGTAGAGGAGAGCTAAGGGAAGAAACTCAGAGATACCCAGAAAAGTAGAAAGGCAAGAAAAGACAAGGCTTCATATGCCTTCTGTGTATTACATACCTCTAAAGCAAAGTTGAGCCCACAGCCCACAGTGCAAGAGATCAGAGAGGTCAGCAGTGGGCAGGAAGAAACACAAAAGGTCCCCAGCAAGAGAGGCTAACTGGGCTCACAAGCACTTGTGTGCACACTGCTTCTCTGCTCTAAATCCTCAGCTTTGGGTTCCACAGGCCAAGTTCCACCCTTGTTGCTGGGTACAGTAATTCAGCATACAAAGTAGACTTGGCTACAGCTAGCAAAATGCTAACACATTTCTCCTTTGATCTAGCAATCCCATGTCTGGGCACCCATCTCTGAGGCTCAGCAAACATACATGCAAGGCTAGCCACTGTAACGTGCTTTGGTCAGTCAAAAGCCAAAAATGGTCTAATGTCCAAAACAGGGCACCATCCCACTAAACTGAAAGACAAACAAGAAAGGGGCATGAAGTAGTTACAAAATCGCTTAAGAGATTGGCAGCTGAGTGAAATAGGAATAAAGAAAAGCCTATTGTCTCTCTGAAGGCATGGGGAGAAGACTTAAGACATAAGTCAGGGTGTGGGGCATGACTGAATGCCAGTCCTCTGGGAAGCCATTAGGATTAGGTAAAGTCATTGGGTAGAGCCTCCATGGTTGACTATGGTAGCTAAGGAAGAACAGGGCAAGGGGGCTGGTGAGATGATTCAGCAGCATGTACACTATAAAAGAGAATTGATTCCTGCAAACTGTCCTCTGACCAAAACATGCACATGTGTGCACATAAATAAATATAATTAATAATAACAGTAAAAGAACAGGGTAGCCGGGCGATGGTGGCGCATGCCTTTAATCCCAGCACTCGGGAGGCAGAGGCAGATGGATCTCTGTGAGTTCGAGGCCAGCCTGGGCTACCGAGTGAGTTCCAGGAAAGGCGCCAAAGCTACACAGAGAAACCCTGTCTCAAAAAACCAAAAAGAAAAGAAAAGAAAAGAACAGAACAGAACAGGGCAAGGGTTAGGGAAATAGCACAGTGGTAGAATGCATCTGAGGCTTTGGATTCAATCCCTAGTACTTATAAGCAAGCAAACAAACAAAAAACAGGAAGAGAGACCAACAGACACACAACTGTACATGTCACTTCCCTGTCTCCCCCACACGATGTCCTATGCTACCACAGGATTTTGTCAGCATCTAAGGCATCACCAGATGCATACTCTTGGTCTTGTAGCTTCAGACAGAGGAGCTAAAAATAAGCCTCTTTCCTTTTTTTAAAATATGGTTTCTCTGTGTAACAGCTCTGGCTGTCCTGGAACTCACTCTGTAGACCAGGCTTGGCCTCTAACTCATGGAGATCCACCTGCCTCTGCCTCCCAAGTGCTGGGATTAAAGGTGTGCACCACCATGCCTGGCAAGCCAATCTTTCCTTTACAGTTCACCCAATCTGTAGTATTGTAGTACAGGCAACATAAAACAGACTAACACATATTTAATGAATTTGACGTTGGACCCATATTTTGAAAGAAAATTATAAAAGGAATCTGTAAAAATCAAAAATGAAACAGATGAGCCTACCTGATTCTCCCAGACCCCATGCACAATTACTCAGGAAAACTTTGCAATAGGGATACACAATCAAGCAATTACGGTAAGGTCAACATCCTCAGTAAGATGTATGGACACTATGCAATTCTGAACGAGCACAGACAAGAGCTCCTAACTTCTGTGTGCTCCTGCCCAAAAGAGAATCTCTAATTATGCCTTCTTCCAGCTTCCAATGTCAACCCCCATATCAATCTGTCTACCTTCAATCAGTCTAAAGTTATTTAAAATAAAAGGTTGGAAGAAAGTGAAGTTTTCTCTGGGAAGAAATGAGGATGGGATAGAAATAATCAGAAACAACAACAAAAAAAATGGCATTAAAAGAATGCAGGCAGACACATCTGAAATTTGGCAATGTGTACTTCTGGACTCTTTGACTTGAGTGTCTTGTTGCCAAGTGCTGGTTCATGCATGAAAAGTGCCAGAGACCACCGGGCGGGCCATGGTAGCGCACACCTTTAATCCCAGCGCTCAGGAGGCAGAGCCAGGCGGATCTCTGTGAGTTCGAGGCCAGCCTGGTCTACAGAGCGAGATCCAGGACAGGCACCAAAACTACAAAGAGAAACCCTGTCTCAAAAAACCAACCCCCCCCCCTCAAAAAAAAAGTGCCAGAGACCATATGGGCATACTAGCTTCTAATAGAAAAAGACGACCATATGGAAAGTTAATGGCTACTAGGCACTTCCTGACACAAACCTCAGGACTTGACAGAGGCTATCTGGAGCCTAGGGCCCCACCTGGTCTCATGCAGGTGGTGTTCAGGCCATAAGCAAAGCGCACATTTCAGAGCACCAGGGAAAAGGCCTTTTGGAATGTCTCCTGCCATCTGCTGTTCCTAAGTTATGTTGTTTCCCTTCCCCTTATGCATTTGTTCCTTTCCTGCCTTGTTATCTTAATTTCATGATTATAAATATACAGCATACATTCTCTTAGATACCAACAGTGCAAATCTCATGGGAATTAATAATATCTAAGCTCCATGCTTCAAATGAGTTATCTGCACTCACCAAACCAATGCATTTTTTCAGGATACTCCACACGCTGAAATCGCTTCTGGTGAACATGGGAGCAGGAAGGGCTGTCCTGTGAGGAATTTGAGAGTAACAAGCATTTATTAACCAATGGAGTACGTATTTCTCACAGGAACTGCTCAAGACCATCATCTTTGCTTGAGACCTAAATATTAGTGTTTCTGAACAATGGCATGACTGGAAGAGAAGCGAGGTCACAGCTGAAATTCTACAGGGTGTCTGTACCACTGTTTTTAAGACCTGGTAATGGTTATTGGTTATGGCAACCTTGGAGTCTTCACTTGACTCTGCAGTGGCCAGGCCACTGTTTTCCTTCCGTGAGCTAGAGACAAGGCTGACAGTGAGAATGGAGTCCCTCTGCTTGCATCCCTACTGCCTACTTTAGGGTCCCCAGGGTGATAGACAGAGCTAAGACTAAAGAGTGAAATGAGTCAAGAAAATCTCCTCCAAAATTAGCTATCCACCCCTTTGACACAGACCTATCTTCCTAAGATGCATTCCTTCTCAAGCTATCCTCCACCCATAAGGGCCCAGTGGTAGGTAACCTTAGCCTCAACTCCTGCTCTGGCCACCTGGGGACAGTCTATAGCTCCCTCTAGAAATTGTGGGCTATACTGAGCACTGTCTCCATGGGGTAGGAAGAAGCCTCAGTAGAGATCTGACTGCCTTGTGGGAAGGAATGTGGCCCATCACAGGAGTGCAGAGAAGACATCATAGAGCAGGCCCTCAGATATACATGACTGCTCTGAGCCCTTAGAGGCCACTCTAGTTTTTACTGTGGAATTCCCAATGACACTCCACTAAAGTTGAGCAGGAGAACACTAACTGGGCATTTTGATCCTGGGATGGTGATAGCTGGGGTCTGCCTGGTAAGGCCTCAGAAAGGGCTCATGTGGGTAACTGAGTCAAGACAAGAGGGAGAAAGGAAGCCCTGAGACAAAACAGGAAAGGAAAGAAATATAATGTTTACTGAGCACTATGCACCAGGGCTGCCAAAAATAGCTGGAATGCTGTGCACACAGCAAACTGTGAGGGCCACAAGAAGTAGAAAATGTAGCTCTGTAGAGGATCAGGGTAAGACCCCAAGGTTACAAACTGTGCTGGTTAGTTTTTGTCAGCTTGATCAAAGCTAGAATTATCTGGGAAGAGGAACCTCCACTGAGAAAATCCCTCTATCAGATTGCCTATAGGTAAGACTATATAGGGCATTTTCTTGATTAATGATTGATGTGGGAGGGCCAAGCCCACTGAGGGCAGTGCCACTCCTCAGCAGATGGTCCTGGGTTGCATATGAAAGCAAACTGAGCATGCCACGGGAGCAGCACAGTAAGCAGCATTCCTCCACAGTCTCTGCTTCAGTTCCTGCCTTGGCTTCCCTGATAATGGACTGTAACCTATCAGCCAAACCAAACCCTGTTTGGTTGTGGTGTTTATAACAGCAATAGGAAGGTAACTACTACATGGCTTCATCTTGCATGAAGATGGGAAGGAACAACAGGAAAAAAAGACATGAAGGGATAGCAAGGCTCCAGGCTCAGACAGCAGGATGGGGAGGAATTTGGGTATGCACAACTCTAGATGTAGAACTCAAAGCAAGAGGCACCAGGGGAGGCAGAGCTAGGATTGAATAAGGACAGGTCTGAGTACAAGAGATAGAGGAGATGTCAGTCCTCATTTCAACAGTAACCATGTAGATCAACGCCCAAGATGGGAGTACTTCTGTGAACAAATGGGGCGCTATTCAGAGCTGCTTGGGACTAGGGTGTGAGGCTAGGATGAATCCCTGCTACCTTAGCTTTAGGCAGAGAACAGAGGTGGCAGCAACAGCTCTGACTGTGATAAGTACCACTGTGCTTAGCAGGAAGGATGAGGGAAAGGGGGCACACTTGATGCATAGTGGACAGTAGAGAATCTGAAGATCCAAGGACATTTAGAGGCCAAAGCATCAGATCAGGGTGACAGAGAATGAGGCAGTGGTCCCAAGCTCAGTGCTGTGTTTGATCACAAGGTGATATATACACTTAGGAGAGAGATGGTGAGGTATAGAGTGAACATAAGCTGCCTTAGACAGGCCCTTAGAACCAATGTGATATGCTCCTGCACCCACTAAGCACATGAGCATAGGACAAGAGAAAGGTGAGCACCCTGGGCACTGAGGGAACCTGCCCTGAAGGTAAATGGGCCCATGTGTAAGGTCAGCAGTGAGGCTGGAGGGTCCACTGAGGCCCAAAATACCTTTTGATATATGTGTAAGGAAGCCTATGTCCCATGGATTACCCCGTGTGCTCCTGCTTTTCCTAACAGAGACTGAGAACTTTCCATGATGACCACTGTTATCATTGTCTAGATACACAAATGAACATGGTGGGGAAAAAATTGGAATGTGGTTTTGCTGCAGCAACTAATCAAACCCTTTCTATCCCTACAGGTTCAGTGGCCAACATTCCTCACTGAGATAGAGAAGGGACAAGGGAACCCTCGCTATTCCCATTAGCCCAGCAGCCAAGCATATCTCAGTAAGACACAAAAAGGACAACAGGATTAACCTGGTGTCGGTGGAGGAACAGGTAAGTCTGTGGGTGAGGTCTGTGGATCATGTTATGCACAGGCCCTAAGCCATTCTGGGACAGAACTATCACTTCGTGAAGGAAGATTCATGGATCAAATACTGCCCTCCACTGATCTCCATGCCCCCAGCAGACAGACATCAAGTCTCATGGGACTTTGGTAGCTAGACTGCCTGGAAGAGCCACCTTGGAACTGGGGGTGTACCAGCTCAATTTATGAGACCTAAGGGGATACCTTATAGTACATATGGGGGTGATCATAGATATACTCTGGAAAATTCTGAAACAATGCATGTAAGACAGCCTACCTGTGTTTTTGAATTCCATTCTCTTGTGGTGGTCTCTCCCCACTTTTCCCACTCCTAGTACTTTTGCTGGTATCCAAATCAATCATCCCACTGATTTTATTTGTCTCTGAAAATTCTCCTGTAGAGTTATCAGAATCAAAGCCTGCAAGAAATTAGCGCAATGGTCATGTTTACTAGACGTGGGAGATACAGAAACCTACTTTAAGACTCTACACAAACAGAAGCTTAAAGAGCTGCAAACATTTTATTCAGTTTTGTTTTTGGAGACAGGGCCTCACTATGTAGGTCTGTCTAGCCTGGAACTCTTTTTTGTTTATTTTTTTGGTTTTTGGAGACAGGGTTTCTTTGTGTAGCCTTGGCTGTCCTAGAAATCACTCTGTAGACAAGGTTGGCCTGAACTCGGAGATGTGCCTGCCTTTGCCTCCTGTGTGCTGGGATTAAAAGGCGTTCACCACTACCACTTGGCTGGCCTGGAACTCTATATAGACCAGTCTGGCCTCAAACTCACAGTGATCCACCAGTCTCTGCTTCCTGAGTGCTGGGATCATGTGCCACCATCCCAGTGCTGGGATCATGTGCCACCATCCTCATCTGATTATTTTCAAGTGGTGCATTTAGAATAATTATCTTTATTCCCAACTCAGTAAAAGTGAAGGTCCATCTCAGTGTCAGGACACACAAGAACACAGCTGTATGGGAGCAGCACCTCTACAATCCATCGTGGTCTGCTGGGATGGTGGAGATCACCTGAATATCAATAAGACTGAGCCATCTTTGGGGAATATCAAGACAAACTTTCCAAAAGCTCGGGGGTGTTTGGAGTAGTATCTGCTACATTGAGTCCCTGGGTGAGAGGGAACTTATAAGGGACTTGTGGACAAGGAGACATTTGAGGTGGTTGCTCCATGGCAGGCATGGCCTCCCAAGTATGGCTAGATGCCTACCTGTGGACTACGGATACAGGTCCACAGCAAGCTCCACTTGTAGGCGCACACCAATGGGGAACAGGACCAGTGAGTTTCAACCATGAATAATGGAAATGATTCCACTAAGCTCTGGAAATGGCAAGGAGCTCAGTGTCTCCTTCTGGATTTCACTAAATCCACAAGTGTTATGGGCCAGCAACGGGGACTGAACAGTGAATGTCTGATTATTCCATACCCAGATGCTCTACAAGAATGGAGGTTCTAGCAAGCAGGGGGATAGGGAGGGAAAATCCTAGTAGGGCTTGTAACCGGGGAGCCATTGTAATACTTCAAAGTTGCTGTGTTTGTGTACCTGAAGTCAAGGACAAGAAACGGAACAGATAAGCCTTGAAGTCCCTTTCCATGGGCAGTGAGTAGTCCTTCACAGAAAACAAAATGGCATTCTGAATATGGACCTTGAGGGACAGCATAGTAGATAACTGAAGTGTTAAGAAACAGACAGCTGTGACTGGAAGAGTCTACAGATGCCTGGGAGGACCCAGTTCTGCCAGCACCAAGAGGAAGAGGCAGTTCTCCTCTGCCCTGTTCACTGATGTCCTCTGCCTCACCTACCAACCACTGCCCAGAGCTAAAACTCTCTTCAGTCAAGCACAGTGGTGCATAACAGAACTTACAATGGTCACTTCAAACATGAAGACTGAGCTTTGAGATTGCTACTGTGAGGGCAGGGAAGCTGTTTGTGTCAAAGTATGTATGTTGTGTATGCTTGTGTTCACATGCATGAATACATCTAGGACAGATGAGGGTATCACATGGCTTCCTCTATCACTCTCCATTTGGTCTTTTGGGACAGGGTCTCTCACAGAGTGTGGAACTCAACATTTTTCAGCTAGATTGGCAGATCAGCAAGCTCCAGCAATCTCCCTGTCTCTGTGTAGCCCCCTCCCCAGAACTGGGGTTATAGGCATATATAGTCAAGCCATGCCTAGCTCCTCCCCCTCCATCAACATGGTGGCTCACAACCATCCACAACTAAAGTTCCAGAGGACCTGATGTCCTCTTCTGACATCCACGGGCATGAGGCACACCTTAGTGTATGTGTAAGGAAGCCTATGTCTCAGTGACTATCCCTATAGTTATTTTATTTTACTTCATGTCTCTTTTGCCCGCATGTATGTGACTCATACGCGAAACAGACATACAAGTAAAATAAAATAACTATATTCAGGGAGGTTCTTTCAAAGAATCCAGCCCCCACTGCCCTTCATGTTGTCTCTTAAGATCCAGTCAAGGTTCCTCTCGTAAGAGAAGACATCATTGTCTTTCTAAAAAGTTAATGTCACCTGGGCGTGAAGCACGCCTTTAAGGCGGCTCTCTGAGTTCGAGGCCAGCCTGGGCTACCGAGTGAGTTCCAGGACAGGCTCCAAAGCTACACAGAGAAACCCTGTCTCAAAAAAAAAAGTTAATGTCAGGTCTCATCTAACACGCCCCTAGCCTTGATGTGCTGAGCCAGGCCAAATCCCACAAACCAGATCCCACAGATTCCCCCACAAGATGCAGTTTCTGGGTCATGTCTCTGGTAGTTGCTTACCTGTGACGGCATCAAAGAATTCTTCCTCCCCGTTCATCCTTCAGTGACCAGGCTATCACTGTTCTGGGGTTTGGTCTTCCTACTGGATCATATCTGATCTCTAGTTACGTGGAAGTTTGTGAATACTGGAAATCTGAGGAAGAAATATTTTGGAATGAACTCAGCTTCTACAAAGCTTATACTCTGGAAACAGCTATTAAATACCCATTTTTTATTTTGACTTTTTGGGTTTTGTTTGTTTGAGACAGGGTCTCACTATGTAGCTCTCTGGCTGGCCTCGAACTGACTTAGAATTCAAAGATCTTCCTGTCTCTGCTTCAAGCACTGGGATTAAAGGTGTATAGCATCATGTCCAGCTAAATACTCATTCATGAAACTGATCTAATTGATCTAATTGATCTCCATAAGGGTCGGATGCATTGGCACAAGCCTTTAATCCCAGCACTCCCCAGGAAGAGGCAGTAGATTTCTGTGAGTTCAAGGCCCACCTAGTCTACGAAGGGAGTTCTAGGTCAGCCAGGCTACACCATGAGACA
>LZPO01055070.1:571773-583541 GCA_001675575.1 Neotoma lepida
ACACACACTACACACACTACACACACACACACTACACACACACACTATACACACTACACACACACTACACACACACACACTACACACACACACTACACACACACACTACACACACACACGCTTTGGGTACTTCCCTTTTCTTTGCTCCCTTCCCAAGGAGCTATATAACTTAGTCATGAACCTGTGAAGCAGCACCAAGAGCAGCCACAGTCCACCCCAGTCTGCTGTCCCCTGTAAAGCAGGGATGTGCTGCTTGCTTCTAATGCTTAGCAGTGCAGAACTGGCCCTCAACCACCTACAGCTGCAGGAGGAAGGTAAGTTCTCTGAAGGAGAAACAGCTAAAGCCAGGTTGGGCACCATTCTGTCCTGCAGGTAGTAAAACAGCCAAATAGCCACCGATGTGCTATGTCTGTCCCTCCAAGATGGATTTCTACAAGGTGACTGAGCCAAAGGGCCTGCCCTTCTTTTTTTTTTCCCCTGAGACAGGGTTTCTCTATGAAGCAGTCCTGGAACTCACTCTGTTGACCAGGCTGACCTTGAACTCACAAAGATCTGCCTGCCTCTGCCTCCCGAGTGCTGGGATCAAAGGTGTGCGCCACCGCCACCACCATCCAGCAGGTCTGCTCTTGTGAACAAATAAATTATCAATGTCATTCTGGAGGGCATAGGTTCCCAGTGACAGGTCAGCTCCCATCTATACAGACACACTTGCCCTTGAGTGACTGTCTCTCCTCCTTTTGCCCTTACACAGCCTACCTTCTACAGTAGGGATGCAGCAGGAACAATCTCACCAGACACTGTTACCGTTTATTGCATTTTCCAACATCCAAAACTGAGGGCCAGTGTGTTTCTGTCACTATAAACTGCCTATTCTGCAGTATTGCTACAATAGCACAGAATAGACAAAGCCAAGAGGCCAAATCAAAAGCTCCAACAGCAAAGATGAGACAACCTGGATATCAATGAACTGCAAATAACAGACCTTATCAAACACACTGATGGCCCAAGTTCCTAATGACACTAACAAAGAGGTGACTGGTCACCAGTAGTCAATCAATTATTTTGAAAACAAGGAAAGAGGGGCTGAGGATGTGGCTTGACTGATAAAGTGTGTATCTAATGTGCAGGTAGCCCTGGTCTTGATTCCCAGTACCATGTAAACCCTAACCCTGTAATCTCAGCATTCCAGGGATGAAGGGTCAAAAGTTCAAGGTCATCATCAGCTCTCACGGTGAGGCTAGCCCAGGAAGCCTGAGACCCTGTCTCAAAACAAATAAAAAGAGTAAAACTGTTTCTTAGCCCTTGGCTAAGATCAAATGTGACCATCAAAAAAGTAACACAGTGTCTGTTCATTCTGGGGGTAAAAAAAACACATGGCCAACTAAAGCCATCCTGCTGAGTAAATCATGCCAAAACGCAGCCCAGCATCTGGCTTGATCTACCAATTTAAGGAAGTGCTCAGAAAAGGATTGTGCTAGACACTGTGGGAGCCCAAACAGCAACACTCAGACTCTGGAACCTTCTAGGCCAGAGACAGTTTCTCCAGTAAACAAGTCACAAGGGAAAGAGACAGAGTGGTAGAGGACAGACATTATTCCTACTGAGCAGTGGTTCTATGGTAGTACATGTCACACATAAGGGAAGGCATAAGTTAGCACATGTGCTGAACTATATAAGGCCATATTCTCATCTCAACCTTCTACCTCAAATGCGTTCATTTTATTACATATACATCATCCACTTCAAAAGCCACCTTGAAGCCTGGTGTGGTGGCATATACCCATAATCCCAGCAGTCCCAAGGTGCAAGCAGAATGATTAGGAAATCAAGGTTATCCTGACTAGAAAACAAGTCAGAGGCCAGCTTGGACTACATAAGACTTACCTTAAAAAACAAAACAAAACAAAACAAAAAAACACAAACAAATTAGTAAAAAGCTATCTTGAGAGGCTATGGGTGTGGTTCGGTTGGTAGAACAATTGCCTAGCATTTAAAAAGCCTGAGATCAATCCCTAGTACCTGAGGGGTACAGATGAGCTGGGCAAAAGACATAACTGAGGCGAGCACTGGTAGCACACTCAGGAGGCAGAGGCAGGTACATCTCTATGAGGCCAAGGCCAGCCTGGTTTACAAAGTGAGTTCCAGGACAGCCGAGGTTACCCAGAGAAACTCTGTCTCAAAAAACAAAAAATAAAACAAAAATAAAAACCACAAATGGCTGCCAGGTGGTGGTGGAGCACATCTTTAATCCCAATACTCAGGCAGAGGCAGGTGGGTCTCTTTGTTCGGGGCCAGCCTGGTCTATATGATGAGTTCCAGGATGGCCAGGGATACAGAAAAATCCTGTTTCAGAAAGAGAAAAGAGAGAGGGAGAGAGAAATGGAGGGAGGGAGAGAGAGAGAGAAAGACAAATGGAGGCCAGACATTTGGGAGGCAAAGGCAGAGATCTGCCGATCTCTGTGAGCTGGAGCTAGCTTAGTTTACAGAGCAAGTTCTAGGACAGCCAGGACTACAGAGAGCCCATCTCAAAAACCAAACCAAAATAAAACATCAAAAAAGACACTAACAGGATTGAAGAGATGGCTCCGTGGTTAACAGCGCTTACTGCTCTTGCACAGGTCCAGGGTTCAGTTCTTGGCACTCACATGGTAGCTCATAACTGTTCTATAACTCCAGTTCCAAGGGACCCAATCCACTTTTGACCTCTGCAGGCTCCTGCATGCATGCAGTGCATGTACATATACTCAGGAACATACACATAAAGGCTTTTTTTTAAATAAAAAAGACACCAATATCATGCCTGAAGCCAAATTCAAACAAGGTTGTACACAGCTCAGGACCTCAGAGATGCTGGTGAGATAACTGGACATCTGGCAGCATGAGGATCAAGTTCATGTGTAAGGTGTCAAGACAATGGTTTTCAAGAGGCATCATATTCTAGGGCTGTATATAGACATGCATGTGGATCAGGAAGCAGCCTGCTAAGCATCTCTTCCAAAGAATCAGGGTGGACCCACAGCAGGACAGGCCATGGAAGAACAGGCTAGACACAGGTACACGAGGGACCCTTGTACTTCCCTGGTGTGTTTGTAAAAGCTCTGTGATAAAAAGCAGGCTGCAAGCTGGCCTGCTCTTTTTACATGCTTTCTCATCTAAAGCAAAACCCCTAATGTTAGGGGTAAATTACAGAAAATCATTGTAACAAGGGCATAAAATGTGAGGTCAGACACAAGGCTGCTGGCTACTGGGACACTATGGTCACTTTGGCCTATGTCCTTATCACATGTAACCTGGTGTCCAACTACAATCAAGAACCCATCTTGGGCCAGGTGGTGGTGGTGCATGCTTTTAATCCTGTTCCAGGACAGCCAGGGCTACAACCAGAAACCCTGTCTCAAAAAACAGAACAAAAAAAAGCCATGCTGGAAAGCCTTTTTACAAGACTCCAATAAGGTCAAGGGCCCAGTCTTCCCATGCAGCCTCAGGATGTCTCACAACTGTAAGTGAAACCATTAATTCTAATTAAGTCCCAGCATGGCTGCAGATGGCCCTGGAGGAGACAGAAGGTGCTTAAGGGCCTGAGAAGATTGCTGTCCTCTGTCAGGCCAAATGTGGTGCCATTTCACTAGTTTTCAGCAGATCAACAGCCACCAGAAGCACCAGAGATGAGGCAAGGCTGGCCACAACAGTGTTCCCAGGGAACTCTCCTGATGGACCTCTACAACTGAGGTGGAGATCTGCAGGAAGACGGGGCTGTGTACCACTAAAGCACCTAGGTGCCCAGCACTCCAGATGGCCCCACTGGGTCAAGAATACCTACCCTGGTCAGTCTTCAGATCTTCTGCAAGTCTGCCCCATCTCCAGGGTCTAGTCCAGAACATGGATCTCAACATCCCTGTAACCTACGGGCTGTGTTTTTTCAGTTTAGCAGAACACCCTGAGAGAATGCAAAGCTGCGTTTGGGAACTGAGTCTCTTCTGTTAAAGGAAATGAAGTCCGGCTTTCTGAACAGAACATACCATTGTGGAGAGTTGGAGTGTTGCAGATCCAGAGCCAAACTATCTTGGGTCATCGTTCTTCTCCTTATTTGCCACTCGCTGCCCACCCTACTGTTTGACCTAACATTCCTTTGACTATCAGGCAAAACCTCTGAAATGTATTCTTAGCAGACTGCTGGATTCTACCAACCAAAAGCTAAGAGCATCTCAGACAGCAACACCATATCTACAACCCACAGCAGAAGATTCCAAGCTTTGCTGTGCCACCTACCTCAGGTCCCATCAGTGCACTTGGTAAATACCTGGACCTGTCTTTTGTTCTGCAACTACACAAAGTTCCTGACACTGCCTCCATATTGGGATATTTTACTTGGGACAACCCCAATCCTTATTCTTGGGCCAAGGTGACTCAGCTTAGAATAAACTCTCTTCTTCCCTTTGAGGTGAGGGCTGTGGGTTATTTTGTTTTCCATTTATTTATTCCTGTGTGTATGTAGGGATGAGAAGGTATGTGTGCCACAGGCACATGTAGAGGTCAGAGGACAACTTGTGGAGCTGTTTCTTGCTTCCAGCATGTGGGATGGAACTCAGGTCAACAGGCTTGTCAACAAGTGCTTGCTGTAGAATGGTCTTTTTGTATGCTGTGAATATGTGTTGCTACTATTGGTTAATAAAGAAGCTGTTTTGGCCTATGGCAACACAGGATATAGCCGGGCAGAAAATCTAAGAGATATAGGGAGAAGAAAGGTGGAGTGGAGTTGGGGAAGACACTGTGCTGCGAGCTGCCAGGGGAGCAAGATGTAATAGAACACAGGTAAAGCCATGAGACAGGTGGCAATACCTAGATTAATAGAAATGGGTTAATTTAAGATGTAATAGCTAGCTAGCAATAAGCCTGAGCCATAGACCAAACAGTTTGTATTAATATTAATCCACTGAATGATTATTTTATAAAAAACGGCTGCTGTAGGACTGAGAAACTTCATTCTACAAGCGCTCTTACCCGCTGAGCAACTCACTGGCCCAAATGCTGTGTTTTGTGTTGACACAGCACTCTGCCAAAGTTGAGATCACACACAAAGTAGATGCAAAGGCAGACCTTACTTCTTGGGCAATGGACCTACAGGTTCTCCTGCTCTCAGAACCAACCCACCAGGACTGTGCTTCAGGAAGGGCTCTGCAGCTCTCATTTCTTTAATCAGTGCTGTCTGGTCAGGTATTTCCCTCTCTGAAGTCTACAGAAAACCCAGGAAATTAGCTCTGGCTGGGCATCATTTTGGCCTTCTGCCTTCTCCACAAATAACTCTAGGTTCACGGCAAGGTTCTCTTGTACCTTCCATCTAGTACCCAAGCACGCATTCACTGTAGCCCCTCCCCAACCTGGGACACTCAACAATTGTTCTGCTACCCATTAAATGCCCATCTGTTTCAAAAAGAGCCCCTACCAGGCTTTCTTGCAGGTACCCTCTCTTTGCTGTCTTCCATCTTACAAGGACCTGACCCAACCAGACCCAAAATGTTCCACTACTTCCATGAATTCTCCTACTTTACTCTTATAATGTATCTTTAGGTTATTTATAAAAATAGATCTCGAGCCAGATATGCTGGCACATACATATGATCCCAGAACACAGGAGACTGAGGCAAGAGGATCTGGAGTTCCAGGACAGCCTAGTACACACACTGAGACCTTTTCTCAAACAAATAGGAAAGGAGGGAGGCAGAGAGAAAGGAAGGAGGAAGAGATCTAGAAGTTTGGACAATGAGTCATTAGAACAACCAGGGGGATATTACTGTCAGCTTGCTGAAAAAAACCTAGTCATGGGAAACCTCTGCTGTTAAAACCAGGTAGGGCAAGCTAGATAGGATCTCTACAAAGCACAGCATGAATGAGTAATTCAAACATTCTAAAGCCACTTTTTCTCACATACCTGTAATCTCAGCATATGGGAGGTGGAGGCAGGAGGATGGGGAATTCAAGGCCAGCCTGAGCACTGTGAGATCCTATCTGAAAACATCATTTGTGAAACAAACAAATGTGGCACAGACTCTCTAGTTAGTTTCTACAGGCAAACATTAGTCGCCAATCCCCAAACCCCTGCTTGACCAGACAGGAAGCTCATACATGTTACTGAAGGGCTTGCCCGGTCCCAAGAGACCATGCAGCAGGATCATAGAGTGGGAGCTCACAAACAGTGAAAAGTCTCACAAGTGCCTAAGCTAAGGCCAAATGCCATAGCATTTACTGTTAAAGTTGACAATATAAACTCATGCAAAGGGCAAAGTATAACATAACTGATTAGGCCCAGTCAGGGTACCCCCATATCCTCACAGAGCCAATCCTTCCTCAACATGTAGTCAACGACCCAGCATGAACTATCTGGGTGTGTCCCCTAGGTGGGCCTGTCAGACCCCAGATGCATGATAGGAAAGAAGAGTTACTCAGGAATACTGTGGAGAGAACATATTCTGCAATGGTCAAAACAGCTCTGCAGGAATTAAAGGCAACTCTTTTAGACTGAGGTGGAGGATGAGAACGCTAAGTCACAAATACAAATTGGCTCCACAATCTGAACACACAGCTACACGAGCAGCCCTCTCCACAGCCCAGAGGCAGCTAGAGCCCAGGCTTCCATTCCCCACCCTTTTCCTAACATCTCCTGGAGCCACCAGTCCTGTGGTCAGAATGGCCAGGCCTAGTGAGGGACCACCTTCCTTTCCCCTACAGCAAGGCTACCTTGGGTGGACAATGCTTCTTGGCTGTGTTGCCTTTTTGGTCACCTTCTTTCTCTTCAGTACCTCTGTCTTCATCTGTCACCTTGCAACACGCAGCAAGTCACGGTGCCACAGAAAACGTAGAGGTATGATGGAGGAAGGGGTATTCAACATGATTCCATACACCAAGTACTCTAAACAGTGTGGTCCAATGGCCTCACAGGCTAAACCACTGACCCAAGAGTGCTTGACACCTCCCAAAGGGTAGGAGGAAACAAAGCACAAGACTTTCCAGCCCCATAAATCTAGGCCTGTACTGGGGCAGCAGCAGTATAGCCTAAATCAGTTCAACACCACAACCAATTCCCAAAGGCCAAGCAGGAGACAGAGAATGAGACCATCCGTGCCCGTCTCATCTCTTCTCCAAACCACCTTGTAGTTCTCGGTTCACAGTCACTGGACAATGACTTTGCTAATACTGATGAAAGAGCGGGTCTGAAGGGCCCTACCATAGTAGAAGTGTGGTGTTTTGTTTTGTTTTACAAATTTTGTGTAAATTTAGAATCACAAAAACAATCCCTACTCTTTCACAACAAAAGCTTTTTTTGGCGAAAGAAGCGAGAGAGTGGCTGGCTGGCTTTAGCCTTGCCTGCAGTCATCATGATGAGAGTGCTTGGGTCACAAAACCTTTGCTTTAAGCACAGGCAGTCTTGAGGAAGGAACCAGAAGTGACCTTTACCGAACACTGGCTCCTTATCCTTTAGACAAACACAGTTAACTCCAGCTGTACAAGAAGTGCCATTATAGGCAAGACAAATGGGCTTTACCCTCCTTAGCTGTCACAGAGCCTCAGCTTTCTTCAGGTTCCCAAGATTTGTGGTTTTCTGCCAGGAGCTACACAGTCCATCCCAAAGTAAAACCTAACCATTCTTAGAGCTGTGTAAGTGAACAGCTGACCTCAGCCTCCAGTCTCCACTCAGCAAATAGCAAGAGCAACTCTTGTCAGTGTACACCTGCTGAGCAAATTTTGCAGCCACAGAGGACTTGGAGTTTATCAGGATTCATGTAGGAAATGGGAAGTGTCTAGGTCCTGAGAAAGGCAAGGAGAGCAACAGCATTCACCGCCTGCTGTTTCCATTCTCCACACCAGCAGGGTGGCCCTCAACTACAGGCCAAGAAGGTGCTCAGCAGCCACTGAGATGGGGGTGGGGTGGGAGTGGGAATGGGGGGGTCACCTCTAAGGGGAGCCTGAAGCCCATTACTCATGACGGATTCCTTCCTTCACTAGCTCACACTTAGTATCAAAGCAAACACCAAAACATACCACACACTTCAAGAACATCATCTTAGAATCCAGCACAGTGTATTTCAAGCACATACAAGATGAGTTCAATGCTTTTGTACAAAAATGTTTGTTTTAGTCATCATTATTCTACAACAGAAAAGAACCAGTCAAAAGTTGCTCAAGAGTGGGTGGAAAAGTTGTAGATGGGTCTCCCCCCACAGCTTATGTCTGCACTGAGACAACAGCAGAATCAGACAAGTGGTCAATCCTCTGCTACATGTGGCTGCTGCTCCTCCCAACACCCACCACCAACACCTTGCTGATCATCTGCTGGTCAAAACCACAGCTTTGGCAAGAGCCTCCCCCCCCCCCAAAAAAAAGGGCCAGGGGGACCTGCTGCAGAAGCAAATGGATAACCCTTGATCACCCATGAGTGAGATGTCCTCAGTGCACTCAGCCTGGTCCCAGATGATTCTGACATCCTCTTTGCCAGCTTCCTCTTCCACTCCAGGCCCTTCCTCATCATCTTGCTCAATATCACTTTGCAGTCCCCTAGCTGAACTGGTTTTACTGTACTGAGAAATTTGTCATGATAAAACCAAACCTACCAAGGTCACTCCCAAGATCTTTCCTGAGCACTGGGGGAAGGGTAAACAGCTGTAAAGACCAAGGTTAGAGAAGTCACAAACCCTGATCCCTCCTGCCAAAACACAAAAGAATAAAAAAAGAAAAGCTGCTAAGTTCAGTGTTCATGCTGTCTGCAGAAAGGTAACTCAGCTACTGATTAAGTAATCAAAGGTTCCTGATCCAAACAGGGGCTCTGACAAGAGCAGATCCAACCTCTGGGACTCTGGGAACCCAGAGCTCACAGATCTAGGACTGGACCAGAACCTATGTTCTCACAGGTGCCCCAGGTTTGCCGATGATGGGCCAGGACCACTTCTCTCTACCCTTCCGGCCCCATCTGCCCCACCTGCCTAAAACCTCCTGGTTGCATGTAACTATTAAACCTAGAGTGCTGGCTTTGCTATACATCACTAGGAGAGGCCAGCACTGGGATTGAGCATATGTAGGAGTGAGGTACACTCAAGATCTGGCCCAAGTCCTTTGACAGCTTCTGGGGTGGCCTCACCATGACACCTACTTTGGCATTCCTTTTCCCTCTCCCGGGTGTCCCTGACACTGGATCACACACTTAGCCTGTTTTTAAAGCATTGTCATTTCCTGTCAAGAGCAAGTAGTACAAGATGCCAGGTTGCAGCTGGCCCTTTCTACAACTAGCCTTTAACGAACCTGTATTCATCTGTCAGGTGTGCCACTGTGGCCTCCCCTCCCTACAGCTGCCTCCATATATTCCAGAGCAGACTCAGCATACATAGCCTCCCAGCAGACCTCTTGTTCTCCATGAATATCTGTCCCCACCCCAAGAATGCCAGCACTCCCTAATCACCAGTGCAGGCACTCACCAGGCATCTTTCCAAACCAGCAGTCCAGCCCTTCTTGGAAACTTGCATATAGACACTAGCCAAGAGCCCTTGGGACCCTATCTACCTGCTACACCTTAGCATAGGTTCAGAATACTCCAATACCAGGGTCAGGCACTGTCAGCCCCAACGGGTAATCATCCCACTCTCACTCAGCCTTACTCAGCACAGACCAAGAGCTCAGAGAGTGTTTCTCAAAATTAACCAGGTAGTCTAAAGTGTGGGCGGGGGGAGAAAACAAGCAAAAAAAAGACACACAAGCAGCCAGCAGCAGTCTACACAGCCACCTCCTGGAAATCAGTCCTTCCAGGCTCACCACCACCACTGCACCAACTGAAAGACATGGTGTTTGGAGGCTCTGCCAAGTGACCCCACTTTCTTTCTGAATTTGGAAAGAATGGGAAGTGTCAACAAAGTTCAGAGACACATCACAGTGAGAACAAGGGCCGCAGGCTCTGTCTGAACCATCGGTCTTATGAGGCCATAGCACCGAGCAGTAGAAATGTGTTAGCAAATCAGTTTGAAAAGTCAAAACAGATGTCACAAATACAAATTCAAGACTGAACCTGTACACCAAAACCATTATTAAACTAGAGCCTGAACAATTAACTCTTATGACTGAAGTTTGTTTGTTTTTGTTTTTGTTTTTTTCTGAGACAGAGTTCCTTTATGTAGCCTTGGCTGTCCTGGCACTCCCTCTGTAGAGTAGGCTGGCCTCGACTTCACAGAGATCTGCCTGTCTCTGCCTCCTGAGTGCTGGGATTAAAGGTGATTGAAGTATTTTTAAAATCTTATTTATGTGTATTGGTATTTTGTCTGGACACCACGTGTGTGACTTACAGGCAGTTGTGAGCCTCCATGTGGGTGCTGGGAGCTGAACCGGGTCCTCTGGAAGAACAATCAGCACTCTTACCCACTAAACTATCTCTCCAGCCTTGAAGTATTTTTAAAAATTTGTCTATTTATTCTGGGGGGAACACACATACAACAGTGCACATGTAAAGTCCAAGGATAACTTTGTGGAATCAGTTCTATCATCCCACATTTATTGGGTTCCAGGAATGGACTCAAGTCCTCAGGCTCCCTGGCAAATGCTTTTACCCTCTGAGCCATCTCATTGGCCCCATGACTGAAGCATTTAACAGTTATGTTCAAATACTAACCTGTTTCAATCAACCTGAAGGTTATACTAAGTTTGGGACTAAACCCTGCACTGGCCAATTAGTGCTAAACAGTACATCAGATGTCAACATCCAAATGACCAGGAGACACTGCCTTAACATCCACAGTGCCACCACAGAGGCCCGCAGCAAGTCACCGTAAACAAACTCTCAAGTGTCCAGGGATGTTTTTATAAGTAGGACACCCACTTGATGGCCTTCATTCCTCAGCAATGCATTCTAAACAGAGCACAGATCTGCCTGGCAAAGGTTCTCTGGACTCTCCAAACTCTAGTATGTCATGTGTGGTGTCATTCCTAGGTGTCTGTCTCACCCTGCAGGTGGAGGACCCAAGGGTGCCCTACTGCGCTCCACATACATATGGCTATATTTTACCTACATTCCTTTCAGTAACACATTTTTCAGGCAAAGCACAGAAGGTAAGAGGAAACAGTGACTGCTCCTGTCAAATAGCTAGGGAACATTTAGGACCCAGGAACCAACCACAAGCCTCCCCTCTCCCCCCTACACATGTCAACCACAGTGAAGGCTGTCGCACAACTTCCCCCCAAAGGCATCTGCCCCCATACCTAAACACCAAAGATGAAGAAGACAAGGCTGTCCAGAGGAACATCAAGGAAATAATTTCCAAGATGCAGAAACCCCATTTTAGGCAGCACAGGAGAATAAAATGACCAAAAATGTTCTAATCAAAAAGAAGAAATAACAGGGCCTGGAGAGATGGTGATTAAGGGTTCTTGCTGCTCTTACAGAGGACCCAGAGTTCTGTTTCCAGCAATCACTGGTAGCTCTAGGATATCTAACGTCCTCTCCTGTCCTCCACTGGTACCACACACACACAAAATCTAAAAAAAGAAAAGAAAAGTTATATTTTCAATTGCCTTTGTGAACAAGAACTCATAGTATCTCCAGAGGTATGCAGCAGGAGTTCAATGGCACTTCTTAAATATTAATATTAGGCATGGTGGCACAAACCTACAATCCCAGCACTGGGGAGGCTGAGGCAGAAGGATGGCAAGTCTACGATACACAGTAAGACCCTAAGAAAGAATCCTAGTTGGGTTTGGTGGCATGTGACTCCTAGCATTCTTGAGGCAGAAGCAGG
>LZPO01055070.1:584593-603972 GCA_001675575.1 Neotoma lepida
AGAAAAAAGAAAAGTTAGGCTGGGCATGGTGGTGCACACCTTTAATCCTAGCACTCAGGAGGCACAGCCAGGTGGATCTCTGTGAGTTTGAGGTCTGCCTAGTCTACAAGTGTTGTGGGATATTTAATCACACTGTGGGAAGAGACATCTGTTTTACCTTACCTGCCTAAGGCACCTTCTGATTGGTTTAATAAAGAGCTGAATGGCCAAACAGCTGGGCAGGAGAGGATGGGTGGGATAGGGGAGAGAAAGGAACTTGAAAGAATTTGAGAGGCTTGAGATTCACCAGTGAGATGCAGAGGGAGTCAGACAAATGGTATGAGGTAATGAGCCATGTGGCAGAACACAGATTAATATAAATAGGTTAATTTAAGTTTTAAGAGCTAGTTGGGAACAAGCCTAAGCTAAGGCCAAGATTTCATAATTAATAGTAGGTCTCCTCATTATTATCTGGGAGCTGGTGGCCCAAAGAAAGTCCAACTACAACACAGTGAGTTCCAGGACAATCGGGGCTATGTAGAGAGAGCCTGAATAATCTCCCCGAAAAAGTGTGTGTGTGTGTATTGAAAGTAAGTATGGAGTTCTGTTTAAAAATGTGAATTTATTAATGCATGGTGGCATATACCTTTAGTCCTAGCACTTAAAAAACAACAACAAATCACCCCCTCACAAAAACAATGTGAACTCATGCATAAGACACATAGCTCACTGGGTAAAGGCACTTACTGCTAAGCCCAATGGCTTGAGTTGGATCCTTGGCATTCACAAGGTAGAAGTCAAGAACCAACTCCCACAAGTTGTCCACTGACCTCAACATGTACACTATGACACACACACACAGAATAAATTTTTTAAATGTAATTTAAAAAAGAATCTGTAGTAAAAAGAGAATGGCAAACTTGGGGACGTAGGCAAGAGAAGGAAACAAAGGATGAATCTGATCAAAATATATTATGTAATGTGTATGAAAATGTCATGATGAAACCTATTATTATGTATAGTTAATATATGCTAATAAAATAGTTAATATGCTAATAATTTTTATTGTGATTTTTTTTGTTGTTGTTTTGTTTTGTTTTTTGTTTTTCAAGACAAGGTTTCTCTGTGTAGCCCTGGCTGACCTGGAACTCACTCTGTAGACCAGGCTGGCCTCAGACTCATAGAGATCCACCTGGCTCTGCCTCCCGAGTGCTGGCATTAAAGGCATGCACCACCACCGCCCAGCTGAGATAGGGTTTTACTATGTATCCTTCACTGGCCTAGAACTCACTATATAGATCAGGCTGGCCTTGAATTCAGGTATCTGCCTGCCTCTCAGAATGATAGGATTAAAGGTACATACCATCATGCCTGGCTTCACATTCTCTTTTAAACATGTTTATATTGCTAAGCACGGTGGTTCACAGCTTTAATCCCAGGACGTGAAAAGCAGAGGCAGGCAGATCTTTGAGTTGGAGGCCAGCCTGGTCTACATATCAAGTTGAAGGCCAGCCAATATTACACAGTGAGACCCCGTCTAAGAAAACAACAACAACAACAACAAAAAGAATACAAACTTGCCAGGGTTGTGGTGCGTGCCTATAATCCCAGAACAGGGGGAGTGGAAGTAAAAGGATCAGAAGTTCAAGGTCATTCTCAGCAATGCTATAGTCCACCCTGAGTTCCATAAGATCCTGACTCAAAAGTAAAACACACCAAATGGTATCCAAAACCAAAGGATCAGCCTTGAAAGAATAAATACAAATAACATTATATGGACTGAGATGGTTGTTTCTATGTATTTAAGGGTACAGACAGACATACATACATATGAAACTATTTAAAGAAATAGAGGCCATGGGTTTGAAAGAGAACAAGGGGATTTGGAGGGAGGAAACAGTGCAGAGGCTGATCACTTGTCTGACAGGCATAAGGCCATGTTCATCCCTAGCAAGGCAAAAAAAGAAGAGAAAAAGGAACTCTGGAGTTATGGTGCCTTTGCTACATAATTTATTGCTCTGTGATCTGCAGTAAGCTACTTGACCTCTCTATTCCTCAGGAATAAGGATGTTAGTGACTGTGGTCAGACTCATGCTCCTAATGATCTAGAACAAATAATTGCTCAAAATTATCGTCCCTTGAGATAAGAGTTGTTATTAATAGACTGTACCTGGGGCAAACAGGAAGGTAGATTCTACGGAGGACATGCAGCCACCCATTTCCTCATTGTCACCCTTTACATGGCACCATGGGAGGCACTGGGAGGCAACGGAGAATGTGTCCACTCAAACGTCCCTGCCGCCTTACTCGTAGCAGTGAACTAACATTTTGGAGCACCTGTTGCTTGTCAGAGCCCACTGCACACAACGGATCCATATGTATCTCTTATAGGAGATATAGCATGCCACAAACGGAAATGAAGGTGGGAGAGGGGACAGGTGGCAAGTTAGGAAGGGCCGAGCTCTCTACAGAGGTAACCAGGAGCTCTCCAGCACGGAAGACTCCACTCAGGAGCTGTCCCTTCAATATCTCTTACCATACGGAGCCAAGCCCGAACGCAAGCCTCCGCCAAGTGTGTGTGGAGCCCCACAGAACCGGTCTAATGTGCAAAGGCCAACCCCAAAGGACATAACCCAAAAGCCTGTCCTCCTTCCAAGACTGAGCTGCCCCAGGCCGAGGGCGCAGCGTCTCGGAGGAGCGCGGACCCTCAAGCGGGACTGCGCGCCGCCACCTCCACCTACCTGCGGGGCCCACGGGGCGCGGAGGGCTGGTTCTGCGCAGATCTGACTGTCCTGGCTGCCTCACCGGCGCAGGCAGTCTGAAGGCTCGCTCCGACTCTGTGGAGAGAGAGAGGACCTCGGAGGTGAGGCCACCGCGGGCATCAAGTTCCACGCGCGCCCCGAGGGGATGCGCAGCTTACCGACCGAAGCGCGGACAGGACGCACCGAGAACGCTGGAGACCCTCGCGCGCGACCGCGGACCTCGCACGAGTCCCCCGAGGCCCGCGGTCGTCCACACTCCCGGCGGCCAGCGGCGGCCTAGCGCCCCGACTCGCCAGCCCCGGAACGGCTGAGGCCTAGGCTGCACACGGGCCTCCCTGAGGCCCGTCCTCGCCCGCCCGNGTCGTCCACACTCCCGGCGGCCAGCGGCGGCCTAGCGCCCCGACTCGCCAGCCCCGGAACGGCTGAGGCCTAGGCTGCACACGGGCCTCCCTGAGCGCGGTCCCCGCAGCGCCGCCGGCCCCACAACCGCCCCGACCCCGCCCGCGGCCCGCAACCCGCAACCCACTGACACCCAGGCGGAAGTGCGGCCCGCACCTCTCCGACCCACAGCCCGCCGCGCTGCTCGCCGCGCCCCGCGCCGCTTCGTGTCACCGCCGCCCGCCCAATCAGCGCCCTGCCCGCAGGCCGCGTCGGGGGCGGGGCTATGCGGATCACGTTCTCAGGACAGCTTCTCCATCGGCCCCTCCAGAGTCCCGCTCACACGGGGGAGTGGCGGCGCGCTCAGCCAATTATCGCTTGGAAAAGGTGGGTTTATGCAGATCCCGAAGCTAGAAGGAAGGGGAGGAAGAAGGAAGGGGCGTGGCCCTGGGAGAGGCTAGTTTACAAACAGTGAGTCAGGTGGCTGGGCGTGGACGATCCCCGGCTGGCGCTGGGCTAGACCCACCCTTCAACTACGGACCCTCATAGATGTTTCTTGTGGTTGCAGAGGATTAGACAAATGGCAAATGTCGCCGATGGCCTTTGCGCGCCTTTTGTGGTTCAACATAGCCTGGGGCCGGTTTACCCCTCCGGCTGCCTCCCTGGCCGGTTTATCCTGTTTAACACCCTTAGGCGCCCTGCGGTCTGCAGTGGCTTCTGGTTATGCCCAGCATCTCTGGGGACACGTCTGCAGCTTGCATCCTTTCCAGCTGTTTGACCTCAGGAAAGCTAACTGACCTCTCTGAGCACTCGATTTCCTCTGCAGAGAGGCCTCACCAGCCTCCTCATATCATTTGAATGGTGGTCTGGTTTGAGACAAGTGGAGTNACGTCTAACAAGATGGCTACTGACTTGCATAGGACTTTGCAGAGCACAGGAATTGCATAGGGATGGATGGGCATAGGAGATTCAGCTCAATGTCAGACCAGAGAGAACTAAGTCAGATGTCTCTGTGAGAGAACGATTGGAGTCTGGAGATGCTGTAGGTGTCTGGTTGCTTGAGAGCATGAAGCTAAGGAGGAAGCAAGACCCCTACGTCACCCAGAGCCAGCTGAACCTGACATCTGTCCTAGGCTGTCCAGTTACTTAAGTAACCACTTGGGATTTTTCTAAGCCAGTCTGAGGTTTTGCCAAAGGGGTTCTGAATCCCCTGAACCATAAGATCAGTGATGTATGTATGTCCTTCAGCATGTGCTGAAGGATCGTGCCCCAAGGCCACACTTCTTCCTCCAGTAAGGTGGTGCTCACACGTAGGTCCCCGACTGCCTGTGCGGCCCACTCTGCAGATGCTCATGCTCTCTGCAAACATGGAGTGAGTGCATGGACCTCTGTAGCACAGCAGACCCTGTCTGCCTCTCTGGCTCCCACCCCAGGGACAGCCTGGCTTTCTGGTGGCCCCTTGTCAATGGCGCTGGGGAGCCGTGCTAGGACTGGAAAAGAGCCCCCTGCACGCTCTGATCCTAAAGAGAGAGACAGAGGAAGGCGGGCCAGGCCTCCGAAACAAAGGCGTTGCCATGGTTACCTCTGAAGAAAGCAACTCCAGCCTGCTGAGGCTGATGGAAGGGTGCGGCAGCTGGCCCCCCAGCCAGGACAAGGACGGCTAGCTGGTTGCCACGGAGATAGTCAGGCTGACCAGGTTCTGCAGTTTTACTGGGGGGCTGGCCACGACCAGCTCAGAGTCCCTCAAGCCCATCACTAGCCACGCCCTCACCTAAACCTCCAAGACCAGTCCCTGTGCAAAGGACGAGCCTCGGGGCGCAGCTTACCACCTGCTTTTTGACTTTGAGCTTCAGGGCCCTGCCATCTGGGCTGGGCTAACTCTACTCAAGCCGTGGTAGGCTGACCTCAGTGTTCTAACCACCTATCTTCAAGCTCATGTGGCCAAGGATAGTCTTGAGTTCTTCGCCCTCTTGCTTTTACCTCCCAAGTGCTGAGATGACAGGTGGGCACCACCAATCCTGTCTCTCTGCTCCTTTTAACAGCTGTGAACCACGGAGCTGCTGCTGCCTTCTGGCAGTCTCAGGTGCAGGGCAAGGTGAGTCAGCACCCCTAAGTCATTGAGGAGGCTCTTTGGGACAAACTTGGAGGTGACCTCACAATCTTCACAAAGCATCTAATTCCTTAGCAATGTTCTCTAGAAATGTACTAATAGGGTGTAGAAAGGGACAGAGGTGACTCCGGGTCCTGCCATGACAGTAAAGATGATAATGATGGCTGAAATGACCCCCAAGTGTCCTATGATGTACGTGTCCCATCCGGTTCCCCCATTTCAGCAGCCAACCAAGTGTGTCATCACTCCCACTGTACAGATGTCAGACTGAGTCTAAACCCAGTTACATGTCTCCTGGTGCTGAGGCCCAGAGAAGTCTCTTGGGCCAGCAGCCTGGCCAGGCCAAGACCCGAGACTAGGATCTGCCCTGGACACAATGCCCAGAGTTTCCTGAGGAGGCTATGGCTGAGGGCCACAAGATCAGGATCCATGTCACGAGGCCCTGAGTAGCTGCAGCTTTGGGTGTTCTCAGCATCTGAGAAGTGCTGGTCCAAGGGACTGTTTGGGTAACATGTTCCTTCCTGAACTGCTTCTGGGACCTGGGTGAGAGCACACCATACAATNGNTGCTCTAAGGGGTGCTACCTCACCCCCACATGGTGTGAATAAAGGGTACCTTCCCATCCCAAGTGCTGAATGGAGGTGGGGCAGGACAGGCTAGATCCTGGAGGCCAAGACAACTCTGAGGGCTTAGAATGGAGGGCAGAGACTCCCTGACTGAACTCACAGATCATCCTTCTGCCTTCTTGACCAGGGAGGGGACTATCCCTTCCCTGTGGGCAGGCCATCTGTCTGTGGCTCTCATGATCCACACACAGGCCTCCCTTGACCAGAGCTGGTGTTGTGGGTGGTCACAGCCAGATACGACAGACACGAACATACACTGCATCACCCTGTTTCCCATCTTCACCCTTGAAGGAGGCAGAACAGAGGGAGATTTGTGTTCCCCATTCTAGAAGGGAAACTAAGACTCAAGAGCAGCAGCTTGCCCAGGGCCAGGCTGCCCGCCACCCTCTGCCCTTCACCCACTTCACTCTTACCTCCTTGCCAGAGTGCAATCTCCTCATCTCAGCCTGTTTGTAGGCCAGCTGGGCCAGGGCGTGACAACCAGGAACTGGGTGCCTTGGTATTGTGGCCCCACCTGGCCCCTGCTGCTGACGCCAACCTGAGGCCATCTCCACCCCACATTCCCAGGCCTCTGGCAGAACACACTTCCAGCTCTCTTCTCAGGCATGCCATGGAATCTTCTGTGGGGACACGAAGCAGGCTGCCAGTGGGCAGCCTGGCCACAGAGGCCTGGCCCAGCTCACGTGGCTTGGCTGATTCTTCCCAGCCAACTTTCAAGTCTCCTCTGCAACGTGACGACGCTGGCTTCCCTGTCGGGGAGGGAGGGTATTTTTAGGTTGAACCCGCCTCGTGAAGAGACAAGTTATCAATAGCAGCAGCAAAGGGCTTTTTCTTATTCCTTTTTTTCCCCTATAGCTTTGGGACATGAACAAGCTGCACCCATTAAACTCTGCCAAAAGAAAGCAGGAAAGTGGCGTTCCCCTGATAACTTTCACCTCACAGTCCCTCCACACTGCAGCAAATCCAAGCCGCCCCAGGCTGACCCCATCGGTCCCGCTCCTTCTGGGAAGCTACCCTATCAACCTGACCAGTGACAGTTACTTAAGTAACTGTTGCACCTGCTGCACACTGAGGCTTTACAGAGGTCAAGGAGTGAGGAATCAAAGGAGATGGGAGGGAAGCCCCACAGACCTGCTTCTGGAGAGGCTACTTGACCATTTCTTAGTGCTATGTCCCCAGCAGTAGGCCGAGTGTCCTGGAGTGCACTGTATCAGCTAGATGCCCAACAACTCGAGACAAATGATCAAAGAGGGCCCCGGAGTCTGCCTACCTGAGGTCCAGAGGCCTCACTTGCCAGTATCTAATATTTCTTGAGGTCACAGGAGTATGTAGGGAAAACAAAAAAAAGTTCAAAGCCAACATGTTTTTTCCTTCCCTGACCAGAGCCCTCCCCACCAGAGTGTACAGAGGTGCCTGCATGCAAAGAGCCCAGTGCAGACCCAGTGTTTACGATGACTGAGATTTTCTTACAGGACACTGGAATGGCATCCTGCCTTGCTGAAGGAAACATTTGAGCCGACTTGGCTGCCTGCCCTTCAGGATTGGTTAGCAAGCACACCGTTTCTGAGGACGCCCAGAATAACAAAGCCTTCAACAAAGTAAAAGTGTGCTTGTCTCCCATGTGACAGGAACCCAAGCTGCCCTGTCTGTCTGGCTCCTGCCTTGCTGTAGCACTCAGCTAGGTCTAGCTTCCAGTCTCGTGTCACTCCATGGCCCAAAACTGTGGCTGGTGCTCTAGCCATCACATACATCTCTAGACAGAAAAGGGGGTGAAAAGAGGAAGGACAGCAGTGCTGCCCCACCAGATGTGTCAATTTGCTTGAACATCTGCCCTTAGAGATGAGGAATGCTGGGCCAGTGAACCTGTGGTTACCTCTTCCCCGATATACCTTGACTGGTGGAAAGTGGGTTTCTATCTCTCTTTTCAGCATCTACTTTTCTGCTCACATCTCACTGGCCAGAACACCATCCTATGCTACTTTGACAAGACAGCAGCACTTTATCTCCGGGTGTCACCGGCCTAGAACAGGTTCGAAAGAGGTTACAGTTGGCTGCTCATCAGGTAGGCCTACCTGCTGGCCTCACCTAGAGGAGAGTCTGAGACTGCCCCCCATAAGGCCCAGTGGCTGAGACTGCACCACACACACACTCCAGCCCATAACAATGGAACTTTCTGGAAGCAACCTTGAGTGTCTGCACCAGTCAGGCATGGGCTCATGATAATGCCATGGGGGCAAGGGCAGTGTGGGCAGGATGCCAGGGGGGCTCCAGCTCATAGTTTTTAGTGCCACTCCATGCCCAGCATGGGGCTGGCCCAGGGAACTGTAGTTCCTTCTTCCTGGCTGTACCCAGGCTGATGAAAGATGGGTCCCTGTCTCTTCTCCCAGTATCTCCTGAGCACCTGCCGCACACTGACCTTCCCATGGACCTTAGGGACCAGCGTGAGTGGAGCACAGGTGCAGAGAATGCCTGAGTAAAGAGATGTCCCAGACCCTGGCCCCTCTCCACCAGTCCCAGGGGCCCGTGCCGGGTGGCAAGAATATATGCACATCCTCGTGCAGAGGACTGGCAGGGCGGGAGGGAGCTGGAGGAGCGACAGCTGGGCTGGGTTAGATTTAGCTTGCTGAGAGCCAAATGCGTTGGCCAGAGCCGCTGGCTGGGCCTCAGTGCCAGCGAAGCTGCACACCGGATGGGAGGGGCAGGTTAAACATGCCTGGGAGCCTAGACAGAGAGCAGAGATGGGGTTCAGGACAAAATATGGAGGTTTCTTCTATCTGGCAGTAGCCCAGGTCAGTGAGGAAGACTAGTCAAAGCCACCCTCCCATCCTGGCACAGCATGCTTGCTCCATCAGGTGGAGCTAGGGACATAGGTAAGAGGCAGCCAGGTAACTGGGGTCCTTCTGGGGGAGGGTGTGCACCCAGACTCCATCTTGGGAGAGGTGATCAGGGAAGACACAACCAGAGACTGCCTGTGTGGTGTGCCAGACTGTGTTACCACAGAGGGCAAGTGCCCTACCCTGGATCCTGACTTGTGATGGAGAGGGTGAGGTGGCCCCTTACAGTGTTGTATTCTAGACAGGAGTCTCACTGGGAACAAACCTATGTCCAGTGTGCAGGACCCAAGCTGGATTTACTGCACTGATGTTGCGGTCTTGAAATTCTTAGGCCACATTTTCACTTCATAGCAGCCGCCCTATGAAATGAGTGGGCTGGGCACATGGCTAATGCCTTAACCGGCTCAGTGACTTATCCCCTCCAGGTATGGGGATAGACCTGGCTATCAGGTTAGGGTTGTTTGGGGAAGATGGAGAGCCTGATAAAGGGCCTCATGCTTGGCACTTTGCCTGGGCTGGGAAAAGTCAGGAAACACAAGACATCCTTAGCTCTGGCTCCGAAGGGCCTCAAGGCAAGACCTCCCCAGGACACTCCTGGGAGACAGAGCTAACCCAGGGCTTCTCCGGCACCCTAGCCTCAAAAGCAGCCTGGCCTTCTGAGCCCTTGGCCCAGCTGCACATAGTAAAGGATCAAGAAATAGTCCCACTGACAAGGGGAGATGGTAGATCAACATAGAGAACCCAGGTAGGAAGAACCCAAGCCCATGTGGGTTTTCCCTCTGCCATTTGTGCTGTGTGCTTCCACTTTCCTGGGGCTTGGGAAGGTGTGTGAAGATCCTTCAGAGAGCATTTGGTTATCTGTACAGGATCCATCTAGGAACTACCTTGACTCTTCAGACAGAGGCACATGACAGCCACATGCAGGGCTGAGGACAGGCCCTTTACCTACCCCTGGACTGTGAGTTGGGATATGAGCCTGAAGATACCACACTGAGGGGAGAGGCTCACCGGGAGAGCAGGACCAGGGGGACATATGTAGCAGTGAGGCTCCTAAAGCTGACCATGCTACAGGGTGGATGAAATGATCAACTGTCTCCATTGTGCACCTTAGGCTGGGATCTCCTTCAAAATGCCATACAAGTCAGGAATGGTCATGCACACCTTTAGTCCCAGCACTTGGGGAGGCACAGGCAGGTGGATCTCTGTGAATTAAAGGCCAGCCTGGTCTACATATGGAGACCCTGTCTCCATGCAAAACAAAAACCAGAGTCCCACACAGCTGATCCACTCAAGACAGACTCTAAGGGCCCTGGATATATAGTGTGTTTGTGTCAGGTGTGTGTGTGTGTGTGTGTGTGTGTGTGTGTGTGTGTGTTAGCTCATAAATCAGGGGCAATAAAGCCAAGAGAGCCTCCTGGTTCTGAAAATCAACCAGGCACATTCAAAAGGAAAGCTGGTTATATTGTGACAAAGGAAGTGTACTCAGGCCAAGATCTGGGGAGTGGGGGGGAGAATACAGGAACCAGAGGGAATGGCAGTCTAGAATCTAGATGGGGACAACACTAGGGCGATAGGCACTTGGGGCACAGACACAATCCCCAGAGACTCAGGGACCTCCATGGTCTGTACTGGGCAGGCTTTGGTCTGAGCGGAGAGCTGAGGCTAGCCTTGTCTCAGTTCTCAGTCCTAGCACTGCCACTTTCTACATGGGACCGCTGTTGTCCCAGCTAGAACAGGTAAGTACCAGCGCCACCCGGCTGATTTCTGTAGAACTACAGCCTCATCAGTAAGTACTCTGTGTAAGCCCTCATAGGTGTCAGTCCTCACTACAAAGCCCAGACTGCCACCAGCGCCTCAGCCCTGCTGTCTTTGACAAGTCTGGGGTACCTTAAGGGATAGCCTATTCTCTGATTTCCTGTTATGTTCAGACTCTGTGTGTTGTGAGCATGTCAGGTAAATGGATGAATGCCTGGGATGCAGGTGTCAACATGGGTCTCAGATACCCACCCAGCCATCCTAGGCCTTTGTGGATATAGGACATGTTTCTGATACTGACTTGTCTGAGTTGATAAGCTTCTTCCTGGTGCCCCAATCTCATCCTGTTGTCATCTTACACACCCAAACACACACTCACAGGTACACATACAAATACATACATTCACAGGTTTGTAAACACACACACACACACACACACACACACACACACACATATACACACACCCCTTCACCCCTTATTCTGCTCCTTGGGAGCCTCCCTAGGCCCCATCCTTCCTCCCTCAAGGATCAAGGGACTTACCTTCATTAATTGCATTCACAGCCCTGCCCCAAGCACAGTTTGGCTCATCCTTATTTTCTTGACAGGTGCCTGTTGCCTAAAGAGCAGCCTGGACTCTCAGGGGACATTGAGAGTAAATAGAGCCACTTCATAGGGGGCAGGGTCTTCCAAGCAGCTCTAAGCCAGCATGCACTCACCTTCCTTTTTCGTCTGTGTTTCTGAGAGCTGCAGGGAGGGTTCAGGAATCTAAGAGGTGTCAATGAGTTCACATAATTCCATGGAGACTGGGCATATTCCACAAACATGCAGGCACCACCCTGATCACAGGTCTCAGGCTTAGAGAACACAGCACAGTAGGGAACCCTACCCTGAGGGCACCGTCTGAGGTGCTGGTGGGCTGAGCCTGAAGGTATATGACTGAGAGGGGGTTTCTGATGGGGCATAGGAAGATGTAAGCACCTAGGACCCATGCTCCAGTTGGGTGGAGTGCCCTTGTGCCCAGCAGTGAGACTCCATGACAAACCCAGTGAGCCAGTTCAGCAGCTATCCCCCACCCAGACAAGGGGAGACTAGACAGAGGAATGCCTAGTCCTCCCCATGACCTTAGGCTCGGAGCAGGAGGCAGTGGTTGGCCACATGGAGTAGCCTAGTATGATTGGCCCCCTACTTGACCATCTAGCCTAATACCATTGGACTGGGGTCTACGTCAGAGGCAAGAGTCACCGGGCCTAGTCATGGTGGTGTCACATGTGTAGTGACTGTAGTAGAGCAGAGGGTGGAAACCCAGAGATAAGAGGAGATGGACAGACCAGGAGGAGCACTCAGGCTGGACACGACCATGATGGCAATCAAATGTATAGAATATGGAGCCAGGACCTTTACAGAAAAGGCGGCATTTTCCAGGGTAGACAGCAGGTGGCCAGCCACAGTCAGGCACAGGTCAAGAGTCCAGACAGAGGCCAGGCATAATGGTGCACACCTTTAATCCCAGCACCGGGGAGGCAGAGGCAGGCGGATCTCTGAGTCTGAGGCCAACCTGATCTACAGAGTGAGTTCCAGGTAGCTATGGCTACACAGAAAAACCCTGTCTCTACCCCCCCTCCCCCAAAATAATCCAGATAGAGGAATACTCAGACTTTCCCAGGAGGAACCAGGCCAAGGGCATGGAGGGGTCCAATATGGGTGCCAGCTAGGCTGCTGGGAGAGGACCCTGTGAGGACAGGCTGAGTTGAACAGAGCACAAGTGACTCCTCTCTCTCCAGAGCAAAGCCCTCCATTATAGCACCTGTCCCCATCTCTGGAGACAAAGTAGTCAGAGAGTTGGCCCAGCAATACTCCATTCTGTGACATTCACCATTCACAGCTGCTTGGAACAGCTCTAGTCCGATGTCCCAGAAGAGTACTGGCATAAGAAGGGGTAGGAGCTAGCCTGAGTGGGTAAGCAGGCCCGCTGTTGCCATGTCACGGTCATGAGAGGCTCCACCAAGCGCTCCAAGGGAAAGGGTAGAGGCTTCTGGCTGTGGGCTGGGCTCCATCCCCTCATAAAGCCCCACACCAACCCCCCACCTGCCTGGGGGCGTTGGAGGGACTCTGGGAGAGAGCAGCTTCCTTTCTTCTCTCTGGCTTTCATGTTGCAGTTGTCTTGGACTTAGCACCTAGAGGACAAGACACCTGTAGGTGCCAGGGCTGAGTTCAACCAGCTGAAGGTGCTCATCACCCACCCAGATTCCACGGGTGCCAGTGTGGACTGTGGTGGCACCTCAGGGAACAAGTGGCCTTCCAAGACACTGTCTTCTGTTACGCTACAACAGCCTCTCCAGCAGCCTCACTGGCGGATGTGACATCAGCAGACATGTCTCACTCACTCTGTCTCANCCCATTGCTCACTCAGCCCTATGGGCAGAGTAGACACAGGTTCTCAGAGAGTTGGCCCAGCAGCCCTCATGTACCCTACCTACTACANTCCCTCTTCTGACTAGATCATGTCTCTGCAGGACAGTGTGTGGGCTCCTCAGACACCACCAGCACAGGCTACTTGGTTGACTGGGGACCCTAAGGGCAGCTGCAAGGATGATTGCAGCGATGCCTGCCAACACTCCCCTCCTCTGTTCTCTGAGGTCATTATGGAGTTCAAGTTATGTGGACCCATACCATCACCAGAGCAGCTACCATGGTTTTCAGAGACAGACCCATGTGGCAGACTCTAAGGTGGTTGCTGCAAGGGGAGATCTCAGGAACAAACTGGGAAGGAAGCTGTTCTCTGAGCACCCTGATGCTGCTGTTCCTGAATCTCACCTTCCCTGGACTTTTGAGCCCTAAGGAACAACAACCATGTCTTTCTTTAGAGATTCCTTGAGTTGGGTTTTGTCACATTTGGCTAAATAGCAACTCTAACTCCCATCCCTTTTCTCCTTCCTGACACCTGGTCCCTAAAGTCAAAGAGACAAGGGGAGTCAGCCCCTGAATGTGTTCTAAATCATGGCCTCAGATACCATTTCTTTCACATTTGGGCCCTGAGCTCATCAGGATGCACCCGGAGCTGGCTCAGAATGTCACGGGATGGGGGGGTGGGGGGCACGGAACAAAAAAAGAAAAATCTGCATTCCCATATTCAAATGAGCTCCTGCAGGAGAGAGCAGACAGCATTTCCACTGAGGAAGTGACACAGTGAAGGACCAGACCCTGGCAAGCTCCTTGGCCACTGCAAGCTGCACGGCTGTCCTGCAACTAGCCCTTGGTGGCCCCTGTTCCCTCATTATTTCTCATTAGTGAGCNATGTCCATGCACAGCAGGAACAGAGCTCTGCAGGCAGTGGCACCAGGCTTACCCTTAGTTCAAGGGAGAAAGGTCTTTGCTGGCAGTGAGAAAAAAGCTGGAGGCAGAAGGCCGCCTGGGACAGCACCAGAGGTTGGCACTAGCTAAGCTGAGGCTGTAACCTGCAATGGGTTTCTTCAGCCCAAAGCTACTCTTGTCCTGGTCCTCAGTTAATGCANTGTATCTATCCTCTTGAGTGTGACTGAAATTCAATCTTGGAACATTCAAAACCTAACAGCCAGCATCCCCACCCTGCTCCATGTACTCAACATGCCCTATGCAGTATTTGAGCTCTAAACTCTGGAGGTAGGCTGGACTTCTCTTCCNCTTCCCTCCCACAGCTTATGTCAGCCTTGAAAGACATCCAGAGTCTTCAGGTCCCTTACTTGGACTTCATTACACAACTGCCTCCAGCTGGCTCTCGGCTTCCACCCTCCTCCTGCCCAGTTAACCCCACTGTGGCTGGGGACCTTTTAAGATGCCTCTCAAACCCTCTTGGAGTTCCTGACCCACCTCAAGGAAGCATCAGCATCCTAACCACAGCATAAGAAGCCTCTCCACTTTCCTTCAAAAGCCCTCCTAGCTGCCTCTCTGTGCTTCAGCCTCACTGGCTTCCTGGCTGTGTTAGACTGAGCCACCCTTTTCTGCCACTATCCACTTTCCCAAACCTGCCCCCCCCCGCCCCGCTTTCTCTTTTCTGTGTCTGTGACCTAATGAACACTTCTCAATGGGAAATCCCTTTAAAAATCAGAATCTGTCCCTAATCAACATGGGGCTCACCACCTATGGTAGGGCTGGAGGTGAAGAGAGTGACCTATGAAAGAGACTTGGTCAGAAGTAGAAGAGCAGGTCCTTGGCCTCTCTGGGTCCCTTCCCCTCTCTGTTCCATGCTCCAGTTCCCACCCTGCTGTAGCTATCACGTGTGTAGGTCTTGGGAGCTTACCTTCATGTCTAAGGGGTCTGAATCCTGGCTAAGCCACCATTCTCTGCTGGCCAGAGCTACTCACCCCTCTCTGATGTCCTTAGCCTTAGGCCTCCCCAGGAGCCTCAAGAAGAACAATATACTCCCTGGTGGGTTATTTGAAAGGGATACTAGCGGTGGCTTCTTTTTTTTTTTTTTTTTTTTTTTTTGTCACCAACTCTAGCTCCTAGACACTTGTGCCTGTCCTCTGCACATGAAGTACCACAGAAATGTCTCTGTTCATAGCATATGCCTGGCAGGACAGCAACTATCTTTATAGGCCATTGTCCCCAGCCTGTGTGCCTACAGGAGGCTGTCCCTGAAGCATAGGATGCAGCTGCTCCTCCAGGATGTGGGTTCCTGATTTTGGACCACTCCTGGACTCTTTTACTGAGAACTGGTCTCCTAACCAGATGCTGCATATGTGGGTACATGTGCCCATGGATGGAGACTCTGAAAGCTCTTGCATGGTGGCATAGGCTTGCTTACCCACTCATGGTGGCATGAGGGATAAGCAATGATAACCTGAACCAGGAGAAGGAGGCCACAGGTATGCTCCTTGAAGGGCTATTTCTTTGGAGTTTGCTCCTGGGATGGGTCCATGGCCAGGCATTCAGAANTAGCAGGAACAAGGGTTCAGAATATAGGATTAGAGCTTTGGGGTTCACATGAGCCTCCACTGTGGCCACTGCATTTCACTAACATGCCAGTCATAAGGTACACTCAGGTGGGTGTCTGCACATGATACACAAACTGTTATGCTCATATCACATGGCATCCACGTGGTCCTGTGTCAAGGCTCTCTGTCTCCATCAACAGGCCTTTTCCTCCAAGGTTCCTGGCTCACCAGGACACTAGGCATTGCCTCTAGCCTAGTGTTCCTTTATCTACACAAGGCTCTCCCTGGGAGAATCCACCAGGGTAGGGTGCCACATAGTGACCTTCCCTATTTATGCATTGCNTTGGTCCAATCAGAGCCAGCCAAGTTCCTGTTCCTGTGTGCTTTCCANACTGGTATCTCTGCTGGCCTCAGAACCCTCCATTTCAGTGCTGAACCAGGACTATGGCCCTTGAGAGGGTGAATTCTAGGTCTGCGTGGCCCTAAACAGGTGANTCTATATAGAGCAGTGGCTCTCAACCTTCCTAAAACTGTGACCCTTTAATACAGTTCCTCTTGTTGTGGTGTCCTCCAATCATAAAACTATTTCGTTACTACTTTATAGCTGTAATTTTTTCTACTGTTATGAATCATAACAAAAATATCTGAGATGCAACTCAGAGGGGTCACGACCCACAGGTTGAGAAANACTGACATAGAGTGTCTGGGGACTAATGAGGTCATGCATGCAAGGGGTGAGTCTGGCCTATAGGGGGCACACATCACTATCAGCCATTGTCCTTAGCAAACCTCTGGGCTAACTCAAGCTCCCTGCTGTTTCTGGCCTCCATTTTTGTAGAAAGATTTCCAGGCTCCAAGAGATGGAATAGCTTCCCCCAAGATCACACAGCTGAACCTTCAATGCTAGGGTCTGAAGTGACCTTGGCTAGGTGTCCTAATGGAGCTTGGCATCCTCAGAGTTCCTATGATGGTGCAGGGAGCTGGCCTGTAGGATGTGGGCATTCTACCTGCTCTCCATTTGTGTTGAACATTCTGTAACACCAGCATTATCAGCACCATAGAGAGCTGTGGGGCAGAGGGGTTGAATTGTGTCCACCCAGCTGCTGGCCACCAGGGAAGTGCCCTTTTTCCCAGGTGGTTCCCAGGTGGTTCTCTGGGGGTGAGAAGCAAGTAGAAGCATCTACTGAGGCCTGGACAGGAGCAGCTCCTGAAGGGTGGGCCTCCATGTTACCTGGTCCTGAGTTCTTCAAAAGGTTCCAACCTCCACTTGTGATTGGTGGGCCAGGTAAATGACTAATACCAGGGTAGTTCAGAATGGGGCTGGGACTGGCTAAGACTTCACAAGAATTTTTGCAAACTTTTGTTAACTATCTCCCTCAATCCTGTGTCAAGATGGGGACATTGAAGCTCCAGCCAGTAAATGTCATCTAGGGATACCTCTACACTCCCTCCAACTCTATCTCCTGAGGACTCTGGGAATTCTGAACATGTCCAGTTTGACTCACTTTGTCAGANGTAGTTGAGAGAGCAGAACTTCGGGAGGTGCTGGGTAGGGCTGGAACAGTGAGCTCTGCCCAGCACTTCGGGCCACAGGAAGGCTTGAAGGGCGTGGTTGACCATGCCCACGAGGTCAGACGGAGCTTGTCGCCCATTTCCAGGACACATTCTACTTTGGCCACTAGTTAGGTGCCTGAACCCAGCACAGCTTCTGGAGAAATCAGTGTGGTGCAGAGGGGAGCCTAGGGGCTCCTAAGAACAGATCAGGGAGGGATTTCTGGAGAGATATGTTGGAATCCACCCCTCCCCCACAGAAGCTTCCTGGGTGTCGTTGAGGGGCTGAGACCGTGAGCCTGGGGTAGAGGATCCTCTTTGCCAGCAGCCCTGAGGCTAGAACAGAAAAATGCCTGTCCCCACTGCTCAAAGTTTTCAGAGGACCACTTGGGTTGGGGGGAGGGGCAGGTCCCCACATGACCAACAGCTGACTGTCAGTGTAGGGTGCTTGGAGCAGTGCCTGGGGTCCCCCTCCCCCACACTCACACAGACTGCATTTCTGTCCGCTTTGAGGCATCCACTGATGTGTGCCGCTGGTGACAGAGGACAGTCGCTGCTTCCCTCTCCCTCGGGCACTGTTCCCTGTCTGATGTCTGATGTCTGACTATTCGTGGGTCTCAGCCCGATGCTGGGTAGCTGCTTCCCTGACTATAGATGTCTGTGTGTCAGAGCGTGGGTGTGTCTGTCTGTCTGCAGGGAGCCTGCTGACTCTGTCCTTGACCTCCAGTATTTGTGTCAGAGGAGGGGGCCAGCTCTCCTCCTCCCCCTCTCATGGGCACTAACGCAGCTGCCACCACCCTGGCTACACCCAGAACTCAGTGACCTCGCTTGTCCACTGCAGCAATGACCACCCTACTGAGCTATCTCAGGGGCATTGGTGACCCGAACCACGCTGCTTTGTGGGTCGCCCCTCCACCCAGAGCTGCTGAGTCCTGGGTGAACGTGCTCAGCTCTGGGCTGGGTCCGCTCAGGCTCGTTTTTTCCCTTATGTAACTCCACATCTGTGTGCGCCTCGCAGGTCACCCTGGACCCTGTTCTGAGCTCTGTCTAACCACGTGGAGACTGAGACCCACAGTTCTGTGCATAAGAGGCTGGAGAGAACCCCTGTCCCCGGCGACTCTTTTAGAGACCCCTCCCCAATACTTCTTTGAACATTTCTTACCCCAGAATCCTACTTGTCCAAAGCAATATGCGAGAGGGAATCCTGGGGCGTAAGTTCCCCAGAGCTGGGGTGCAGCCATTTCCCCACCTCACCCTGTCCCAGAACCTCACAAGCTCAGGGGCTACGGACAAGGGTGGAAGAGGGATCACCAGGGTCGAGGGCACGAGAGCGGACGGATAGTCAAGGGACCAGCTTCTAGGTGCGACCTCAGACATGGCCCCCAACCCTCTGGTTGGTTAGTGTCCNGGCTGGGCTCTGAGCCAGCCGCCGTGAGCACCCGGGTAGGGGCTCTAGTCGGCCGGCGGGCACGCGGCGCTGTCCGTGGTGCTGCCCGCGCCGGGCGGGGCGGAGGCGGGACGGAGGCGGGGCGAGGGCGCCAGCCAATGGCGGGGGCTCTGCGCGGGGCGCGGGGCGCACTCGGCTGCGCGCTGAGCTCGGGGTGCACCGACGCGCCGCGGGCAGCTGGAGCTCGGCTTTGCTCTTGCTGCAGCAGCCGTGCCGCCCGCCCCACTCCGCTCAGATTCCGACCCCAGCCCCCTTTGCACAGCCCTCCCGGACTCCAACCCAGGCTCTCATACCCGGCCCCGCGGACCATGCTCCGGGCGCCCCCCGGAAAACCGGGCTGGGTGAAGAGCGGGCAAAGACTAGGCTCCCGAGCAGGGGCCCCACCCGGCCGCCCTTCTTTCGGCCCGCACCCTGCCCTGTGTCCCTGAGCCGTGTGAGCCTGCTGGGCCATGGAGCGCGCGCCGCCCGACGGGCTGCTGAACGCGTCGGGCGCTCTGGCCGGTGAGGCGGCGGCCGCAGGCGGGGCGCGCAGCTTCTCCGCTGCCTGGACCGCTGTCCTGGCTGCGCTCATGGCGCTGCTCATCGTGGCCACAGTGCTGGGCAACGCTCTGGTCATGCTCGCATTCGTGGCGGATTCGAGCCTCCGCACCCAGAACAACTTCTTTCTGCTCAACCTCGCCATCTCCGACTTCCTCGTGGGTAAAGCCCCCAGACCCCGTCCGCTGCCCGAGTCCAGGGGCGCTGAGCCCGGGCTGGGCGATGGGGCTTGGCGCTCCGACCTGGGGTGGCTTCTCAGGGTTCGGGCCTGGGGAGGGGACCTCTAGAAACCTTAGGATGGTGGGCGCGGGCGAAGTTCCTCGCCTCCCGGGCCGCAGGACGGGGGCTGGGTAGCAATGTCCCCGGGGAGGCTGCCTCAGTCGGCGGGAGCTCAACAAGGCGCAAGGCGCAGCAACCGCGGGTGCAGCGCTGGCTCCTGCGCCGAACCAAACAAAGGCAGCGGCGCCGGACTCAGGATGCTGTGAG
>LZPO01055070.1:604112-625681 GCA_001675575.1 Neotoma lepida
GTTCCCGACAGGGGGAGGGGGGGCGGGGCACGCGGTGGGGGCCGGAGCGCCAGACACCTGTTGGGGCTGGGAGCTGCTGCGTCTCCCAGACGCTGGAAGCCGGTTTGGGCGGCGAGAGCGGCTGGCGCGGCTGCAGCCAAGAACCTTTTAAGCCAAGAGAAAAGCTTTCTCGGTTTTTAAGCTGAGAAGGGAGGCGGTCCAACAGCCAGGGTAGGGATGGATGATTGGCTCCAGTACCAGACAGCTAGGGAGGACATATACCCCCTTTTCCTCCTTTGGCGGTTGGTAGGGTTGGCAGAAGCCAAGGTCCTGGGTCCAGAGGTCCTTATGTGGAGGTCCTTCCTCCTGCCTCCAGGTCCAGAAGACATCGGTGGTCTGGAGGTTTTGTGGAGGCTGGAGGCTGGCAGCTGCTCAATTGTGGGGGGACAGGGTAAATAGAATTGCTGGTCCCAGAAAGGTGGCTACCCTATGGGGGCCAGGTTCTGCCCTCTCTCCATATGGTCGGTCGGTCTGACCCCNAATCTTGAGCCATGGTCCCACCACAGCTGCTCTCCCCTAGGTGCCTTCTGCATCCCCTTGTACGTACCCTATGTGCTGACGGGCCGCTGGACCTTCGGCCGGGGCCTCTGCAAGCTGTGGCTGGTGGTAGACTACCTGCTGTGTGCCTCCTCAGTCTTCAACATCGTGCTGATCAGCTATGACCGATTCCTGTCAGTCACTCGAGCTGTGAGTTCTGGGATGTGGGTATTAGAGTTTACTCTGTGTGTTGGGGGGCACTGAACAAGGAATGGCTGCTGCTGAGCTGTAGGCAGATGCCTGGTGGGCTTGCTCCCTTTTGACACGTGAGCCACTTCTCAGTGACCATTAACTGCCAATAGTACTAGCATGGGACAGACAGGAGGTTAGCTTGGAATCGCATACTCTTGCAGGAAGGGGTGTCAATGTACAACCTCTGTCCTGGGCAGGTCCAGAATCCCTGGAACTGAAGGAGGGTCTTCATCCTTCGTACTTTTGTGTNCACGAACGTGTACACACATAGCCCCAGGAAGGCTGGCCACAGCTCCTAGCTGCATAAGCTCCAGTGGTGTGGAGTGGAGCAGCAGCTCTTGCTTGATGGCTCACTCACCTCAGATTTTATCAGGGGGCATCCTGAGGATCGGCTTGCAAATAGTACCAGCATGGAGCCCTCTTGAGCCTCCCTAGGTCCCTTCCATCCCTTGAACCACTGAGAACGTGGTGCAATCACAGGGCTATTGTGATGGGTGCCCAGTATAAAGCTGGCATGTGGCAGGTGTGCCCTAGACCTGTGGTTAGCACAAGCTCTGATTGTTGGTCTTGTGGTTCCCAAGGTGGCTATCAAGGACACTTCTTCTTTCAGCTGTCCCACTGAGGCTCCATAGCAGGATTCTTGCCCCCTCCTGCACCCTACCCCTTGTTTACTGGTTGCACTTGGAGGTTAGACATGCTGTGTCTTGGAAAAGACTAAATGGCCCCACCTCCCCACCTCCCTACCTTTTCTAGGCATTCTCCTTCTAGAAGAGGAGACAGAGTACTTAATTATTGTGTGTGTGTGTGTGGGGGGTCTCCAGCAGTGGTTTCCCTCTGTATTCCCAGCTCCAATACTGGGAGAAAGGAAGTACTGGAGCAAAGACAGGGCAAAGTCCTTTCCCCTCCCGCACAGCTAGCCGCTGAAGATGGCTCTGGCCCTTGCAAGAAGCAAGAATCAGAAACAGTTGTGTGTGGCTCCTGGGTGTGGCTAATCTGGGCGCTAGCAATGCAGTAACCAAAGGCAGGAGGACCCCATGGAACTTGTAGCTGGTGGGGGATGGTAAAGAGGCAAGATTCTGGTTGGTTGTGGGGGGCCTGAGGCTCTGGGAGAGTGTCGGAGCATCAGCCAGGGGACACAGGCACAGGAGGATTTGTGGAGAGAAGGAACATGGCACCTTGCCCATGGCAGACACAGAGGCCCAGAGGCTGCTCTGAGCTTCCAGTCCAATGTTCCTGACCTCTTGATCTGTACAACCTCCCACAGGTCTCCTACCGGGCCCAGCAGGGGGACACACGACGGGCAGTGAGGAAGATGGCACTAGTGTGGGTGCTGGCCTTCCTGCTGTATGGGCCTGCCATCCTGAGTTGGGAGTACCTGTCTGGTGGCAGCTCCATCCCCGAGGGCCACTGCTATGCTGAGTTCTTCTACAACTGGTACTTTCTCATCACGGCCTCCACTCTCGAGTTCTTCACACCCTTCCTCAGTGTCACCTTCTTCAACCTCAGCATCTACCTGAACATCCAGAGGCGCACCCGCCTCCGGCTTGATGGCCCCCGTGAGGCTGGTCCAGAACCCCCACCTGACGCCCAGCCCTCACCACCTCCAGCTCCCCCCAGCTGCTGGGGCTGCTGGCCAAAAGGGCATGGGGAGGCCATGCCACTGCACAGGTATGGGGTGGGTGAGGCGGGCCCTGGTGTTGAGGCTGGGGAGGCTGCTCTTGGGGGTGGCAGTGGTGGGGGTGCTGCTGCCTCACCCACCTCCAGCTCTGGCAGCTCCTCGAGGGGCACTGAGAGGCCACGCTCACTCAAAAGGGGCTCCAAGCCATCAGCATCTTCAGCATCCCTGGAGAAGCGCATGAAGATGGTGTCCCAGAGCATCACCCAGCGTTTTCGGCTGTCACGGGACAAGAAGGTGGCCAAGTCTCTTGCCATCATTGTGAGCATCTTTGGGCTCTGCTGGGCCCCGTATACACTCCTAATGATCATCCGAGCTGCTTGCCACGGCCACTGCATCCCCGACTACTGGTATGAGACGTCCTTCTGGCTTCTGTGGGCCAACTCAGCTGTCAACCCTGTCCTCTACCCGCTGTGCCACTACAGCTTCCGCAGAGCCTTCACCAAGCTCCTCTGTCCCCAGAAGCTCAAGGTCCAGCCCCATGGCTCCCTGGAGCAGTGCTGGAAGTGAGCAGCTGCTCCATCCTTTTGTGGCTGTGCCCTTGTACTTGTTTCATGGGCAGCCCNGGTGTGGGCCCTGCCTTGTCCATGGCCGCTCTAAATGCCATGACAGCCTCTTAGATCATCAGCCCTGCAGTGGGGCAGCCTGCTAGGCTGGCCAGGGGCCCTCACTGGTGGAACTGGAGTGTGCGGGCTGGCTCTGCCACCACATTCTCCTTTACCCCAGAAGAGACAATCCAGGAGTCCCAGGCATGCATTCCACCTCCACAGACAGCGCAGTGCCAGTGGTGTCCCCTTTTGCACACTTAGTGGTTGGTGTCCTCTCTAATGCAAACCTTGGTGTGTGTTCCAGGCTCCTGCCCCAGCAGTGTGCCCTGCATGTGCACACACCCACCGCACACCCACCACACACTGCAATACCTTCCCTCTCCCAGACAATCTGGGGATGATGCCCTTTGCTGCCTTTGTCTCTTGCTTAAGCCCAGAGCCTAGTTCCTTTAACCTTATCCCTTCAACTCTTTGCCCCACAAAGTGTCAAGTGCCCCAGGAACCTTGAAGCCTTTCTCTGCTTTTCCATTCTGGATGTTTTCAGGAAGATGGAAGAGAAGAAAACACGTCTGTGAACTTGATGTTCCTTGGATGTTTAATCAAGAGAGACAAAATTGCTGAGGAGCTTGGGGCTGGATTGGCAGGTGTGGGCTCCCACGCCCTCCTCCCTCAGTGCTGCAGCTTCCGGCTGAGCTGCGCCAGCTGCTTCTACCCGCCCCACCCCCAGGCTTGGGACGATGGCCCTACTGGCAGTGATGCCTACTCAGCTGGCCAAAGCCTGCCCTGCTTGCCCCATCTGTGCAAATCAGAATTTGGGGGTGGGTGCATGGGTTGTTGGGCAGAGGGGTTCTTGATTGCTCTGGGTGTCCTGGGGCTTATAGGGGAGTCAGCAGGAGAGCAGGCTGGGGATACCTGGGAGGACCACTTTGCCTTGTCCTGTGTAACCACCTCAGGCCTCTGCATGCTCTGCCGTCTTTGTGCCCTGGTGTGCTGCCTCTGCCAATGTGAAGACACAATAAAGTGTATTTTTTTATTGGTGCTGACTTTTGAGGACTTTGTGGGAGTAGCTATTATTCAGGGTTCCAATTGGAGGCCCCATGGAGACAAGAATGTGACCTTGGTATTCTAACTGGGGAACTAGGTGGGAGAAAAACCAGGNTGTCATCCCAGGATTTGGTTCCCACAAAGGACTGTTCCCAGCAGTACCCCATCACAAAACTCAAGGACTTGTAGGGACAGAGACCCAGCTTCTGCCCTTTTTTCAGGAGGGTGGCATGGTACTGGAATGGCTCACATATGCCTTCAGAATCCAGATCTGCAGCACCAGTGTAGCCAGTCTGTTCCAAAATAGTTACTACTCAGCTTTCTTGCCAGAAATCATTCATTGTCATGGCTTTGACCTTACANGCTGGTAACCTGGCTGTGTGCTGGCAAGACACAGGCCCCAAGAAGAGCCTTGACCATGCCTCATGCTTCGAGAGAAGCTCAGGAAAGTGGTAGCAAAGGGGCTGGTGGGACCAGAGAGGGCTTCTGGGGTTATGAGGACTGCAACTGGGCNTGTGGGGACTGAGCGATACAGGAGCACCATCCCAGGCAAAGATCTGGCAGTGGGCTGTGGTTGAAGGTTGGGGACAGTAGGAAGAAGACAGGATGGAAGGTGAGTGGGTGATACTGCTTTCAGTGGACAGCCTTATGGCTAGCCTCACCACCTGGAACAGGACAGCCTGGCCTTCATGTCACCCCACCACTACCTTAATCTTCAGAAACTTCACCTTTCCTCCTCTGAGCAGGAAGGGAACTTGCCACCATAGCCTCACAGCCAAGCACCATTCGGTCATCACTGTAGTGAGGGATGCCACACCCAAGCAAAGCTCCATGGTAGCTCAGTGCTGCACAGGGGAAGCAGCCATGAAGCTTTCCTCCTGTATCCAGATGTGCTCTCCCTGCAGCTGCACCTGTACTTGTCTTTCCCAACTACTTGACAGCTCCCAAAGGGCAGAACCTTCCCCGCTTTTGTCTCTCTCTCTCTCTCTAGATTTGAGAAAGATCCTCTGGGCTCAAGCAGGACCTTCTTCCTCAATCGAATCACTCAGGCCCTTCCTTAGTCATTAGAGTATGTAGTGAGCCTGGGGGTTCTGGACCTTCCTTCATAGTCATTGTCTCCTGTGCCTTACTGGCCCAGGCTGAGCCCTGTCCTGAGCAGTTGGGAATGGTGAGAGTGGATGCCACCTTCTTTGCTCAGCACTCCCCCCATCTTGTCCCTGAGAGCTGAGAGGTTTTGTGGCTCCCCCAGNAGGCTGGCACTAGCTCCCTCACCCTTCACCGGCCTGGCCTCCCCAGCGGGTGTCTGTCCCCAAAGCCAAGAGCGATCTGGGGAAGGACAAAGGACTGCTCTCTCCAGCGATGGGCACTTTCAGCTTAGCCAGCGCCCAAGCTGCCCCTCCACCCGGCCCTACTAAATGGCTACAAATTGGAGGATAAAAGCACAGGCTTTCAAGCAATTTTGCCTTCAATCTCTGGAAACTGCCGCTCCCAGAGTCGCTGTGTGAGGACGGAGGAGGAGAGAAGAAAGACACGGAGTCTATTGGGCCCGAGTCTGCAGCAAACAAACAGGCGGAGGGGGCCTTCTGCAATTCCAGTCACTCTCATAGTCCCAGCCTGGAGGACACAGAGCTGTGCTGGGGCCCAGCAGTGCAGCTGTTGTTTACTGAGCACCTACTGTGCCCTGGTGCCAGGGAACTAGGTTGCCAGCAGAGGAGCACAGATGTGGGCCCTGAGCCAGAGGTAGAGGACCCTTGGGATAAGCAGTACAAGATCATAGTTGCTCTGGGTCTGGGAGGAAGACCAGCTACTTGGATTATAAGTCCAATTTATAAGACNTAAGATTATAAGACATCTACTTGGATTATAAGTCAGGGCCATGGCCAGGCTGAGGGCCACCTGGAGGAGCGGGTCTCAGAGCCAGCAGGGTCCCCTGGGTGCTGACATGGGCTGCACATGTCAGTCATCTCCTCACCCTTGACAATGACTCTGAAGATGCCCCATGAGGAAACGTCCTGACATACGAGCTGGGGACCTTCCTAGACTAAATGAAGAGCCTAAGCTACTGGGGGCCCCATCAGGTAAACCCAGTCCCCTCCTCCACAAAAGGAGAAATGACCCAGAGCCAGGCCTGTGAGTGGGGATGGCTGGGCTGGCAAGAATTCCAGAGCCCTGTTGTACAAAAGCCACATGGCTGGTGACCACCTCTCTGTTTTCCATCCTATCTCAGTGCTTCTGCATAGGTTTCAGGGTGTGTGGAACCTTTAACCAGCAGTTAATGGTGTTCATGCTGTGTGCTAGCCAAGGTAAGCACCTGTGACCCCTCAGTACTGTGCACAGTCTCCATTCTGAAGACACTCCCCATGTCACACATCGGCAGTTGGCAAGGAGCCAGCAGCATTTGAAGCCAAGCCTGATGTGGAACCCACACTCCTTCCACTACATCGCTTCCTCACTGAGCAGTTACTGTGCTTTAGATACCGTGGGGTGGCAGTGTCTGAGCTGGACCCTTGTGGAGAACTCTGCCCTTCTGGAGGACAGCATCCAAGCTCCTATCACCTGAGTGGCTGGTGGCTGGCAGGGGTTGCCCCAGGGTGGGAAGGAAAGCAGGGTGTTTGAGAGAGACTCTGCTGATCTCAACACAAAGAATTTGCTGTTGAGATTTTGAGATGGGGTTTTATGTAGCTCAGGCTGGTTTCCAATTCATTATGTAGTTGAGGATGATCTTGAACTTCTGATCCTCCTGCCTCCACCTTCTGGTGATAGGATTCTAAGCATGAGCCACCACACCTGGTTTTATGTAGCACTGGGAATGGAGCCCAGAGCCTCGAGCATACCAAGCAAGCTCTCACCAACTGAGTTACCCCTCCAGCCCTCAAAACACTTGCTGAGTTGGGTGGTACACACCTTTAATTCCAGCACTTGGGAGGCAGAGGCAGATGAATTTCTGAGTTCAAGGCCAGCCTGGTCTACAGAGTGAGTTCCAGGATGGCCAGGACTACACAGAGAAACTCTGTCTCGAACCCCACTCCCCAAACAAACAAACAAAAACAAAAAACCAACACTTTCTGGGCACTCACTGTATGCCCTCCACTGTGCTGAGACAAGGAGTCAGGAAAGCGGCCCCTGCCTTCCCTAAGCAGCAGATGAGTCAGCGCTGTGGGGAAGAAAAGAGAGGAACCATGGAGTCAAGGCTCAGTTGCCCAGGTGGCAGAGAATTGTGCTTCAAAGGGACACTGAGACTTTGAGGCCAAGAGTTGCCCCAGCTTCCCCAGCTGGTCTGTGCTGAGGCTAAAAGTAGAACCTAGCCATCTTAAGGGAATACCCAGTCCTCTGACCCATGCCAGCATGTATGAGCATCCAGGTGGTTCACAACACTCACAGTGTTGGGGGTCCTAGGCTCTGCTCCTCTGCAGCTTGGGCTCTGGGGCTCAGCACATATGAGCATCCAGGTGGTTGTGAGTGTTGGGGTCCTAGGCTCTGCTCCTCTGCAGCTTGGCTTGGGGCAGCTAGGTACCAGCATCACTCAACTATGCAGTCTGGCAGGACTCCCCTGCCCCCCCCCGCCCTTCCACCACCCGCCAGCAGGAAGTGGCTCTTGGGCTGCTGCAGGCCTCCTGTCATTACCACAATTGCTCCACTGTTGGCAGTGCCCGCACCTGCTGTCAGTGGGTAGTGCCACCCTAACCTAGCATTAAGTGCTTGGGTCCCACCTCTCTTCAGGAAGGCAAACTTCAGGGGGTGGGTACTGGCTAGGGGAGGGCCCACTGTCTGCACCTATACCTGGAGGGGCCACCTTCCCACTGCTTCTCTCTGTCTCAACTCCACAGTGGGGCAAACACAGATCAGGAATGGTAGGATGGGGAGTCTAGTCCAGACTGGCTGTTTCCTAGCTGTGTGGCCCCAGTAGGTCCCTCAGCCCCAGGACCAAAGAGTCCTTTCTTTCCCTCGGGNCCAATGAAGACAGAGGGACATCTCAATTCTGATGTCCAGGCCTTATGACACATTGACGACCACAACTGGGATGGAGACACCAGGGACCCTAGAGGATGCTTTGGCTGTGTAGAGGCCAGGGAAAAACCTCCCTGTACCCTGGTACCAGCCCAGGAACTATGACCAGACCATGATGACACCAAGGACAGCTTTGGGCAGTTACACCATGCCCCAGGCCCTACTCTGAGTCCTTTTCTTAAACTCTAGTTTTCAAATACAGTGACTTCTATTATTCCCATTTTACAGATGCGGAAGCTGAGGCACAGAGGGNTTAGGCGGCTTAACATCCCACAGCTGATAAAAGGCTGAGCCACAGCTGGCTCCTTCTGTGATTACTTCTCAAGTTGTTTAGCACCCAGGGCTACCTTCTTGTACCTCTCTCGAGCCCAACCTGATAGGCCCTGCTCAGGAGCTGCATTCTTCCCCCCAGAACCAGTCCCTCCTCACATTTAGTTCTGTGGGGTCACAGCACCCTGCTTTAGATGACCATTGAGTCATCACTTGGGAGGTGGAGGCAGGAGGTGCAGAACTTCAGGGTCATCTTTGACTGCCGAGTGTGTTGAAGCCAGCCTTGGACGCTTGGGGCTCTGTCACACAACAAAAGGAAATGAAGAAAGGGGAGCCAGCTGTGGCTTATGCCTGTGATCATAGCACTTGGAGGGATCTAAGGCAGAAGGACCATCTTAGATTTGAGGCTAGCCTGGGCTATGGTGAGTTTCTGGACAGCCTGGGCTACCTGTCTCAAAAAATACAAATAAATAAATAAACAAACGAAGAAATAAAGGCAGGAAGGAAGAAAGTAAAGAGGATAAAGCAAGACCTAAATAAACCCAGAAGTTCAAGCATTAAATCCCACAGCCCCACTGGCATCTGGTGCCTTGACATGAGCTAAAATGGGCTTGGGCAGCTCTGCTTGGGCTCTGTTTGCAACCCACATGGCCTCTCTCTTGGGCTGGTCCAATTTATTGTCAGTAGCTTTCTTTAGCAGATAGTCCATATTTCTGGCATCTCCAAAATCCTGGGGTCTTGGCTGTAGTTTAGGCTTCACCTTCACAGCTCCATCTATTGCCTCCTGGCAGGACTTTGGTTGTCTTAGGCTGTTTTCTTCTTTAGACAGGGCCTCCCTCTGTAGCTCAGGCTTATCTGAAACTCATGACAACCCTTCTGCCTCAGTCTCCCAAATACTGAGGTCACCATGCTCAGCCCAAAATTCTCGCTGTAAATATGGCTAAAAGTAGCCAGCAATATTCACACCACAACCCTGAAGGCTGAGTGGCCTTCAGGGTTGAGACTTGATTAACTAGTCCTTTATTTTAAAATTCTTCCTCACATAAAGTCTCAGGGCATAGCAAAATGTAGGCAAATTCCTGGCCAGACTATATACGAATGATGTCTTGTGCAGACCCTGTAGTCTCCATCTCTCCCTGAAATNTCATCAGTATAATCTTTCTGTCCACTTCCTACCATCATTCTGCCCCNGTGAGCTCCCACCAGAACGGCTTAGTAGAAGATGAACTCACAGAGCTTGGCACAGTGCTNCATGACTATAATCCACCCTCATGAGACAGAGGAAGGAGGATCTCTGTAAGTTTGAAGCCAGCCTCATCTACATGAATTCAGGCCATCTAGGGCTACATAGTGAGACTCTGCCTCCGATAAACAAACTGAGATTACTGACTCAGTGGTTTACTCTTGTAATCCCAGCACTTGAGAGGAGGAGGCAGGAGGATTGCTGCAATATAAAGCCAGCCTCTTGAAACAAGACAAGCCCACTTTATACCATTCTAGGGCTTCTCTAGCCCACATCTCCAAACTTCCAAATTCTTCCTATAGACCAGTTGCTCTGAAGGCTTNCAGGCTGGGTGTAGTCACAGTAACAACCTCACTTCTCTAGTACCAGTTTTTTGTACTAGTTACATTAGTGCCACTCTAAGAAGACAGCTGACAAGAGCAACCAAAGGGAAGAAGGATTGAACTGTTCCAAAGGTTTAGTGTGCACTCACTCTACCTTATAGCTGAGCAGACATCATTAAGGAGTGTCATTTGTAGTAGCTAGGAAGCAGATAGAAAGGAAGGCTGCAGCATGCATAACTTCAAATGTCCCCCAGTGCTTTAAAGAGACATTTCACATTCAAATCATAGAAGGGAGACACAATAATGAGGAGGATCCACAGACTTTCTCCAATCCCATAACCTAGGCTCAACACCCCTTAGTCCACTGTGAGCTCCAACCACTCCTCTACAGCCCCATGGCTTGCACAAATGAGGCTCCTCACCCCGGAGTGCCACCATGAGGGCAGGTATCTTAGCAGAGGATAGCAGCTGCTGGGCCATCCCATCAGACACCAGGAAAGCAGTGGTTGCAAGCAGCTTTTCTCCCTGGGCTGCCTCCCAGGCTCATCCTCTCAGCAAACAGTTCTGAGCACAGCTGAAGAGCAGGTGACCACTGCAGCTGGGCCCTCTTCCAGAGCTGCTCACTAAACTCTTTTCCTCTTGAGGTTTCTGCAGATCCACATGCTGTGGTAGGTATGAAGCTCCATGTGCCCTTCACCTGGTTCTCAGTAGAGCCTCAGGCAGGATGCCCAGCAGCTGCAGGGTCAACTAGGAGTCTGACATCTGCCTCAGCATTTACCCACCGCATACCATGCAAGTGCAGACGTGTGTTCAGTTCTGCTTGGCTAACCTTGCACTGTGGTGTAGTATTCCATTCGCTCATCCTCAAGAGCCTTTCAGTGGCAGTAAGTGCACTCCCATTGTGCAGCTGCCGCCGTCCACCTCAGGAACATGTTTTGTTTCTAGACAGGGTTGATGTGTAGTCTAGGATTAATCTTCTTACCTCAACCTCTTAATTGCTTGGACTATGGGTATGTTTTTCTATGCCTGGATCTCAACAATGCTTTCATTTTCTCACTGGTGCCTGATACAGGCCAAACCTGAAGTTCTAAGATGCTTTTCACACATGTAGACTCTGAGGGCTGCTCTTGCTGCCTGCCCCTGACTACCCGGGCTGCTCCTCTACTTCCAGTGGTCAGTTAGGATCTTGAGGATATCTGGATTTAGAGTTACATCCTTAAAAAGAGAACAAGTTGGGTGTGGTCTCCCACACCTGGAATACCAGTGCTTGGGAGGCTGAGGCAGGAGGATTATGCATTTGTGGTTATCCTGAGCTACATAATAAGACCCTGTCAACAAAGGGAGACAGGGAGGGGACACAGGGTAGAGGGGCAGGGAGGCAGTGGCCCATCAAGATAGAAGTAGGGATTAGAGTAATACAGGCACAAGTTGAGGTCACCTGGGGCCCTTCCCAGAGTCTTAAGAGTGAGCATAGCTCTGTGCCGCCTGCCAACTCAGATTTCTGGTCTCACTTTATATGTAGACAGCTCATCTCTGTCCCATACTACCTTCTTGGGTCTCTGTCTCTGCTGAACTTCTCTACCAGAGGAAGCCCAGGTTGGGCTATGTGCTGGGCACTGTGGGGCCCAGATAGCAGAGTGTGAGCTACAAGGCCTTTGAAGGCCCAGTCAGTGTCTCTTTGTTGATCAGGGCAGATACAGGGCACCCAGACAGGAAGGGTGGGAGCCAAGCAGTACTTACCAGCAGCAGCCAAGGTCCCATGCCATCTGCCATCCAGACAGTTGCTGCTCATGATTCGAATCACCATGGAGGGAAACCTGGTGAGGTTCTAATTGATTGGGAAGTCTGCAGCACCCCTTAGTTTACCTAGGCATTTTCTGTCCCTAGACACAGGATACGTGTCTTCTTGCTTCTATTTCAACAAAAGTAGGAAAGAAATAGGGCAGGGGAATCTGTGTGTGTAGAGAAGGGGAAGTAGAAGAGGGACCTCTACAGTGCTTTGACACACCTGTAATGGCTGTGAGGATAAGCTGATAGCAAGAGTCCCTTCCTTGTGTGTTCTTGAAGCCCTGCAGGAGCTGGAGGCGAGGCTCCTGGAGCAAAGGTGTCAGGTCTGAGTAGGGAGCAGAGTCAAAAGCTGGGAAACTTAGGGGAACTCTGTACCCCAAATCTTGGGCTCCATCCTCAGTCCTGCTTCCAGAAAGTCCTGGGAGTAGACAGGCTGCAGCAGATGCCCATAGGCAATCAGTGACAGATGACTGTCAACAGGAGACAGATTGTGGAGTCCCAGCAAGGGCAGGCTATACCCCACAGGCAAATGTGCCAGGCGAGAGCACCCAGGAACAGAGGGAAACTGGCTTGCTGTGCTGTCTGGGAAATGTCACCAGTCAGTGGGGACAGATGTTGGAAGATTGGAAGAATCCAGAAGCATAGGAGAGATTGGGAAACAACACAAGGCAGATGTGTGCTCCAGACAGCTTGCCATGGCACTGCAGCTTCTCCAACGCTCCCTATGGCCAGACTTTGGGCTACTCTGGGGGAGAGCCCAGCAATACCCCAAATGGTCATCAGAAGCTCAAACAATTCTTTGGAAATGGCCAGGAGAGAAGTATGAAGTTCAGCTTAAGGCAGGGCAGGGCTACTACTGTCTTTCAAGTGAAGAGGAGCCCATTCAAGCCTGGAGCTTGTCACCTCATTCACCCCACACCCACACGTACACACTAGGTATCTTGTTGGGGTCAGACCCCTGAGGTTGCTGGGGAATAGCTTATAACCATAGGCCCTGCACTGGAGGCAATCACAGTCCCATAGGCCCTGCACTGGTGGCAATCACAGTCCCATGCTGCCTGTGGCCCTTCTGTGATGCAAGGCAGCAGTAGCCACCTCAGAAATGGCACAGTAGGCATCTGTTAAGATGCTATTGCACAGCCAGGCATGGTAGCACATGCCTTTAGTCCCAGCACTCAGGAGGCAGGGGCAGGCGGATCTCTGAGTTTGAGGCCAGCATGATCTACAGAGCAAGTTCCAGGCCAGCCAGGGATACAAGGAACCCTGTTTCAAAACCTCACCCCANAAAAAAAAAAGCTCCTGCTGCTAGGTAAACGGCCATCTCTGGCTCCTACTTGTGGGAAATCTAGTGGAGTTAAGACTGTGAGAACAGAAGGTGGACTTGGAACCAGGAAGGGGGAATTGCCATTGCAGACAGGGTTTCTTCTGGGAACAGAATTGTGAAGAAAATAGGTAGTGGAGATGGTTTCACAACCTTGGAAGCCTTACACATGTGGTGGCACACTATTAACTACTATTCCTTTTTTATTTTTTTGAAACAGGGTCTCATGTAGCTCAAGACAGCTTCGAATTGGAACTGGAACTGAGGATGTGACCTTGAACTTCTGGCCCTCCTTCCTCCACCTTCCAAATACAACTACAGGCATGTACCACCCCCAATTACTACTTCATGTGTTGCTGGGGATGGAACCCAGAGCCGTGTATATGCCAAGCAAGTGCTTTGCCATCATGCCACACCACAGCCTGAAATAGTACCACCTTTGTTTTTAAGTGTATGAGTGTTTTGCCTGCATGTCTGGCTGTGCACCATATGCATGCAGTGTCCTTGCAGGCCAGAAGAGGCACTGGATCCTCTGAAATTGGAATGTCAGACTGCTGTCAGTTGCCAGATGGGTGCTGGGAATTGAACTCAGGTCCCCTCGAAGGACATCCAGTGTTCTTACTAGCTGAGCTGCCTGCCCCCTCTTTACTTATTTTGTGTATGGGTGTTTCCCCTACATGTATGTGTGCACTGTATGTGTGCAATAAGAGCNTGACTTTAAATGAGCTTCTTTATGACCTGCAAACACACATCCCTGAACCAATGATGGACCAGGTGCCTTTTTGGAGAGACTAAGTTAGTCTTCTCTCCAAGAACACCAGCTGGGGAGGAGACCAGTTTCAGAAACAACCCTCCTGGGGTGGTCCGTGGACGATGAGCAAACATGCTCTGGGGCATGGTCCTGGGGCTGGCTTTCTGGCATCAGCAAGACCGCACCTCAGTAGCCTGTGTGACTGAGTCTGGGCCAAGGACTGTTGGTGGTTCCCAGGACACATGGCAGCTCTGAGGAGTAACACCCCCACCTCCCCCGGTCTCTAGGCCTTAGGGAGGCATTCTGAGGTCTCTAGAGCACAGCGGCCACAAAGATGAAAGCCAGTGGTGGATAATTAATGCTCTCAGGCCTGGCCTGACTACAAAACCCTTTTCGGTGGCCTGAAAGAGAAAGCTACAGACATGAGACCTGCCCTGGCCTCTAGAATGCCAGGACCTTTGAAATTATAAGACATTAGAATAAAGCTTCACGGAAAAGGACCCCATGTTCCAGCTGCAGATCAAAACTGAATTGTTCCTGAAAGCTGAGGGCAGGCTTGGTGTTACAGCAGCCCCACCCCAACATACAGAGGGACACTCATCCATGTGCCAAAAGCATGACTGACCTCACTGTAGGGCAAGGGTCTCCTCATCGAACTTCTAAGGCCCTCAGAGCCACACTAAGGCATCAGCTTCCCTGGGGGAACATTCTGGGACATATGGTCCCTACCCCATACCGCCGGCGGTCACTCTCCAAAGTGCAGTGTTTGGAGGAGTAAAGTGGTCCTTCCTGGGGAAAAAGGTTGGTATTGATTCACAGGTCAGGTAAGTCTTGGTAAGCTGAGCCTTTGGCCAGGGCAGGGCAGAATGGTGGCAGTACTTGTCACCAGGGACAGGTCCCTTCCCATTCTTTCATAAACACCCTGCTGAGCTGAGGCCACCTATCAGGAATAATGCCAGAAATTCAAGGTGCACATCTCCTTTGGTTGACAACTTGCTGGCGCATCCTTGATGCACAGCCAGAGGCTGCGTGCCTGGGTCGGATATTGGGTGCATTCAGTCGTGAAGCTCAAGGCTGCCTTGGTGTTCAGCCCCCACAGAGCTCAGCACAGTGTTCTGGGAACAACAGGGAAGGAGCTGGCCCTCACTGTTCTCCTCAGTCAGCTGGCACTAGAAAATAAAGTATGGCCGCTGCACCCTGCCTCCCTGACATGCTAGCACAGTAGACGGCACCAAAAAGGCTCTGCAGGACTGTGGGCAAACCCATCCCCCACAAGAAACCAAAGGCTGCTCTGTCGAAAGTGCTGCCATGCATAAGAAGCCCAGTCGTGGCTCTGCTGCTCTGTTGCGTTTGCCCAGGCCGCCTGGCAGCAATGTTTGCTACCTTCAGCCAGCAGCACTGTCCTCCTACTAATGAGGTGTTAATTAGCACAAATGAGTCAACCTCAGCAAACCAGTCAGCAAGGGTGACAGGCACACCAAGCACTGGGGAACAATTCAGGTNCCAGGTGGCACAGAATATTCCATTACCCTAGGCCAGAGGGTGGGGGGCAGTTTAGGAGTGTGCCCCAAATTGGTGGGAAAACAAAGACATTGACACGCTCAAATATTTCCAAGTACTTTCTCTCAGGTTTTCAAAGCTGTCNACATTTTATAACAGATTTGTGTTTGCTTCCTGTGACTGCTGGCCACCCCTGCCCCATGCTGGCCCAGGGGCATGCCGCCCTGTGCCTACTACCACCTGAGCGGCTGGAGGCCCTGCCCCAGCTCGGCCTCCATGTGGGCATCATGCAACACCTTCAGGTGTAGAAGCAGCTCTTCCAGGTTCTCTCCAGTCAGTGCTGACAAGGCGATGACCTCCTGTCCTAGGCGGGCCTGGAGCTGGGGCAGGTGGGCTCTGGCCTGCGGGAGATCAATCTTATTTGCGATGATCACATGGGACCTCTCAGATAGGCCTTCTTCATATTTCTCTAGTTCATATTTTAAATCATCAACCTGAGTCCATGGCTCAGGCAAGGAAAGATCTACCACAAACAGGAAGAAGTGACACCGCTCGACATGCCTGAGGAAGCTGAGCCCCAGGCCCTTGTTCTGGTGGGCGCCTCGGATGATGCCTGGGATGTCTGCCACTGTAAGAGGTAAGAGCTTACAGTCAGGTCCAGGGCCACGTTCAGCTTCCCAGTGCCACTCTCAACCTTGGGTCAGGAGGCTCTCCTCAGGGAGACCCCTTCTGGCCCAGATCTCATGTCCTACAACTTTCAAGGAACACTTNAAATTGAAGCCATTCATCCTCCCCCAGGTGACTCAGCAGGTCAAGTGATATGAAGCACTTCAGATCTCACTCAGGTCTGCAACATGCTCTGAAATATTTGGGTGACAGGCANGGTGGATCAATCTAATGAGGAAGATTTAACACATTCCTGTCTCCCAGGCTTCAAATATGGTTCAAAAAAGGGAGATGGCTCCCCGCATTCTATGGCTAATTTGATTATGGATACAAACCACTATCGTGCACTTTGCAGATATAAAGTGCTGTACAAATAACCTTACCAGCAGGCTTGCTATTTTTAATGGGTACATTATCTTCTAGAAAAAAGTTTTCCTCTTAAAATGGTACAGGAAAGGCTTTTTAAACCACATGCTGTCTGCATGACTGATGCCGCCCAGTTCCACAGGAGAGCATGAGGAAGGCAAGAGGCAGCCCTCTCCTCAGGCTCCAAACACAAGATTACAATTCCCAACTAAAGAGATCNGATTTCTTGGCTGGGAGGGGAGGGGCTGATTTTGACAAAGAACAGACTCATTAAAATTGTTTCAATCAGGGAAAACAATGTCTCATTTTAAGTGGGAAGCTAAACTCAGGGGTTACATAATTGCTCTCCTGAATCACTGGGCCATTTAAACTCATCCTCTGGCAGGGTTTTGGAGGCTCTACCTGCTACCTGTTGGTGGCCTTCNTAGTGAACGATCCCCACGTGAGGGTTCAGGGTGGTGAACGGGTAGGAAGCTACAGTGGGTTTTGCATTGGAAATGGCTCGAAGGAGAGAAGATTTCCCAGCATTGGGGAAGCCAACCTAGAAACAAAAAAAAAGTAAAAGTGCTATGTGACCTCATGGTGGGACAACGTCAATGCCACCAATAGTTGGCACAGATAGAGGACNGGGCTTGGGTAGGTGAATATGCAGGCTCCTGCTTGCCAGCAGCGAAAATGAAGGAAAGCTGTCNCTTTCTCCTGGGTAGCAGTGTGCGGCACCATCAGAGCGTCCCCCACCAGCAGGGACCCACCATCTCAGGGTGTGGCACAGTCAGGGACCTACCATCCCAGCATGGGCCATTGTCTTGAGCTCCAGGTAGAGGACCCGCTCCTGACCCGGTTGTCCAGGGGTGCAAGTTACAGGGGCACGGTTGTCATTGGCCAGGAAGAAGCGATTGCCTTTTCCTCCTGCACCCCCTAGTGCAGCAATGTACTCGTCTCCCGGGTGAGAGAGGTCAGCCACAATCTCACCTCCCTCTTTCACCAAGGTACCCACAGGAACCTGAAAAGCATCATCATCATCATCATCATCATCATCATCATCATCATCATCATCATCATCATCATCAAGTTCTGTTCTATAACCAGCAGGAAGAGGAGGGGTGCAGTAACTGCTAACCACTCTCCTCAGCCACCACCACCAAGAAAATATCCCAGCCCTGAAGAGATTTTATGGGCCTAGTCCTATGCCCCATACTGCATAAGTAAGCTGTCATGGTAACACTTGCCTTCCAGTACTCAGGGGGCTGAGGCAGGAAGATTACAAGTTCAAGGACAGCCTGGGTCACACAGTGAGGCCCTGTCACAACAGCAAACATCCACCTGCACAAGGGGTTCTTTTGAAGTGTTTCTATAGTATCAGAATCAACCAAGCACCAGGGAAACAGCCCTGTGTGAGCATGCTGCCCTCACCTAGGCGTGGAAAGGGGTATGTTCTTGGCTCCCTCTTTAGGGCCATTCCTTTAGACTCTCTTGGGTCAGAAGCAGCATGGCACCACACCAGTGCAAAGGGTTTGTGTGGGGTGTGACTCCTAGGACAGACCACTGTCCACTTGCTGGTCATCTTCTGTTCCTAGCCATTGTGCCTTTAGTCATCCATGGACTCAGTGACTGACCCAAGGGATCAGTGGCCATTCCAGTTCCTCAGCTTACCTGGATGTAGAGGACAGCACCACTTCGTCCAAAGCAGTTTTTACTGCCGCCATCTTCTCCATTGAAACCCTGATACTGGGACAAGACTGAGGACAAGGACTTCACTTGCTGGTCAACTAGAGTAAGAATAGAACCTCATGTTCTTTTGTGTTAAGACACAGCCAACACAACTGCCAAGCAGAGAACAGCAGCCTCACACTTGTCACCCTTGCACTCCCCTGGCTTCTCCATTATCCTAACCGAAATAGAATATGACCTTTTTTTTTTTTCCTTTGAGACAGGATCCCTATGTATCCCTGTAGTCCTGGCTAGCCTGAAACTTGCAACAGGAAGGTATCACCATATGAAGCAAATATGACTATCATCAATTAAGAAAACAAAAACAAAGAGTCACCTAAGGGGCTAAAGAGAAGGGCCAGTGATTAGGAGCACTGGCTACTCTTCCAGAGGACCCTGGTTTGATTCCCAGCATTTAATGGCAGCTCACAACTGCCATAATTCCAGTTTCAGGAGATCCAGATTCAGGAGATGGCCTCTGTGGGGCACACATGTACACACACAGACATACACTTAGGCATAGTATCCATACACATGAGAATAACAAAAGAAACCAGCTAACTTCATTATGCTGTGAAGATGCCTGCACCCAGCTCCCTGAGTATTCATGCCAAGCATGTGTTGAGTAGAACCCAGGCCCTCTGCTGCACTTTCTGACCCTGTTACATGTGCTATCATGAGGTTCCTGATGGGAAACTGTTTCTGAGATTAAAAAACAAAAATGATATCCAATGTCACTTGCCTTAGTACACTGGTGATGAGCAGCCATATAATTCATAAAAATGCTGTCTATACATCAAGTATTTGAATGCAAATGCATGACAAGATAAGACAGTGAACTCTCTACCCACTATGTGTAGGCTGTCTTCTCCCCAGCTGCTCCCAGGGTACATGCCTCTCAGGATGATGTGTCCACCACTTCCTCCATCCCCACCATCAGGGCCTCCAAACTCCTTGCGGGGTTCACTGTGGAAACAGCTCATGCCAGAGCCTCCATTCCCTCCACGGACCAGTACTTTCCGGTGATCCACAAAATGTCTTTTCTATGAAGAGTATAAGGCACCCAAGGATGTTAGCAACTCTGAAACCCTTCCAGGAGACACACACACATGCAGGCAGAACACTCATACACATTAGTGCCCACTTGATACATGCCTCTCTAACATGATCACAGAGCTCTCCAAAAGCTACAGGCAAGGCCCAGCTCCCACAGGTCACCAGTACCCGAGGGCTGAAGGAAATCACTGCAGACACAACGGGTGGCTGGTATGGCATGCACACTTCAAAAGGGAACTCAGAAATTCTAACCTGGAGAGCACAGCTTGTTTAGGAAATGTTTCCTGAACAAAGTGTCCTTCCAGCTTCTTTCAGACAGAATTGCAATGCTAAAACACCAGGTCTGTCTTTACCAGTGGAAAATTGCTACTGCTTAGGATNGAATGAGGTGGAGTTCTTGGACAATGCCCAGGCTTTAGCTATGAGGAAAGACTACTCTGCAATGGTACCACCTGAGGGCTTATGTGTGAAATGCAGAAAGGGAGACAGGGCCCTTCTCAAGAGGGTTCTCATTAGGTCCTTAATACAGTGAAAGAATAAGAATTAGCTGACTGGCTGGAGAGATGGTTCAGCAGTTAAGAGCACTTGCTGTNGTTGCAGAGGACCTGGGTTCGATTCCAGCTCACAAACATCTATAATTTTAATCCCAAGGCATCCAAAGCCCTCTTCTGACTTTTGTAGGCACCAGGCACGTTTGTGGTGCACATACATACATGCTGGCAAAACATTCATACACATGGGTACGCACAAGCTCATCCTTCAGCTGCAGCTCCCTCCTCCATCCCAGCTTTGGGTTTTTAAAATATTTATTTATTTTGTGTGTATATGTGTGTGTGCCTGACTACATGCATATGTACCATGTGTGTGCAACGTTTGTGCCAGATCCCTTGGAACTGTATTAGAGGAAGTTGTAAGCTACTCTGTGGGTGCTGGGAACCGAACCCAAGTCCTCTGCAAGAATAATAAATGCTCTGAACCACAGAGTCATTGCTCCAGTCCCCAGGACTGGGTTGTTTTTTTAAGGAAAAAAGATGCCCAGCCTGGTGCAGAGCTCAGCAGCACAGCACTCACTCGTCATGTTTAAGGTCCCAGATTTGATGCCTTGCACCACAAAAATAAATAAAAAGTCCCCCAAACAAACATCCTAGGATTCCTTGGCAGCAGGAGGAAAACCATGAGCTGCTACTTCAAAACAATGCAAGTTTGCACTGTGCCAACAAAAACAGAATTTCCCTGTGCCAACAGAAACAGACTCCGCCTCAGAGGAAAAAGCACAGGCTAGACACCATCAGGAAAGACCCAGCATAAGCATGAGAAGCCAGGAGGGGAGAGCCCTGAGGAAACCTAGGTGTTATGTCCCTCAGCCTGGCTGCCAAAGTTCTTTTCCCTAAGAAGCATGGTTTTTTCTTAGCCACTTGATACCTAGAGCGCCTCCACTAGGAGGAAATGAAGTGAGTCCTAATGTGTAACTTCTTTAGTCAAAGACCGGCAAAGGTTCTGGCAAACAGCATAAAAACTTCCTTTAAGGGCTGGGAGAGACAGTCAGTAAAGAACCTGACTGCAAGCATAACAGCCTGGGTTTGACCCCCAGAACCCACAAAAAAGTGCTGGTGTGGTAGCATACATTTGTAATCCCCACACTCTACAGCAGAGATGGGGGATCTCTGCAGTTCATTTCAGGCCCATGAGAGACTCTGTCTCAAAGGAAGTAGACAGTGTTCCTGAGGATGACACAGAGACGTCCTCTGGCCTTCATATACACAGCACCTGCATACACACATGCACCTACATGCATTATAAAACAACAAACAAACAACATCTTGTTCATTATAAGCCTTGAAGAACTTAAAACTAAAGATACACCCAGTCCCCACATTCAAAACAGAACATGAATATTCAAAGACACCTAACTGTAAATAAATAAAGTAAATGTATGTAAAAATACTTTCAGGAGAGCTAGGCATGGTGGCATATGCCTGTAATCCTTCTACTAGGGAGGTGGAGACAGGAGGATCAGGAGTTTAAGGTCATCCTCAGCTCCACAGGGAGTTAAAAGGCTTCTGGATGACNTAAGTCCCAGTCTCATAAACTAAAATAAGGTTTTAAGGCTGGGATTTACTTCATTCAGTGGTAGAGCACTTGCCTAGCATGCAAAGGCCCTGGCTTCTATCCCTAATACCCAAAACCAATCAATCAAATCGGGCCCTAACTCCACCTGCCCTTGACTCCTCCTGGGCTATTGTGTTGCGGGCAAGTGTTTGGCACACAGGGCCCTCTTCAAGAGCTCCACGCAGCCCTCAGCAGCACAATCAGGGCAAGCCATGGTGGGATAAAGAATGCAAAGGTTGGCGCTGGAGAAACAGCTGAGCAGTTGAGTACTTGCTGCTCTTCCAGAGGACCCATGTGTGGATCACAGCATCTACATTTGGTAGCATACAACTGCCTGTAACTCCAAGGGACCCTACCCTTTACTCTGACCTTTATGGGTATGTGTGCATAGGCACACACCACACACACACACACACACACACA